>CM052220.1:8017027-8357027 GCA_028454225.1 Lasioglossum leucozonium | reverse complement strand
CCACTTGACTACTTGACCACTTGACCACTTGACCACTTGACCAATGATCACTGACCACTTGACCAGTGACCACTGACCACTTGACCCGTGATCACCGACCACTTGACCACTTGATTACTTGACTACTTGACCACTGACCACTTGATGGGTGGAATGACCGTAGAGAGATTATACACGAGCGAACAAACTCTCAACCCCCCCTTTAATATTATCTACCGCGAATTCCCCTACCAACCGATCTGAATACTTTATATGAACAGGAGCCGTCACAGCCGAAGACCGCAATTGTATTTATAAGTTACAATGACGATATACAATCTTACGAATTACGCACGCACGCACGCAAGCCGAGCAATTATTGTAGGCCAAAAGACTAATGTGCACAAGAGGAAAGAATTAAAACAGAAGGTTTTCGCAATAATGAAGAAACATAAACCAGAGCAAAAGGTTCTGGTTCGGGAGTGACGCTAAAACAATAACTGCTCGGCAATTATAACTAACTTAAAAACATACTGTAGTCTTCATTCGTGAGTCTTCTTCGTTGGTGAGTCCTCTTGGTTGGTGAATCCTCTTCGTTCGGTGCATCCTCTTCCTTCCATGTGTCTTCCTCGTTCGACTTTAAAAATGGCTGGCTGTTGAATTCAGGCTAAAACAATGTAATAATAGTTACTCATACAATACATAACACTGGACACGAGTACGAGCACAATAGGTTCGGGGGAGCAAAACTAAATCCCGCATAAGAGTGCAAACCTAACATCAGGTCACGAGATCCAAACTAACTCCGCACACAAATGCGGATTATACCTGCGATGCTCCTCACCTTTATCCTGAATATCTTTAGCTCTTCTAATTCCGGATTCTTTCATCGACGAAGGAGAACTGGTTTTGCGAATTTATAATATACGAAATAGAAACTGTCTACCTGAGTCCCAACAATGGTACACGTGGGTTAGGTCTGGGCTAGTAACCGTAAACTGAGTGTACTTTAGCACTGTAGGTAAATGACCGATCGATGGACAGTTCCCACAAGACTACATTGGTCTTGATCGGCGGTTGGCATGCGAGAGCTCTGGAGAGACACGTGTGTATCGATCGACGATTAGGCAGAGAGAGAGTGTACCATCCGTAGTCTGTGTCTGTACCACGGAGTTGTGCCGTCGGTAAGTTATTTCTGGACGCTAGTTACCGAATTCACTACTACCGCCATCTACTGGTATCTTTTTGGAGTAAACGGATGTCCACTGTCGGTATATTTTACTACAAGTTTGAGCATTCTGCCACTACGTCAATTGGCGCTGTACGAAGGCCTCTGTTTAGTTCCTAAATCGACCACCGCGGCGCTGTCATCACTATTAAAGGAGGCGGTTTCTTCGAATTAAAATTTTATACTGACTGATAAAAGTGTTCCTTCATGCAGCTCGCGATAGCTTCAGGCTCAGTATTACGAATACTCAATATTACGAACATACGATAGAATTTTAGACAATATAGAATTTTATTATTTTATTAATAGTATATAGAATTTTAGACAATATAGAAAATTCAGTTTTTACTAGTACGCCTAAATCCGCCAATTATCAGTAACGTTAGGCGTGACACCAAAATTGTACGAGGTCTCTTAAACCTCCGCGTAGACGGAAAAGCCCATAAAATGCAATGTCTGTACTAACCTTAAATCTGTGTCTTAAGTCTCCGGTTGGCTGTTCTATTTGTGTAGAGACTGTAGGACATGAAGTGATTTAATAGATGTCGGTATTCCTGATTGTTAGGCTGTAAGTTCTCCCTATGTTCTTACTTAGTAGAAAGTTCCTATTTAAATATAAGAAACAATGTTATAATAATTTGTTAACAGCAGGCTTATGACAACAGTTAAGTTTGGAAGAGATATTATATTTTTTCATACCTATATGTAAGAAACTATTTTATAATGAGTTACTAATTTTTTTAAGTATAGGTCTAAGTCAACAGGTAGTTTTGTAATAGATATTATGTAATTAGTAATTACATACTCATATGTATAAGACTTATGGATTAGAAAATATGTAAAGCTCTTTAATAAAAAAAAAACCCACCATATGATGATTGGCCTATCTGTTGATATACTTCGTATCAGATATAGTCGTAGCTGTTCATATACTTCATGATCTCAATGATGTTTGAAATACAACGTATGCAACTCTTCATTTTTTGAACAGATTATTCAGGTTCGCTGTTGGATGGCGTCACCATTCATCGTGCTGGTCCCTTGACGAGCTTTTGATACTGGCATACACCTGTAAATTGTCGATTAATTAATTTTTGAATAGTAACACATTAATATATAAAACAACACTATTTGGATTATCATGCAAATTAAAAAGATTTTATTGAAAATAAATGAAACAGCAACTTATGTATCTACCGTTGATACTGTCGATTCCTTTGCAATAGCATTTCCAAATGCACGCTCTATACTCTATCTCCATACCAATGCAAAAACTTGTCATTTAACAAAATAAAAGAATTTTAATTGTTTCATTTAAATGAGTCAATGACATTAATAATATTCGAATATCTCCGCAATTTTCTGTCACCAAAATATGGGTACAGTAACATTTTTATTTATTAGACCTTGAGGAAATAAAAAGGATGAATGATTCGAATTGATTAATATTTATAAGGAAATTTTTCATGATTTCTGTGCAAGCAAATATTTTCCTTAGGAATAACTAATCTTTGCACGTTTGAAATTTTTCTGACGAAACCACTACTTCAATAGCTTCCACGAACATATTTTTTACGCGAATCGTTCGATAGCCAGCCCGTGAATTAAAAATTAAAGTCGTACGGTTGCTATGCGGTTAAATATATCACCATTGTTTTAATATGCTCTGTCGTAATTTCATCGATTGCGGTTTTACGCTTGCGGCGGGCTTCATATGAACACGTGGCCAACATTATCACTTGTCACTAAATGTATTCTCAAGCTGACGCCAATAGGAGCCAGATTTATGGCAGTACCAGATAAATTTATAACGCGTGAAGCATATTCATTATTATTCACTGTAATATCTAATGAGGATTATCTGTAAAGTGTGATTACGTATTAATAGTGGCATTAACTTGACCACAAATTCAAATATTATACGTGTGGCATAGTTAAATCTCACTATCACGGGTGACGGAATTATTAAGTGTAGCTAAAGTGTAATTGCAATTGTATGATTTATAATTATAATTAACACTTCCTCCGTTGTCCGTAAACGCAGTGCGTATTGTCTAGTGGTGGTCTTTTTACCACAAAACCTACCGAGCACTAAAACCGATTAAAATATTTTAGTATTTTAATTATTTATTTCGATTTTGAGCAATTTTTATCTCGACATGTGCTTATGCAAAAAAAAATTGTCGAATCAATTTCCATATAAGCAACTTCGTAATTTCAACAATTATAACATGAAAAATATAAAACCGGTCATTTGACCGGATCGAGAAATTTGGCGACACGCATAAAATTCATTAAAAAATTATTCCTATCCACTGATGATTATCGTAGTGAATAAATATTTTTTTCTAATAATTTGTCAACTAATTGTTTAAATTTTATTGTCTTAATATTTAAAATTGTTTATTTGTCATTTGTTTAGTACTTTTTCCAGATAATTTAAACCACCGGTGTCTTTGTTTACAAGTTCGTTCATATGTCTCGACGAAATTTATAAGCTTTTCTTAAAATATCTAATTTTCAATATTTGTTACAACTATAATATTTATTGAATTGTACTAATTTCTTCATTACCGAGTTCCATGGACACGTAGGAAGCAAAGTTCATTTTTAGGCAAATGTCGCACAATTTTCCCAAGTTTTACAACTTGTTGAAAAAAAACGTTCCTTTAATTTGTTTTTCTACTTCATGAGATCTTTTTCTAATTTCAAAACCCAACAAAGAAGAAGCTATGCCGGGTGTGAGACATCTCAACCGTGCTCCATTATCGTACGTTTCGTTCCACCAGCAGCATGTGGTCGTACATTACATCGCAGCGAAACGACTATCCGGTGTCCACTGCTATTATAAAGATGCGCTTAAATAAATCACTTTATCATTACGCTACATTACAATAAAATATTACTGTAACAGTAGCGAATGCTAATTCACTAGCATTCGAAGTCGAGCTCCAAAAATATAACTTATCGTTAGACTGCGGATTTTATGCATTTATGACAAAATTGTGTACGCGCAATTTAAAACGGAAGAACAATTTAAAAAATTTAGGTATGTCAATAAATTGTTTTAAACTCTTTGGAATTTTATTTGGCTCTTGACTCTTGCAATTTTTACAGAAAATGTTTATTTAAACGATTTAATATTGAAACGATTTTTGTTTGACTATTCTAAGTTTTTTCTATAAATTATTAATTCAATATCTCCCTATATTCTGCAACTATCATTTCTGTATCCTAAAACTTTATTATAATTATTATTTTCACTATCCTGTTATGTATAAATTCATTGTTAAAGGAAAATCTTGCTACACTGAATTCTTATTACTATTTTATAGAGAAACGATGCTTGTTAATAAATATTTGGCAACACTGCAGACAAAATTGTTCGAATTCAAATCCTAATGCAAAAGAAAAATTTTCGGTTGCGAAAACTACGAGCCAGATAAAAATTACTCACGTTTTTAATAATTTTAAGTGGAGAATAGTACATTCGTGTATCTAAATATTTTGAATCTATATTTTGAGTCACACTTACTCGTTGTGAATGCATAAATCAGTAATACGTTGGTCTTAATAATTTTATCGTGCATTGTGTGTATAATAAAACTTTTCATTTCGAGCAAACTTTTTTTTTCTGTTTCTCTGAGCATCGGCTTTTGCAGCCGGACTGTTTGTTAAATAATATTCATTGTTATACTACAGGCATTGGTAAATATGAATCTGCTTTCGATACCATCCCAGCAGATCACCGTCATTCTGTCGTGAAAACGATATTGAAATTTTCAGTTATCCTGTCCTTTGAAAGACTATACCCGTCCGAAAATCGTACAAAGTGCAATGCCAAAGGTACATTTCGTCAAAGGACACGTTCACTGACCGAATTCTGAACAGCTGTTGATTGTTTCTGTAACATCGCATCATGATTGTATACACCTTCAATTAAAATAAGTATGCTGAGGCAGTATGCAAGAGACAATTTTCAGTTTTCATAAATGCCCTTTAAGTTAATAGCTTCGTTAAACACGACTTTGTAACAAACGAAAATTTGAAAAAGTTATGTTTCTTTTTTGTGTGATCGAATCGAAGCACACATGTTCTCTTTGCTGTGTTGCTCATCTATGTTAAAATACCATACTACGATAAACATTGGATAAAAACAGTATTACAATTAATATTAAATACAATAAACTATAATAAACATTTAATAAATACTTCATTATCGCCCAAAAATCAGTAGTTTTGTAATTGCTGAGAAAATGAAAATATTTTATGTTTAGCACTGACTTTATAAAGATTTTCTGACGAATATAAACAAATCAAACTCACCCTTTTTATCCTGATGAAATAATAAAATGATTTTGTGCATTCACGACAAAAAAATTGGCGAGCCAAATGTGAAACAGTGAAAACGCGTAAACACGTTGAAGATTATATTTATTTCCAACTCAGTAAAATTATTTCAACAAAGAGATAATTGTTTATAGAGTCCCTATATGCATTGCCGCAAATGCAATTTTGATCTCGCATAAAAATACGCAGTGATAACGATTCACATCGTTCAAACCCGTTTGCCAAAACGAAAAGAACCATGATGTTCGAATAATGTCACTGTCGCAACAGCGAAACGATCTGTCAAGTATGTTTGTAAGAACGTTCCATTGTAGTCAAATAAAAATCGTCGATCGCTCGGCGCGTTTGCCGGTCAAATTGACTTTATCAAGCATTTAAACAGAAAATTCTAACTGCATTGATACCGAAAAAAAAATAAAAAAAAAGAGAACAAGAGATGAACGGGCACGACGTTGTTGACGGTAAACGCGTCACGAACAAGCGGCACGTTTCCGTCGATTACAAAGCATCGAGCATCGACGCGACGGCCCTAAAAATATCGAATTTCTGGAATTCCGAGGATGGAAGGAAAAGTTTGAGGGCCCTGGGATACATGGAAAAATTCAACAGAAACCAAAAACCGTTTGTGCGCAGTCAACGGGCCGAAAGTGCACACACCCCCCGAAATGTGTAGATCACGTATGATTTTAGTGAAATACAATTTACGTTATTCTTGTTAATTCGATAAATAACTGACCGTACCAAGTTGTAGCATTTGATTGTTCATGAATAAATAAAAGCTCATCAGTTTGCAGGGTTTGCAAGGCTTTCTTAATTTAACGATGAATTTATTAGCTAATTAGTGGAGTACGTGGAACACGTAACACGAATTTTGTATTCCAGCATTTTTTGAAAATTTTCACAAGCCATAAATGCGTGAAGATCCGCAGTCTAACGATTACAGAAGGTAATTATGATTATTGATTTATTTCAACGGATTACAGTTACTATGATCACATTAAATAATCGATTACTGCCCAACTCTGTTGTGAGTCTATGAAACTGATCAGATTTACGCCTTGGACGGGCCCACCCTGTACAGCAGAGTAGGGCACAAATCAACTAATAATTAAAAATGACTAATAGTCTGATTGATAGCAAAATAGTATTGATTAAAATTTTTCGATTAGTCATAACTACATAGCACAAGTTGGTCATAACTCTAAGTAATCGTTAGTTATTGCTTATTAATTATGATTAGTCATTAATCACTATAGTGCGATTAACATACATTAATATATATACTCAAACTGTATCAGAATTTACAGTGACCAAACGTGTTGGTTTATATGTTTGTAAACTATATTGTTTTGTTATTATTACGATACCCATTTTGTAGTCATTAGTTATAGTGACATTCTGATTACATATTTAATCATTAGTTATGCCATTATAGTCAATATTCAATATTGATCCTTAATAAGAATTTAGTTGTTAGTCATTACGCTCAAATACTTCTGTAATCATTACTCATTAGCCACGCTCAACAATTTACCTACTCATCAATCATTAGTCACTTTTGTAGAGCTTACGAAGTCAGTAATTAATAATCATAATTGTGACTAGAGTTTGCCCAACCCTGTCGTACAGTCAATGGTAACACTAAATAGTCACGACGTTTCGGTTGAATTATTATAGAGAAATTGCGGACAAACGCGCGATCGGTGAATATAAAAACGCATTATACAACAATAACAATGACGCGCCTGTATACGTGAAAATCTATCGAATCAACAGGAGGCACGGACTTAGACGATCACCGGTGGTAGTCAAGGTCCGTCCTAGTCGGCGTATTTTTGAGCGGGGGTGTAGGGTACCAATAATTCCGGGCAGCGTTCATCCGCACGTGCACACACGGCGAGAGACCGAGGACGCGGGGGCGGTTAGCGCGCGCATATAACGCGGGCAAACGGCGGATTACGAATGGAGCAGTCTAGATCTGTCATTCAGTTTAATCGTTTCCTATGCACTCCGCCGTACCCATTGTCGACCGAGCTCTATAATAATTTAATGCCAGATATAATAAGTTACTTGCTGTCTGGCCGACTGCCAGGCTTGCCCTATTCATTCCTCTATGAAAGCTGAAAAGCTCCCGCCGAACAGATGGAGCGTTAACTTATGGACCGTACGCCTCGTGGTGGCGCAGCGTCGCGGACCCCAGCGTTGCGCTTAAGTGAATTTAAACGTCGTCTGATCTTAATTGGTCAGCCTCTAATTGAGACGGTCATTATAGGCCATTAACGCGGGATCAACGGACATTATCATTTTCCTGGTCGGAAGGGAAACAATAACGTCGATTACACTTCGAGTCCATCGCTCACTCTCTCTCTCACTCTCTCTCTCTCTCTCGCTCGCTCTTTGTGTGTGTGCGCGCATCGGCCGCGCGCCGTGATAAGAAATGACAAGATTTTAATGATCGTTCTCGATGAGATATCGCTCCCCGATTCAATGCGATGATGGATTCGATTTCGAAACGGTACGGTCCGAGCCCATTGTCATGGAATTACTGCTACTTAACGTTAGTCCGTTATAAATGCGCAGGGATGATATCCGATTCCGTTGGTCGAACACCGGGGACACTTTTCGTTGATTATTGATCGGCAGTGCTCACCGGGGAAAGATGCTCGCTTCGAATTACGAAAACGATCGTGTGGAGCGTTTGATAGCTGTTCCCCGCGTGCTGGCATTTGACGAACTAACAAGTAACGCCACCCAACTGATGCTCATTGATTTGAATGAAATTTCACGTACTTATTAACACTAGAACTACCGACGTAGTTCTGCATAAATACTGTATACTGCACAAAATTTTACACCGGGAAGATAAAAAAAAGAAAACTGTTTTATAGAATTAATTATTTGCATATCTTAGAAAAAGTCTTATAAAATTTTAAGAAACAAAATGTATCTAAAATGAGTTATAATTATAAGAAATGACACACAAGTCATTTTGACCCCCTTGGTAGTTCTAGTGTTAAACACCAAAAAATATTAAATACGTGTTTTTTTATTTCGGCTAAATACGCTTTTTAGAAAGCACCCCTCAACCTCTGAAGATGGAAACGTTTGTGGCTAATTATTTCTTAAAGGATACAGTTTCTGAAAACACTGCTAGATCCAGAGATGATTGAGAAATGAAAATTTCTAATATAGCATGAATGTAATGTTCAATTTATAAGGACGGTATTGCTGAAAATGTTCCACTTTGTCCGAGCTTGTACTTCGTTGTACATTTTAAGATATTCCTTACCAAAGTTAAGAAACGTTGACGGATATCTTCAGTTCACAGAGTATTTCTTTTTTACAAAAAGTTATTAACAAAAATTTTTAAATCCAAGTGCGTCTTAAATATAGTGACGTGTATACTGTCCATACAAAAAAAAAATTGGCTCATAATGTCCAATAGGTTTTCTAGGGCATCGTTATAAAGAGAAAGAGATTTTTTCGGTGAGAAACGGTATCTGAAGAAGTTTGATATTTGAACGCTTCCTGTGACGAGAGTTTTTAATAACTTTTATTGACATTATCATTTTTGAATGTAATGGACATTTAAGAAACACTATGCATTCGTTAAAAATCGATATGACTTCGATTTTTTAGGTGATGGACTGCTAGATCGCGATTCTGGGCCACCGTGAGGTGCGACGCGTTGCATAGAAGGCGATGCGCATCGGAACCCGAATGATTTTTAATGCATAATAGAGGCGATAAACGGTCGGTGAGAGGCGGCAGGCAGCACAGCAAGACGGTCGGTATTAATACCAAGAATCTGGGAATTTGTCAGTGAGCGTAAGACATTTTAATTACAGCAATTTAAATTCAATAATTTTGGTATTTTGCTCGGGTTGGAGAAGCTGCGCAGCTGTTCTGCGAATTAGCATACTAAACTTTATCACCGGCAGCTCGACAAAGACGTGCCAAGACGGCTGAACTAATTTCGAAGATAGAATAAAGTTGGTGGCGTGCGCGTTCGTCCCTAGCCACCTTCGGAAATGATAACTTAAGAGAAACTAACATCGTCATCGCTATTTATTTTTACAAAATATCGCCGCGCTCAGCACCGACACATCACAGCCCCGTCATCCATAACGGGGACGCGTCATTAAATTACCGTGAAAACTTTCGCAGTATCTAGTCGGTTTATTACTGGCAGGCTCTCGAAACAAGGTCACGCTTGCTTAATCACTTTTCTTCACATGCAATTGTTTAAATCGTTCTCGAGTTTGTAGACAAGACTGCAGATTTTCTGGTACATTTTCGTTAGTAAACGATCCATTTGAGCAAATTCTCAAGGACATCACCTTATTCTGGAAAAACCAATAATTATAAGCATTCGTTTTGGGTAAAACTATTTTGTTTACAATTCATTAATATTAACCCAGACCAATAATTATAAGCATATATAATTATAACCTAACCCAGACCAATAAGCATTCTTTTTGGGTAAAACTATTTTGTTTACAATTCATTAATATTTGTTTATAGTTAAACGTTTTCGACTTTTATTCCGTTAACTGTTTTGTCATTCGCTTCGCTTGGCGACTTGGCTCGCGTTTGGTTCTACATTATTTTCTTTGCGTCCGGCTAACGGAAAAGTACCGATTTTCTCAACAAATTGTAAGTTACTCTCTAAGTGATACTGTAATTTTTATTTTACATGCTATATAAACCTTACATGGTTTAACCCCTTGCACTACTATTAATTTTGTGATTACAGCGATTAGAAATTCTTTATCTATAATTTTATTTATAATTTCATAGAAAATAAAGGAAGTTTATATTTATCGTATGTCTATTTTTATTTCCAAGCCTGTATATCGACCTCAACCAAATAGAATTTTATTTCGTTTTAAAGGAATAACAATAATATATTTAAGAGACTCTGTGCAGAATCTTTATCGCGTGTCTGACTCGTTATAGTAGGGCGAGGCGTTAAGGCAATAAAATAAATAATAAAAACAATTGTTAATGCACGACAGTTATTGCTAGTACGTATGGTCAATGTCGAAATTAATGGGAAAATATTTTCATCTCATTTAACCCCTTGCTGTACAATTTTCTTTACGGTTACAGTGATTAAAACACGTCTAAAAGAATACATATATTTTTTGTATTGCTACATTGATATTAATGCTGAAATATTGATTACAACAAATCAAATTTTATTTCATCTAAAAACTCTATCATTTAAAAAAAAAATCTTCATCACGAGTCTGACTCGTTAAAATACGGCAACGGGTTAATAATCTTTAATTAACACACGAGTTACGTTGCACAAATAATCAATCTATATCGCGAACTGTGTTGAGCCAAATCGATGTTGTCCATCGCCGCGAAGTTTCCCGAAATCAGCGTAAAATCTCTCTCGGATAATTCCCGGTCCTCCTTAACCGTTCCCGAGACAAAGTTCCAACTTATCTTTCATTAGGACTGCCCGCTACTTGCGCAAGCAGATCAGGGAATTATTATGTTTTATTATCTCCGTTTAATCCAGCGGGTAGATTAATCTACCCCTCGACTAGCAAAGTAAAATCTAAGAAAAGACACAGAGAGAAAGAGCGAGCGAGCCGCAGCGAGATCGCGGCATTCTACATTCCGTTCGTGCCCGCGGTGGAACTTCGGCTCCGAATCAGATAACAGATAAAACGCGGCAAAGCTTGTCCCTCTCGCGGCACTTGGTGACAAATTAAAAAAAAAATAACTTCTCCTATATTTGATTACTTTTTACGGACCAGAGCATCACCGGTGGATCGAAATCAGGTAAGAAGCACGGAAAACTGTTCCGAGGAAGCACTGTTTCGATGATCGGTCGAGTGGAAAGGAAGACGCTGCTGCCGACGGAGGTCCGGAAATACGATCTTTGCAATATTCAATGGACTTCATTTCGGGATCGGCCGGAAGGGGGTACCTAATACTTCAATAGTCGAGCGCGGTTCATTACAAAATAATTTCGTGAAACTGTTATAGACCCGAAGATGACGTGGGGCAACGTCGCACAGGGGTTCGAAATCGCCAAAACGTGGTCAAAAATCACTTTTTCAACTTCGTCCAAAATTAATGAAATTTATGCCAATAGCTTCTTAAATGTTCAAACTAATATGTAGCATAAATATAAATTTCTGAAAGTCACCCATTATTGTTCGAGAGCAGTTTGAAAACAAGCATAAATGCAAGTCTAAGATAAATTGACGTTGTTTGCCTCATCCTACTTTTTTATGAGTGATATTTTTAGAAAAATTAACTACATAGCGTTAAAGAGCGTTCTTTCAGCTATTTGTATGTATAACATTTTATATTTGCAACTTTGAAAATTGTCTCTTCCTAAACAACTACTTTCCAGTCTTTGTTTTCCTTTAATGACGATTACGAAGCGGAGGTCACGCGAGGTCACGATGAATTTTGCATGGAAGTATTATATATACACTGTTAGAAGTTATACATACACATAGCTGGACGAACACTTCGAAAATGTGAGAATTACTAGATTTCAAAGAAATTGGACAATTTTTTAAGTAACACATCTGCCATATTGAATCCACCATTGTTTTTTGAAATTTTGAAATCAGATTCATAATCAGCAATCCGAAAACCCATAGAATACCAATTTTCAATTAAATTGGAGAATGTCTTCGATTTTTGGCCACATTTTGGCGATGTCGAACCACTGTGCGTCGTGGGTGTGCTTCCGAAAGCGAAAACCCTCCGATTTTGCTGGAATTGTTGCCAAAGCCTATCCTCGATTAGAGAAGAAAGTTCCTAAAAAGATTTTTGGCGACAAAGCCTCGTTTGCCCCCCAGCCCCCTTCAAAGTTTCGACAGTTCATACTAAATATTTTCGAAAATATTGATTTTAGAGAAAAAGTTTTCAAACAAAAAATGAAGCTCATAAAAAGCTCTAGGAAAAAGGTGATACACATTTTTTTCGTGAACCTATTATTTTGGCTGTTATGACCCAAAATAACTCGTCGGGGGTGAAATTACCTCCGTCAAACATTTTTTAAAATTTTTAAAATATGCGAAAAGTTTTTAAATTAATGGTTACGTATATTCATTTAACGTAAACAAAAGTTTGGGAGGTACTGGGTTAGGTCTGGTTTAGATCCGAGTTAGGCAAGGTTCTTTTTTGATGGGAGTGATGGTTGCGGGATGGATTTTTGTCGACACAAATTAAACCGTTGGACTTACGTAAAATATTTATACGACTTTATTTGTAGAACTTTTTTTGTTTCAGTACTATTAATACTTTATGAAATAATTGACAAAAACCGTTTTACCTTTGATGCGGGCTGAGGCCGAGGGGGTCGCGTCGCTCAAAATCCATATGGAAATCTTATGTACTAGATGAAAAGAAGCTATATACAAAATTTTAGCAAAATCGGAGAGTTGTCGCTTTCGGAAGTTTATCCAACGTCGTCTTCGACGGGCGAGGGGGGGGGGGGGGGGGGGCTGGGACCGCTTCGAAATTATCGAGATATCAATTTCCCGGTCTCTAACGGACACTTTAAAATACGATCCCCGGGGTATCCCGCTCATTTTTATAGTCATTACCACCGGCATAATTTTTCGTATATCCAGAGGAAAGGGTGTATGTGTATGTGTGAGTGAGAGAGATGGAGAGAGAGAGAAAGTAGGTAAGTCACGGCCGTATTTCTGGCGCGGCCGAGAGACCGCTTCTGGTTCTGCTTGCTGGGCGATGAAGAAGAGGGGGAAAAACCGAGCAGAGAAAGAGGATGGATAACGTTGGCTGGCGAAGAGAGAGAGAGAGAGAGGGAGGAGAGAGTGAGAGGCCGAACGAAACTGGCGGCAGGGGTGGGGAGGGGCGTGGAGAACGAGTTACGGAAATTTGTATTCAATTTCAGTGGAACTGTTTTGTTTTACTCAGTTTCCCTGCATACATTACATCACAAGACGTGCTCAGCTTTTCAAACGATCTTTATATTATCAATGCGGTTTTACAGCACACCTCCCGACGCGGAAGACGAGAAACACCCTCAAAGGGTATCGTCTGCGTGCGCGTACGCCCTTCCTCCCCGCCGCCACCCTCCGGCTACAGCTACCGACGCCTTTTTCCTACTCGAGGATTAGTAGAATGCTCCGGTGTAATAAACGACGCCACTTTCTTCTCGGTTACTCTTTTTTTTTCATGGTCCCAGCCGCCGACTCCGCCACCGACGCTTCTCTGTATTCCTTTATAAACGTCAGTAAAAAGTTTGACGGCTCCTGCCCCAACCAACCATGCACCCTCTCTCACCCCCAACCTTTCTATGCTATCAATTCGGATCGAAGGATCGTGTCTCGCACGGTCGTCCAAATCGAGGATCACTCGGTGACGTTTTCGTTGGACTTTCGAACCACAATGCTGGATTATGTATGTAATGATATTTGGTCCCCTCAGGGTTTCAAATCCATTCCACCACCTCTCTCCCTTTACCAATCCTCAACTATCGCCTAATTTCCAATTTCAGCGGGACCTACTTTTTATTAAGGTGGGTTCCGAACCACCTATTTCGCCAACAACACGTGAAACGCACCCAGAGGGTCACTTCCCGGCTTTTTACCGAGCGGTCACCCATCCTAGGTGCGGACCCCGTTCTACGCCGTTTAACTTCGGTGATCGAACGAGAACCGGTATTTTCAGCGAGGCAATGGTCGTTGACCACAATGCTGGATTAAATAATAAGACTTTGCACGTTTGTAGGTTTTATCGATAAATGTCCAAAGTGTGTGGCCTATAATTGTCCCAAAACTACCCCTCTACAGCGGGGTATACCACGTGAAGGGCCCTGAAGCTCGACAGGCTGCGGACGTCGAGAAGTGTGACATAATTCAGTAACAAAACTTGGTTGGTTAAACTTCCATAAAAAATAATGAGAAATGAAGAAATTTTCTTCTTGTATTAATTATGTTTACGCTTTTCGACAACCGAGGCTCTCAGGCTTCGTTGTCCTTTTCTACGTTCGGCAAAAATCGGAGATTAGTATACCTGGCGGATAATTGGTCGGTCCCGTGCTTTGGACAATTATCGATAAAACGCTGTATACACGACATCTACCCAGATGGCACACGACGTCTTAACCCCTTGCCGTATTTTAATGAGTCTAACAAATACGAATATTACGCCTTTCTTTTTAGATGAAACAAAATTTGATTTGTAACCAAACGTGCGGCATAGGAATAATTTAATATAATCTTGGACGTCCATCGATGTGTCGTAAATCCGTGTTTAGGGAAGCAGTAACCTCACAGCTGGACATAACGATTCGCTGGAACTGCTACGGAGGAACGGAACTTTAGGGGACGCCCACGGAGGTGCTATCTTGTCATTCACTCTCGCGGGAGGAAGTTTCTCTTAATTTTAGAAAATTTAGATTTCTTTAATAATCCCGCGTCCTATTAAACTGGCATTATGCGTGCTGAGATTGTGTCAGAGCCTTGTTAGTAATTTAGTAAATGAAATTCAAAATAATGTGAGTATTTAAAAAATGTAACAATACAAAATATTATCTCTGATCTGTTAAAATTATTAAAGAAAGAATAATTCTTTAATTAATATTTTTCATTAAGATCCACCTACTTATAAATTAACACATTCACGATTCGAAGGTCGAATATAGCAAACGATTAAGACAATAATTGGACTAATGAAGTAACTAGTAAGTAATTAATGAGATTAATAATTAACTAGAAGTATTCTTACCTTTTTAATAGCTATGAAAGTAAACTCAAATAGATTTTAATATAATGTCGATTAAGTTTATTTTCTGAAATCAGTAAAAACAATATCAATTAAGAGATTATTCTGACTTGATTTGAAAGAAAAATTGTTAAAGCACTCAAGGAAATTAAATCGTTTCTCATAACGTAAATGAGACGCTACATAAATGAATGAAATTACATTTCGTTTCGAATACAATATCAAAATGTTACTAAAAAAAGAAATACGAGTGTATCGTAAATCATTAATCATAAAATTAAATATTCGTCCTATATAGTGAAATTATTGTCAAATAAATCGTAATATCGGAAAAGTAAATATTTCTGTTATGTAGATTAATTGCTACATCATTATGTAAAATAATTATATCACAAATCAATTTGAACAAATCAATTATCAAATTCAATTTGAACTTTCTCCATTTTAGTTAATTTTTTAATAAAATAGTTGCTTGCATTCGTAACATCGAACTATTTTTATTATTTATAAATTATTTATCACAAGAAAATATATCTGTAAAATAGATAATGCGTCACGAAGAATAAGCTCTATGTCGTGCGGAATATTCTGATAAAAGCATTTAAGTATTCAAACAGAATCTAAGCATACAAACAGAATTTGTGATGTATTGAAAATTTTCACTGCGCTGTGTCATTTATCGCATGTATTATATTCTCTGTTTAATCCACTTATCTAACCTAAATGAATGAAAAATTTTATCTTTCCAAATAAGTCTAATTACCAATTTAACCAGAAGACCTTCATTAATAAATTAAAATTACTAGTATTCTCATAATTGTTTTATATTTTTTATTCATATTGTACAATTACAATATAGATTTCAAAAAATCATTAAGTTTTACTTTATAATAATATTCACCGTTATTGAGTGACAATTTTTAATTATTTCATTTAACTATTGTAATTTTAATTAAAAAGTTTCAGTTAATCCCTGTAATTTTAATAAAAATTATTTCAAACCATATTGTACGTTACGTTGAGTAAGTTAATTAATCAGAGAATATAAAAAGCGGATAGAAAAGGAACATTATCGCATTCGTTTTATTTTGCACTTGTATAATATGCAGCAGAAATCTTCTTTTGTTGCAAAGTGAAAAATAGTAAATTGTAAGGTTATTGTAGGACTTTTCCGCAAGTGTAGCAGTTGTGAAGCTGCATTCAAATTGCAACTTTCAGCTCCTCCTTTTTCCGTAAAATTCCACGCGGTCCAAATAAAAAGCCAGAAGAATGAAAGCACGAAAAGACAAACAAGGTGAAAAATGGCCGGCCATCCGGTTGTCTTTCGACGCGGGATACGCGGCAAGTCTCCATTACGTTTTAACAGGATTATCGGTATAATTTCAGTGGTACTTCGGATCGTATTCTGCAGGGAACTTTCAGATCTATAACAATTACTCAAAAATCTACGCGAAGTATAAGTAGAAGCCATGTAAAACTAGCGAATCTGTTCTATTCGAGACCCTGCCGACTAGTAATGCACCATTTGACATTTATAGTCGAACTTTTGCGACCCGCTTCCCGGAAAAACATGTGGAAATGCTAATAAAGTCACTTCCTGCGTGTAAGTTACAAAAAAAAAAAAATACGCAGGCAGCGGTATTTGCTGATAAACAGGGTGTCCAAAAAATGTTCGAATCGGTTCAACTTTCACTGAAGGAACCAAAAATTTTCAATTTTTCTGAATGTGATATTATACAATTCGACGAAAAAGGATGATAAAACTTAAAATTGTAGTGCGTGGAATCCAAGATCTAACCCAGACCCAACGGATAAGCTCACTACATCGTGAAACTTGGAGTCCGCGCACTAGAATTTAAAGTTTCATAATTTCTTCTTTCGTCGAATTGTATATTACATTAAAAAAAGTTGAAAAATTTTGGTCCCCTGAGTGAAAGTTCAACCGAAATCCGAACGGTTTATCTTACAAAACTGTGCGTCTTAAAGACGTCCATTTGATAGACGACCACAAGTAAAAATGTATTTAATTAGAACTCACCAATTCAGCCGTAAATGCAGTTACAGCATCAAACTTGCACTAACACAATCACAACAACACAATTCACAGCAAAAATGTGTATGTAATGATATTTGGTCCCCTCAGGGTTTCAAAAATCCATTCCACCATCTCTCCCTTTACCAATTCTCAACTATCGCCTAATTTCCAATTTCAGCGGTACCTACTTTTTATTAAGGTGGGTTCCGAACCACCTATTTTGCCAACAACACGTGAAACGCACCCAGAGGGTCACACTTCCGGCTTTTTACCGAGCGGTCACCCATCCTAGGTGCGTCCCCCGCCCTACGCCGTTTAACTTCGGTGATCGAACGAGAACCGGTATTTTCAGCGAGGTCGTTGACCACAGCAAAAATGTGTAGGCACGTTTTAAAACAGAGAGATTATAATAATTTAAGAACACCTATGTATTATTTTCAACTTGTTAAAGTGATCATAAATTTTTGCCTTTTTCTTTAACCCAGTAGATTTTGACGAGAAAATGCCAAAAATCCAAGTTTTAATCTTGGGAATCTACTGATTCGAAAGTTATGCGTCTTCAAAGTTCAGCGATTTCCACCATGTTTGACACGTAAGGGCGCCGCCATATTGACATGTGGTGAGCGTCGCGCGTCACCTAATGAGCGCAGTCGCTAGGTGGCATGACAAGCACGCGCTGATGTCGGTCACGTAGATTTCCAAATGTAGTGCTGCCACCTGGCGGCTGCGCTCATTGGCTGACGAGCGACGGCATACCAAAATGGCGGCACCCTTGCCTCCCAAAAACGATGAAAGTCGCTGAACTTCAAACATCGATAACTTTCGAACCAGTGGATTCCTAAGATTAAAACTTGGATTTTCGGCATTTTCTCAGCAAACACTACAGGATTGTATTTGAAAAATATAAAAAATTTCTGGTTTCCTTGGGCGAAGCTCAGCCATAGCAGCCCACTTTTATTTTGCATAACAATCCGCAGTCTAGCGATTACTTCAAATATCACTATTAAAAACGTACACATATAAACACCCGCGTGAACTTCGAATTGACACGTCTTTAAAGATGTTCTCTCTACCGCGGTTCGAACGACACTGATCTGCGCAAAATTTTTCCGAAGAGTTTGGGGGGGTGGGATTATAGAAACAAAACAGGACGCGAAAGGGATCGCTGTAAGACTGGAATTTATGGCAATCGCATGTTTCGGTTTTTTTCCCTGCTGATTGGTACGCAGATATGGGAACTGTTGGGAAAAAAGTCTTTCCTTTTACCCGGCAAGAAGTAGGAATGTCAGGTACGCGTGGCGTTTATGAGTTTGTATTGTCCTATTCCTCCTTTAAGAAACTTTCTAAACGAAGGATAGACTTTTTTTCGAACAGTTACTCATCGACTCTGCGTACCATTCTGTACGGAAAAAAATCGAAACTTGTGATTGTCATAAATTCCAGGCTTAACAGCGGTCCCTCTCGTTAAATCACTTTCTGCTTCTCCGTTCTAAAATTAATGCTTGATTACGTTGAAAAATGTTCATTTGATTTTACTGAAAAATAACAGTATATTTAAATTAATTAAATGCTTCTTCTCTTACATTGAACAACGTAGTCAAACGTGTGAAATAATCAAAATTTAAGATCTCTTTTACCACGTTGATGTCTGTTAATAAAATTCACGTAGTACTAAAAATTTACCAGATTTATGAAATCGCGAAGACGTGGTTTTCATGAACTCGAAGGCGATCGACTAAAATAAAAATTATGTCGCTCCATTTAAGATTCCACGAAATTCTAACAGAAAGAGTAAGAATCAAATCACCACTGCAATGCTTAAAGAATTCAACTTTTTTAAACATTTGACTGAACATTCAAATAGATTTAAATATTATTATTATTTATTTATTGCTTTAAACATGATAAATTATACAATATATGATTATGTCACGATACGATTTAGCGCCTAACCTACAATTAGTTTACATTAATTTTGATTGAAATACTGCGAAAAATTGTTAACCTTTGTCGACGGAATTGTCACGGATCGAACAACAAAAAGAGCGTCTGCGTTCATTAAAACAGTCGAAATTAATATGTGAATAAATAATAAGAACCACAAATTGCTTCTGCTCGTTTAAATTAAAAATGCAGCGAAACAAATTCTCGCTGCGATGCTGAAGAGATTCACGGATTCGAAATGTTCGACAAACGTAAGCTTTTTTCAACGGATTGTCAGGTATCATACAACAGAGAGATCATCTAGCTACGTTTATTAAAATAGTCGAAGTTCGTTACTGGATGCCGTTCACCAGAAAAACGGTGAAGCTAAATTAAAAGTGACTAAAGAGTAAATCGTATTTATCTGAGTAGCGGCAGATCCCCGGGGGTTGTCCTGATACCGTGTATGTCAATAACAGGTAACGATTTCATGAGGAACTTTATCCTCTCTGTACGGTTTTATCGGGAGTGCAATTAATCTTGTCGATGTAACGTCCGGCGGAGCATAACTCTTATCATGTGTGACATTACCGCAACGTGTTCTTCGTGTATCAGCATCTTTTCTACCACACTTGTGCTTCAGGCGGTTTCAACAATTCGAAATGTGCGCCCCGTATCCTTTATTTCTCTCGCGCAGACAATTTCGGCGTTTAAGAAGGTCATTTCAAAATTTTGTGCAGAGGCTGTCTTCGAATAGCAGATTTCTATACATACAGTGAGTGTAAAAAATATTCGTGCACTTTTCAAAACCGCGTAACTTTTTTAAAATTGCATCATACGATTTTAGCTTTTTGGCGATGTTAGCACGATTAATTTACTAGTTTGTTCCCTAGGTTATTCCATAATCCCTAGATCACATAATAATAAAATAAAGACGACTATTATCTTTTAGTAATCGTAAGTCTACATTTCCTTTAGTTTTATATAATTTAAATTATTCGATTAAACTTTCGAATTGTTTTTAATGAATTCCATAATTCTTGTTATTCACTATACTCTAGAATGTACATTATGTTGTAATATAGCTCGTAAGAGATTTCCTAATAAAAAAAGAATGGTTGCATATTAACCTAGCTTTTAATTGTTTCCAATGATCAACTTCTTTTTAATTCAAGAGATATTTATTACGTAACTGCTGTAGACTATATCGAAGAGGGAGCGTAGTTGTCGAATTGTTATTTGTTTTAGATTTACCTCACGTATTTAATATGAAGCGTTTCAAAGACGTAGTGAAGTTGTTGCCTCCCCGAAGATGCTTCTTTACGAATGGTCATAATCGAATAGAAAGTTTTATATTTCGCACTCGATGTTTTATGAGAGCCGTTTTCCGTTATTCCGCTGGATACGTTCGCAGATTATGCGAACGTTTCCTCGGCATCAAAACGAACATTTGCGTCGAACGATTCCTCCGCGTCCGGTTTAACGATGTATATCGTGAAGGTTCTAGGAAAATATTCGTTTCGCATTATTCATCGCAATATTAGGAACGTCTGCTTTTGCGATAATATTGAAAATTATTATGAAAGATTCATTGGAAACGTAATACTATGTTACAGCTTCATTTTATTCAAATATAAATGAAAAAGTGGACAAATTTACTACCGAACGGAGAAGGCTAAAAAGGATATTTATTATTTCAGATCTCTGAACTTTACTGGTATGTATACTGCCAGTAATTTCAAGCTCAGTCAATCATTGAATTTTTTATAATACTGAATTTTTTTAAATTACATGTTATAGATAAATCATACATTATTTGTACGATGATAGCATATCTTAATACATACAGGGTGTCCCAAAACTCATGTTAATGCCGAAAATGGGAGGTTCCTTGGGTCATTTGAAGCGACATTTTCCTTTACAAAAATTGCGACTGCGGCTTTGTTTAGGAGATATTAACGAAAAACACGGACCAATCAGAGCGCGACCTAGAGCGGCGAGCCGGCAGGCGAGCGTCGTGATTCGTTCGACAACGCTCGCCTGTCAGCTCGCCGGTCCAACTCGCGCTCTGATTGGTCCGTGTTTTTCGTTAATATCTCCTAAACAAAGCCGCAGTCGCAATTTTTGTAAAGGAAAATGTCGCTTCAAATGACCCAAGGAACCTCCCATTTTCGGCATTAATATGAGTTTTGGGACACCCTGTATTTACACGTTTTCATACTCTTAAGGTTTGATCAAATTACAATATTAAAAATATAGTGTGTAAAAATATATATAATTATACAATAATTCCAAAAGATATTATTGAAATGTAACTATAATTTTCAGGATAATTTTAGCTGTAATTATAATTATTTGGTGAACTGCTAATCACTAAACAGATCTTCTATCAGATCTATAAACTTTATTGGTATGTATATTGCTAGAAATTTGAAGCTCAGTCAATCATTGAATTTTTGATAATACTGAATTTTTAAAAATTATTATTATTTGTACGATGATAGCATATCTTAATACATATTTACACGTATTCATAATCCTGGGGTTTGATCAAATTATTAAAAATACTAGGTGATTCCTTGTGAGAAAATAAGGAGAAGACATAGAATACAATTTTTTCATAAGAAGCTTCGTTTTCGAGGAAATCGAGTTTGAAAATGCAGCGAATACGGTTGCCATTCGATAAGAATCGTCTGACGCGTCTGATCATGGCCGACCTATTCTACTTCCTGCGTATACTAGAGCAGTGCTCCGCAGCCCTCAAATAAAAATACTTAATTTTATATTTTCAACTTATTTTTAATGTCGAATCACCCCCTTTTCACTTGTACCACCAGTTACAGAACACCCTGTAGAAGAATATAATTGTAAGAATTGTAGTATGAGCGTGCATGAGCATCATACGTTTGACTGTTATACAATATGTTTTTATTGATTTATGCGATGGGTTCACGTTTTGTTAACGATTATGTTTCTATTGATTTGTACGTTGCGTTCACGTTTTGTTAACAAATTCATTGAAACATCAAGTAGCAGTTCCCCACGAGCGAGCAACCGATAAACAATCATCACGCCGTGTCGAGCCTCCTTGCATAATGTAATGCATTTTAGTTTCACGTATCATGTAAAGGATATTGTATCGAAAATTAAAATAGTCAGAGCGAAAAATGGACAAGGGGATCTTGGGAATTCGCGTGACACTGTTTAACACTTTCTCCCCGGTTCAATATTTGATTACACCAATTAACTGATTCGCCGAATAGGCGGCAAAGCAACAAGTTAGCCTGAAAGCGACAATAAATATGTCGCAGGTTTATTTGAGAGTCAAATAAGCCGTTGGTTTCGTACGAACGAAACTTTCGTGTCAAGTGGTCCGCGCCGCTTCGAACAATAATCCTTACCACAAAAAGTTTAATCGGCGCAACCGGCGAACACCATTCAAGTAGCAAAGTCTCATCGACACGGGTCCAAGGTGTGCACGTCCAAGACAATCGCAATGATACAGCTGGGAAATTCAAATTGAATTGTTATTCTTATCTTTCGCTACCGTAACTACTCTAGACGTTCTGAAACTATTCGAGAGATAAGAATAAATGCGAAAGTGATTATACAGTGACTCCCATTAACATTCCGGGCGCTCCTAGAAAATACGATAACTTTCTTGACATTCGAGCATAAGTTTTTAAATTTTTCGAGAAGTTAGAGCAAGTAGTTTACTACACGATGTGACGAGAAATTTTTTCGAAAAAAGCAATTGGTCGGAATTGTTGAGAAAATACTAATAAATGCATTTTACAATTTTTTGATGTGTCTGTATTGAAAATATTAAAAAATACGTTTTGTAGATCTGTGTCGATTGTGACAGGCATTGAAAGATGTAAGAATCCTCAGATTTATTAGTTACAGGCTGAAAATCGTGAAAAATTTTTACCATATTTGAGCGTTTGTAACTCATTGCAACGGTGACCGATTTTGATGAAATTTTCAGAACATGTTTAATTGATACAGATCTACGAAACGTGTTTTCTAAATTTTCGATATAAACCCAGATAAAAAAGTTGCAAAATACAACTTTCAGTACTTTCTTTGCAATTCCGAGCAATTGCAGGTTGTTTCAAAAATGCTTTTCACGTTACGTAACAAACCAATTGTTCTAACATCTAAAAAAAAAATACGAGTCGTATGGTTTAATATTAAAATGAAGTAGGCGAACATAGGAGAACGTAGGCAAAATTTACGAATATGTTGTTCCAAGTAAGTTCAAACAAGAATAAATATATTTAAATGATAGGGAACCACATTCGTGATACATACGAATGATATGAATGCATCTAAACTCAATTTCCTTCAAACTTTGCACATTAATAGTTCCACGAGTTTTACATAAATTTTACGTGATAACTCTGTTACTAGAAATTAGTGACAGAAACCAATTCGTAAATGTTTGTGGATTTACGACGTTGGAAATCTTGTAGGCTACAAAAGAAAATTAAAATATAGAATATTCGTTTCAATTAAAAGATATTTAGTAATTTAATCATTTTTAACAATAACATTTGACTTAATAATATAAATTTTGCATTAAAAGGATTGTTCGCCTCATAAAGAACATAATTACAACCATCAATCTTTTATATTTTGCAACTTTTTAATGTTATATCGAAAATTTAGATAATCCGTAGATCTGTATCGATTAAACGACGTATAAAAATTTCATAAAAATCGGTCAACCTGGCAACGAGCTACAAACGTCCAAAGATGTCTTTAAGACGTCATAAAGACGTCTTAAAGAAGAATTTTTCCTGTGTTCAAGGTTTATCAGTACCTAATAGACTTATAGACCTAAAAATCTGAAGAAGATTCATAAACGATACTTACAACTCGACTGCGGATTTTTACAAATTAAGAGATGAAATCAATTTTTATTGAACACCTTTTCACAATCGATGCAAAATATATTTTTGTTTTCAACAGTACAATATTCAATATATAGGTACTATAAACATCTAGAGATTGTCTGGAACTTCGATATGAAATCTGCATCTTTAAGACGTCCCGAAAAAATGAACGATTATTTTAACCCCTTGCCATTTTCTTTACGGTTACGGTGATTAAAACGTTTTCATCCCCAAAAATGTCGTAGAGGAAAAAAGAGTACATATATTTTTTGAAAATAATATGAAATATTAACTACAAACACCTCAAATTTTATTTCATCTAAAAAGAAAGGCGTAACATTCGTATTTGTTAGACTTCGTTTAAAATCTTCATCGCGAGTCCGACTCGTTAAAATACGGCAAGGGGTGAATAGCGTCCGAATATTAATGGGAGTCACTGTAAATATACAAAGTGTCGCATTATTTCTGTCGACCATAAAGATTCGCGTCTGGAAAAAATGCATCGCCGGGAAATTCCAAGGACAACAATGTCGGGGGACGAATTATAGTTGGCTCGAATGCTACTTATCCCCCGTACTTTGGGAACTGTATCTACGGGTGTAACGAGGTGGCAAGACGGGTGGAGATCATTTCTCGGAACGACAACTGAGTACCTGCTTATATGTACATACATCCGTGGCGTTAGCAGCGCGTTGCGTCGCTTGTATACAGTCGCAATTGCGCGCAAGGTTTGGTATATAATTGGGATGAATATTGAGAAGTTGGCAGTGAAGTTGTAAGTAAACTTGGATGCCTCGAGGCGAGCTCGCTCCACTTGAGAGCAGAGACGTGTTGCGGACAGATCTCCTCTGCTCTCTCCTCGCCTAACCCACTCCTTATTCACCTATCGCTGCTGCCTTCTGCAAAACTATACGAATATTCTGGATTATCCAGGCGCCTCGAAACAGTATTTACCACGTATATTTCGTTCGGTTGTTTGAATGAAAGATGAAACTCTTATTACAAGCAACCTCGTTTAATCTTAACGCGGTCCAGTCTGTGCATCCGATGAATACGTTTTCGTGGATTCTTACCGGATTTTGAAGCGTTTACGACGAACACGGCCAGATCAAATGCAGAAAAGTGAAAACGATTGAATGAGCATCTGGAAGAAGTGCCTTCGTCAAGTTCTATTTTTTTAATTTTGCAGGAGCGCAATTTTGAACTGAAACGTGAATTGCAATAATGAAAATCAGCTGATGATGACATAGGCCCTTTTTCGTCGAACATATTTCGCGGCTTTTTACGGCTTCACGTCCTGAGGACAAACGGACAAATTTTTAGAACATTCAGGAATGTGGAAAATATTCTACAGAAGTTCGTTTGATTTCACATCATGAAAAATCGAGAGGAATTTTAGGTTGGCAAAACTATACGAATATTCCGGATTATCCAGACGACGCCTCGAAACAGTATTTGCCACGTATATTTCGTTCGGTTGTTTGAATGAAAGATGAAACTCTTATTACAAGCAACCTCGTTTAATCTTAACGCGGTCCAGTCTGTCCATCCGATAAATACGTTATCGTGGATTCTTATCGGATTTCATGCGTTTCCGACGAACATGACTAGATCAAATGGAGAAAAGTAAAGTTAGCTATAATTATAGTTATTTGGTGAACTGCTAATCACTAAACTACAGGTCCTCATACAATAGATTATTATTTTAGGGATTAACTTAGCAAGATTATAAACAAAAACAAAGGTTTTACCAAAGCAGTTAAAAATATAAATTAAACATTTTCAAATATTTTTCAATAATGAGTTTCCAGAGATCACAAATGCTATCAATGTATAAAATCCACGGTATACTAATCTGGTGTGTGTGTGTTTGGCGGACCTACAAATTTTCGTCCCCTCGCACAAAATATAATTTTGGGCCTCCCTTTTTCTTTCGATATTTATAGGATTGGGATTTTTTTAAAAAGTATGTTTTTTATTGTGAGTATACTTTTAATTTAATTTAAATTAGGGATAATTTTAATAAAATTACAAGATAATAAATGCAATATGTCTTGTAGTTCCGCCACTATATTAATCAATAAACCACGGATCTTTGTGCAAAATGAAAGTTTGCTAACAGAAGCTAAAAAAGAATACACATATATCTTCAGTTAAGAATTAGAATAAATCGAGGAGAATATCACAATATTCACAAATGTTTCTGTCCTTGCAGTTCCGGATCTCACCGATTGCCTTCGACCATGGATGTATAAAATCCGCGGCACGGTGATTAGTAAACGCGTGCCAGAATGTCAAACACATTTTCGCAGGAGGGATGTAAGACTGCTGCGAAAATAGAACCGGCGAAAGAATTTTCAGTTTCGCAGCGAGTTTCAATTGTTTGTGAAAGTGGCGAGGGTGTATTTTAGTTCTTTGCCGGGGCGTCCTCTATGTGGCAAGAAAATATTAATTTTCCGGAACAAGGGACGACACTTCCATGGAAGTCACGATGTTTGACAAAACTTAGTACAGGATTCCGTACGGTCAGACGGGCACCGAGTAACACGTACTGTGGTTTGACCCTAGTTCATTTTTCCCAGTTAACCTACATTTGTTCCCGTGCCCGGCTGCCTCTTCTCTCCAATTACAGGAATATTTGCGAATGTTCGATTCGCCGAGGTTAATACAAACAAAACCATTTTCTACGTGCTCCTTCGCCGCCGCCGTTCTCGTAACGCAACGCTCGAAAAAAAAGTAAATGTCTCTCTTCAATCAGAAAATCGTACTAGCGGCGTAAAGCGCATATTACACACGGGACACGGAGTGCCTCGTCGTTTTAATAACGTGCGCTCTACATTCGACGATACATTCAGAGTAAAATAGAGTATAATACGTTCGTGATCATTTTCAACGAACAACTAAAGCGGGTGGAACGCTTTATAAACCACTTTTGTTTATTACCATTTTTGTTCGGCCCAACAAGGAACTTCTTCAGAGTTATTGTGTAGCTTTACATTAACAAATTCCTGTTTTTTTTTCTCTTTTGGAGATTCAAGTCGCATTAGCAATTATGATGTGTGAGCAGACAGCGGATTTTTGCTATTTCTTTCTGGAGATTTTCAATTTGACATTTTTTCCTACTTCTTATTGACAAATAGAAAGGAGCTTGCAAACATACAACAAAAGTAATTATAATAATACATACTACACTCGAAGATAATACGCTTCGATCGAACATACAAATTGAGTTTATTATTTCATTTGTCACCTGTGATTTCGTTCAGTTTACTTTACAGATTGTATGTGAAATTCATTTATTATCATTTAGATATTAATTAAAATATGTAGCAACACTGTGGAATAAAGGAAAATATAATTATACTATAAATATAAATACAAGTGTGCATATTATTTATCATTCTATAAAATTGGAACAGATTTCGAACTCAACACACTCTATTGGTATTTGATTTAATTGAAATTGAATAGAGTGGTGAAAACAAATGAGTATTATTACGACTGTCAGTCACCAAATTATTGTGAATCTAATGATAGTTTTTATAGTAGAATTGTTGCAAACTAGTGACATGTTCGTCGGTACGAGTAATGCACATACAGGTTATCGTTAAAATTAATACTACAACTGAAAAACAAAATCAGACATTTGAAGGTCACGTCAATTACGCGATGTAACACAAAAATATATGCAATCATTAAAAAAGAAAAACATCGACGAAAACAACTCCTGCGTGATACTGGGCACTTGATACCATTCAAATTTTGCATAAAAAAATTGTCACTCTGTCAAAATTTCAGAATATATTCTTCACTCAAATGACACAACCTGTATTTTGCCGGTGCTTCAGCTGTTTTGCACTCCCTGCAGTCTGGCGATTAAATTGACTGAAGCCGGACTATTTTTCACGCCACGAATCTTTCTATAATAATTAATACCGGCGTCTATTCAAGAGTAATTTCAGACCGAGTAAATTGAGGAACAGGCGCACAGCCAATGGTGTAGCCATAGCACGCGTTCAAGCAGAAAAATGAAAGCAATCTCGCGCCGAGTGACAATAGTGAAGAGTAACGAAGCGACAAGAGAGAAAAAAGGATGGTTAACAGGGGAGACACTTTGGACACGGAGCGATCGCAAATGGCAACAATTATAATAGCAAGTTACGCGGGAAAAGTTTCGAACGATCTTGTTGCTTGAAAGCAGAGACATGTTGCGGACAGCTAGTACTCTGCTCCGCTCTCCTTAACCACGTTATTCGCCTATCGGAGAGTTCCCCGGTGCAAAACTATGCGAATATTCTCGATTATCCGACAGTTTGATGGAATTCGTATTTCGTGCACGACGACGACGACGCGATGCACTACTCGGATATCAGAACCGAGACGAACAAAAATCCGCCGACTTTTCTGGTGTTTCCGATTCCCGTGATTACGGTACGTACAGTATATGTGAATATAATATGGTGTACATAATATAATATATATATGTACAGTAGATTCAAGAAGTATTTCAACACTAAATACCCGATTCTCGAAAAATAGCCAATATTTAAACAGTAATAATTTCGTAAAAAATGACCGCACGATCATAAAATTCGACTCATTTTAAAGCCGAAAGCCTCTACTTTCAAAATCTATCGTTCATTTCATTCCAACATCTTTTTTCATGACGTGGCGAGTGAGAAACTGCAGGCCCGTTTCTTATGGAAAATGTTACACATTCACACGTCTGTGAAGACTTTGACCAATTTTTCTTGCGACTGAAACCAACATAGATTTCAAGATTGAAGCTTCCTCTTTACAACGACAGCTTAAAAATTGATGTACGATTTTTTTTAGCCGTTTCATCGAGCTTCGAATCAGAGCTATGCCGTCAACTTTAAACTAGTATAAGTTACACCAAAGGGGCTATACACGACCGAACTTGTTCCTCATCTTTGTTGCATAAAACAGTGAAAAAAAATCGTACATCAATTTTTAAGGTGTCGTTGTAAAGAGGAAGCTTTAATCTGGAAATCTATGTTGGTTTTAGTGATAAGAAAAATTTTTCAAAGTCTTCACAGACGTTTGAATGTGTAACATTTTCAATAAGAAACGCGTCTTCAGTTTCTCGCTTGCTGCGTCATGAAAAAAGATGTTGGAGTGAAATGAACAATGGATTTTGAAAGTAGAGGCTTTCGGCTTTAAAATGAGTCAAATTTTATGATCGTGCGGTAATTTTTCACGAAATTATTACTGTTTAAATATTATCAATTTTTCGAGAATCGGGTATTTCGCGTTGAAATATTTCTTGGATCCTTTGTACTTCTATTGCTCGAGATATAACAATAATTTCTGGAGAAGTGCAAAATTTAAATATTTGGCTTTTCGCGAGAATTTCTCGAGAAGGAATTCTCGAGGAGAAACACTAGTTGTATCCTTGAAAGGATCGGTAAGACGTTGTAGCATCGCAATAGTTAGTCAAACGGACAGAAGCGAGGCTTCCAGCTTTAACACGAGTTAAATTTTATGATCGTGCGGTCATTTTTCACGAAATGTTTAACTATTTTGGCAATTTTTCGTGAATCAGGTATTTAGTGTTGAAATACTCCTTGGATCCACTGTATATTCGCCGATAAAGCGCGGTCCCCGATGATGGCGCATTAAAACGCGTCGACGCAGTTAAACGCACTCTAAGGGAATGCGATATTGAATCTCCTCCGACGAACAATAATTTTGCGGTATGACGGGTTATCGATGAGGCGTTTCAATATTTTATATGCCTACATCGGGCTTTTATCGAATCGTTTTCTATCGTTTATATAATGGAACATATTGAGTGAATGAAATCATTTGTTACTGGAAATCGGGAAAGGATGCCCGTGGAACGGCGGGCTTATATAAGCCCACCAGTATTGGAATGCTCGTCGTTAAAAAGAGTAATGAATAGACTGTAAATCTTTATGCAAATTCGCATTTCTATGGACTGATTTATAGCGACAGGAGTTAAAGATGGGCTCATCCGTCTGCTATTAATTCCTTAAAGGGTCCTTCTCTGGGTCGCCGGTCGAAAATGTCGAACATCTTTCGCTACTTTTTACGGCTTCACATCCTGAGGACAAACGGACAGATAACGGTGCTTGCAAATAAAATTTTTAGAACATTCAGGAGAATAATATTAAGGATTTTATCGATCGAAATTTTATATTATATATGCGAAGAATTATCGGCGCAAGGTTCGATCAGTTAAAACAATTAGCTATGTTATGTTCTTTAAAACGTTACGATTCGGATGTGAATCTGTAGAACGTTTATTTGGAGTTTATTCAGGAGAATGTATAAAATATTTTATCGAAATTCATTTGATTTCACATCCTGAAAAATTAAGAGGAATTTTAGGCATGGCAGTCGCACGGATTAATTGGAATTAAGTGTCTCCTTTATTTGCGATGACTAGGACTACGGATCTTTATGTAAAATAATAAACTTTCTATCTGAATTGCAACGAATTGGGCTGAAATAACAATTTAAATTCTTTCTTAATATGTTTAACAGACTGAAAATAATATAACAGTAGCTTTAAATTCGTCCGATGTTTTTGTTATTTTGAATTACACCCATTTTTTGACATAAATGCATAAAATCCGCAGTCCAGGTCACAAAGTTATTTTTTCCGGAGTGTTCACTTTAATTTTCAAAGATCAAAGTCATTTGAAGATCATGTTATTATACATATGTGAATGTAATTTGCTTTTAATACAACTTTCAAAGTACAGATGTACAGATGTGTATAAAATATAATTAATCATTGAATGATTTAAAAATTTATGATTAATGATTGCAAATTACAGAAGGTAATTATAATTATTGATTTGTTTCAACGTTGATTGACTGATTAATGATTACAGTTAATACGATTACATTAAATAATCGATTACAGAAATCGATTAGAAAAGAATTAATTACTGCCCAACTCTGATTGATACCATGCACACGTTACGCAAGAAATATTTTTTGCATCAGAATAACCTGAAGAGACATTTAAGTGTCAATAGCTAAATGGACCACATGGTACGGTTAAAGTTAACAATAATTGTTAGTCTAAAGCTTCCGGAAATTTATATTTTTGATTTTCTACATGTTTTTGTAACAAGTATTTATCCACATTGCCACTTGTAATTATGCTTTGATATTTTGCTCATCTATCTTTTCAAAAATAATGCTTTCAACGCTCTACATTTTAAAATAACAAATTGTGGTCCATGTACAATTTCACCGTAAATCTTTATGGAAATCCGCATGTCTACGGACTGATTTATAGCGACAAAAGTTAAAGATAGGTTCATTCGTCTACTATAAATTCATTAAAGTCCACGAACGACAAGGGGACAAAATTTTATTGCTTCGTATAACACTGTACCATAATAATCTTGAACAGAATTATTATTTTTATGTTTATTTAATATTATATGTATATCTTCGTTGCGAGAAACAAACCTCCGAAATTTAAATTTCATATTTATTAACAATCATTCGGAAATAAATTGAGTAACAGGAAATTTATAATCATGATTGTTGAGAACACGTCCAATGAAAACGTTTGCGTGCAAATACTGTACAAATTGATGGTAAAATTTTCGATATGTTATTTGAGAACGCGACGTTTGTAACAATACATATCTGAAATTCTGTTATACAAACAGATCGTTTGAACGTTTATTAACATTGATCGATTCGAGATTCAATGCATGTGATACAAGCATCGATGTTTCAAGTGTTGTGTAAATAATGCAGCACATAGAATTTTATGGAACACAGTAAAATTTTAATTACATTGAAATATCTTGTAAGAATTTATTAAACCAATTTTCTATAGGTTTACTTTAAACTCGTGTGGTTAATCAGCACACTACCCATTAAATAAGCAAATTAACGGAACAATGCACTGACATATAAATTGCTAAAATTAACAAATTACAATATACCAAATTTACAGATCGTTAATTAAAGCTTGAACGTTCCTTGCAGAAAAATTCACATTTATTCCGTGCCTAGACGTTGAAACGAACTACAATTTCTCAGTGATTTTTCTGCAATTTCACGTGTTCGTTTAAAAATTAAATTATGAGCGAAATTGTTGAATTAAAATATATTTCGCGGAATCGTATGAAAATGAAGAAGCACGGGAATAATCTTTTAATTCGTTGGAGTTACATATACAATTAACGTAGTCTGGGAGAACATACTTGAAGTTCACTGTCCATGCCGTTATAGATCGTGCAAATAAATCCCTTCTTCTTCTTCTTCGGGGACAAGGTCAACAGGACAAAGGAGAGAATCACACTGTAAATCTCACGACGGCCGTGAGGAACGACGACATCTTGTGCTTCGTTAAGACGTCTTACACGGATGGCACGCGTACGTATTTCCCCATGAAATTTTCGCCGGACGAAAATTATGCGGGATTCTCCACTCCAGTTAGTAATTATGCGCTCGCCAGTCGAGTTAACTGTGTAACCGTAAGTACTTGATATTGTAACCGGTATCAAGCGCTGACGGGACGAACCGAGCCGTGAAATAACGTAATTTGACAAAAGAAAACGAACTGCAAGTACACCTTGTTCGACCCACGAATTCGTCCCAGTTTTTCGCCGTCTGCTAAATTCCTCTCGTCTTTGTTCTATACCTAGACGAAGTCCACGATTTCCTAATAAGGGACTGCGCATACTTGGAGTTCAGACGGTTAGAAATCGGTATAGCTACCCGGATGCTGCCTCTAGTGTCTTTAACCGAACTTTCTGAATCTTGCGGACGCGATATTTTTCTGAGATGGCGCATGGGCCATATATCTTGGGCATCAGCCTAGTCCCCTGGTCTGCATGGCAAAAAAAAAGGTTTTTAGGGTCTCCACAGTTTTCACGGCAAATTGTCGATACCTACGGGGCATGGGCCCCGCGAGAAGAAGCTCGACAGTGTGAGACCAGGAAACCATTAACAATCCAATTACAAAACTTTTTTATTTTTAATTATATTTTTATGGAACTCTCGCCAACTTAATTCTGGCATTTTTCTGGTTAAAATGATATTAAACACGATATAATTTCAACTAAGTGGTTAAACTAATTTTTTAAAGAATATTTTGTCCGACACAACTGGCACGCACTTTAACATACAGTATTATTTAAAAAAAAATTGACTATAAATTTCAGCGTCCGTCGTGATAATAGCTGGGGAATACGCCGGTAAGGAATTTTTTTTAAACGTTATAACGAACGAAATAATAATTTATTGACAATTTGTATGGTGTAACAATTCGTCAAACAACTCAAGTCAACACGGCGGAGGTTCTGAACGTTTTGGTTCGTTGCAGTCTGTAAAAAATCTTGTGGACGACACGCTGTGCCTCCTTCCTCTGGGCATTTCAAGTTCGGGAGAAAGGTCCCAAGTTCGGAGAAAAATCTGAGCGCCGAGTATAAATTAGGCAGTAGACACCTCGGACAAGATACGCGCGATACAATGGTTTATCGATAATTGTCCAAAGAACGGGTCCGTCCAGGGACAATTATCCGCCAGGTATAAGTTCACGAAAATTTGAAACTGCTACTAACTATCGTGTGGTATTATTTTCCAGTGCAAATTCGCGATTTTAATTAGAATCTTGTGCGTTCGAAAAACCACGAACCGACAAATTTTCAACGGAAAAAAAACTCGAACGTAAACAAGTTATAATTTTTATTGTATTCGTACGTTTACAATTGCCGAAGTTGTGTTCCTAAATTGAAAGGTGTGTTCGTTCGATTTAATTTAAAATACACGGTTAAAAATATGGCGAATTAATTGTAGAAATTTGATCCGCGTGTAGCAATACATAGCAATGGCGAAAAGAATTATTTACAGTGTGAACTTTTCGTTTCTATCAACTTTCAATCCTTACCCCCTTCGTTGGTATTCTGGATCCCTTTAAATTTCCACAGGATTAAAAACTTTCTATTTACAAAGTGGACGCTGTGCAAACCATGATTTACCGCGTTACTTATTTTTTTATCAGCAGGATCCCCCGGTAATTAAATGAATTTAGTTTAAAAGTTTAAAAGATACAACGTTATTGATCTGATTACTAAGTTGCGAGTGTCAAGCAGCAATTCTCAATCTCATAATAGTACTTCATTTATATTCATTCATTCAACGTGAAAGAAGAACATTTTAAATACCGTTTAAAATATTGAATGCTGTGCAGTTTGGACAAATTAATATTTTAAATAAAAAACAGAATTTGAGTAAAATAGAAAAAATCTTGAATATTTAATTGAAAAAATAAAGTAATCACAATGGCAAAGTAGATCTATATATAATAAAAATAATAAATAATAAAAATGTAGGCTCACTGTTTTCAGTTTTCCTCGAACGAAATACCATTTTTAAATTTTAAATAAAAAGTAGTACCTCAGTAAAATAGTTTTGCTTATTAATTTCAAACATTTTCATATTTGAATAAAAAAAACATAATATAATAAAAATATAGGCTCAATGTTTTCAATTTTCCTCGAACGAAATACCATTTTTAAATTTTAAATAACGAGCTGGAGAACTTGTTACAACAAACAGAATGTATTTAATTTTGAGGCTGTCTTTATTACAGTAAGAATTAATTATTAAATACTATTCGAAATAATATTTTGCTAAGGCCAGCTATCAACTTCCTTTTGTATTACTTCAAGGATAGGGGAGTGGAAGAAAAGAGAAGCAGTGCGTTTCAGTAAAAATTTTAATCCGCGAACGCCGATGATGTTTAAATAAAGAAACTTCCATTGGTTTTATGCAAAATTCGTGTTTAAGGCGGAGAAAGTTTCGGGATATAAGAAGTATATAGAGCCGAAGCCAGGTGGTGAAGAGTATGCTTGCTCAATATTTATGTACCGGAAGTTTTCGTTCAGTTACAACAGAATTCTCCTCGTTTTTCAATGTTTTTCCAAACTCGTTATTAGATTCCATGCTCGAGGCAGAAATCGCGCGGATTTGATCCTTTTTGTGCGTTATGAAGTGTGCAATTAAACTGAAATATCCGCAATTAATATCTCATCACTTTCGACAGCGGGAACAGAAACAAACGCGACTTAAAAAATGTTCTTTTCATCATTGATTGTTGTTTGAATTATTAGTTAATTTTCGTTATTAGTTTTTTTAGGTATTCAGTTAATTTAAATTGTTCATGTTACAAAGATGCTCTTATAGAAAATTACACAATTAATTTGTTTAAACATAACTGAATAAATTTAATGTTGTTATTTTGAGTAAATCAAATATAGACACAAATTTCAACTTACTCCTTGTAAAATTATATTAAGAAGAAATCAATGTTTATTTATCTGCTTCTTTCTGCAATTCAATAATTTTGGTAATGATACTATAAATAACAATGTTGAGTGCATGAGGCGTCTTGTAACTCGTGATGTAATTGAACTAAAAGCGATTTTACGTAAGAAAATAAAATCACGCAATACAATTTTTAAATTCCATTTGAATTGAAAACAAATCCCCAAAACACAGAATTGTAAGAAAAGAATTTAAGCTTAATATATTTATCCAATTAAAATTATTAAGGAAGGAAACTACTCTATGCTAAGCACATGTCTGCTAGAACTGATGTAGAAGTTTTTCATTTTGCATGGACATCTGCAGTTCAACAATGTTTATAATGATTACACCACGGATGTTTATCTACCTGAACCGAGGTAGAAGATTTTGCGTAAAGATTCTCAGTCGAATTATTATTATATTTAAGATTCGCGCAACTGCGATTTGAACGGAGCGTCGAATATTCGTGAATGGACAGGGCGGAGATAAAAATCTGAGATATACGCCGCCAGAGCCAAATGATTTTTCTATTAAATATGACCTTCGAGATTCAGTGTTTTGGGACAGGACGGACGAATGTTCAGCCCGACTTCGGAAGAACGTACCGGAACTTCTGCGATTCCTTTGTTCGATTGATGTTCAATACGAGAAATGTGACGGCCGATACTTCACCTCGGCTGCGATATTCCTCGGGATAAATGTCGACGAAGATCGCGGACGAGTATTCGGGAGACAAATAGTAGAGCAGCGGGACTCCTATCCCTGGCAGATTGCGGATTCTATGAAATTCTATGAAATTTCACGGTCGCTAAACTAAACTCGCTTCTGTCCGTTTGACTAACTATTGCGATGCAACACCGTCTTACCGATCCTTTCAAGGATACAACTAGTGTTTCTCCTCGAGAATTCTTTCTCGAGAAATTCTCGCGAAAAGCCAAATATTTAAATTTTGCACTTCTCCAGAAATTATTGTTATATCTCGAGCAGTAGAAGTACAGTGGATCCAAGAAGTATTTCAACACTAAAAATAGCCAATATTTAAACAGTAATAATTTAGTAAAAAATGACCACACGATCAAAAAATTTGACTCATTTTAAAGCTGAAAGCCTCTACTTTCAAAATCCATCGTTCATTTTATTCCAAGATCCTTTTTAATGACGTAGCGAGAGAGAAACTGAAGACGCGTTTCTTATTGAAAATGTTACACATTCAAACGTCTGTGAAGACTTTGAAAAATTTTTCTTGTGACTGAAACTAACATAGATTTCAAGATTGAAGCTTCCTCTTTACAACGACACCTTAAAAATTGATGTACGATTTTTTTTAGCCGTTTCATCGAGCCTCGAATCAGAGCTGTGCCGTCAACTTTACACGAGTATAAATTACACCAAAAGGGCTATACACGACCGAACTTGTTCTTCATTTTTATTGCATAAAACAGTGAAACAAAATCGTGCGTCAATTTTTAAGGTGTCGTTGTAAAGAGGAAGCTTCAATCTTGAAAACCATGTTGGTTTCAGGCACAAGAAAAATTTTTCAAAGTCTTCACAGACGTTTGAATGTGTAACATTTTCAATCAGAAACGCGTCTTTAGTTTCTCGCTCGTTACGTCATGAAAAAAGATGTTGGAGTGAAATGAACAATGGATTTTGAAAGTAGAGGCTTTCAGAATTTTTCCGGGAATTATCAAGAAATGGGAATTGTATTTCTCTTTCTCGAGAAACGAAAAATGTTGAGAAATCAGAAACACTAAATGCAAAAATAATTCTTTATCTTACTCGTCTAATTACTAATCCTGCAGTGTTTTGCAGGTAATAAATAGCAATGGCAGAGGTACAAAATGTTTGGACAGTTTGAAAAACAATCTACTAAAAGGTGCAGACCCTATGGGAATACAAAGTGCTTTTGAATTTTGTAACGAATTAATTCACGATGAACAATATACATTTCTGCACTTTCAACAATAGTAAAATAAATTAATACTGGAATTATCGGGGAAATTGAAGTGATTAATTTCAGGTTGCAGATTTTATGATTATTGAAGTCATATTGTTCTTCTATGGGAATTGATTGGTTCGGTTTTACGCACCCTACAATGAAAGTCTTTTAAAATCTGAATAAATGTGCTTTGGTAGTTTATACATATAATAAAATCAAACCCAGTTGGCTTTTACCCATCAAATAAATCTACTATTAAAATTCCTTAACAAATTATTCTCCCAACTTTTACAATTTAATACGTCAAATTTCTCATATCAGGGTATGAATAATTAAAGGTGTTTAAATAAATATCGTTCAACAAATAAAAATTCAATTCAGTCATATTTTTATATTGATTAACTTTTTCTTAGTTCTTGTGTGATGGTTATAGAAATATATAAATTAATGAATATCACGTTTTAATATTCAGAAATTTATATTATATATTCTAAAATACTCTTAAAATATTAATTCAATAACTTTCTGACAGTGTATAAAAATTAAATCATAGACATTCTATATTATACATAATTGTGTAAGTCTTAGATAGAATTTTTGTTTTAATATATAAAATAAATATAATTATTATTTCGAAGACCTACATGTTTTCAGACGTAATATGCTTTTTACTTTTATCGTTCATACGTTAAATGTGTCGAGATCAAATTAAGATTCATTTCGGCCCATGGAAAAAGGTTGTCACTCACAGTAAACGTCAATTCATTTCCCTTGTATTCGGAGCTACACCGTGTAACGTTTAGTGACAACCAGGCAAAAATGAAAAAAGAAAAAAAAAGAAATTCACTTCAGCTGCACGATAATCTCCGAATACGCTGGGATGTGGTGTATTCAACGTCCATTGTTTAACGTTTAAACGGTTTTCTCATATTCTCCATTAAATATGGAGGTAATTCTACGTGATCCCATGGAGCACGTGTTTAACAGGAAGCCATACTCGAAAAGAACATGTGGTCTTGAATAAAATAAACCCGGTCGAATATTATCACCACACTTAAATCTGTTAAGAGACAGTTAAATATGTACAATTGCCATAAGAATTATTCATATTTCTGAAAAAAAGTAACAGAAAGTAATTTTGTACTGAAGAAATAAAAGTTTTGATGACATTTTAAAAGAACATCAACATGTTTTTGAGTATTTGCTAAATACAGACATAAATCGATAATTGTCCCTTCGACTACCCATTCCACTGAGGAGCATACCTCGTGAGGGGCCATGAGAAAAAAGAAAAAATCAAAGAATAGTATCCATTCCGGATAATTGTCCCTGGCCAGACCCGTGGTTTGGACATTTATCGATTTATTACTGTATTACAGTTTGTAAAAATTGTAAAAACTCGAATTTTATTTTTCGATCGTTCAATATTTCATATAATACTCTCTCAGTCAATATTTTACAGATCAACATTTTTTATGTTATTGCTTCACTTGAATATGAGGGTTTCGACGGTGCGCAAAATAATTGTCGAGTATTCGTTTCGTTCGACCAAGTGTCGTTGTAATATTCATCCGAAAAAATAAACCTAACCAAGACCTTCGGCTGGTGTATTCTATCCGATCTCCCAGAATACTTGACATTGAGGATCCGTTTTCCTGTGATGCGCCTGTTTTGACGGATTAAAGCCGGAAAACTGCGATACTCCGCAGACAAGCGAGACGGAAAATAAGGTCAACCTCGGTTCAACAAAAGCGAATGTAAACTGAATTGCGCCGAATAAAGAATGCCGATATCGGTAATTCGCCTAGATACGTTCTCAGGTAATACCGATGCAACTGAAGCAGCAATGCATCGTACACTGACACCGATTACGAACAACTGATGTTATCCCTCGGAGTATTAAAAATGTTAAAAGCGATCACGTTTATATTTTCTTCAGCTGTCAAGTGGACAGTTAAAATGTGCTTGAAAATTACATTAATATTTGCTAATCATCTCTGTCGAAATGGTGAATCGAATTTTACCTAAATCCACGAATATTGTTAATTTTATTATTAAACAATTATTAATATAATTTGAGTGGGACTGCATTGGCCCCAACAGTTTACTTAAGGTTCAGGTCCGGGTTAGGTTATATTGATTACGAAAGTTTATGCAAAATAAATATTTTCTGAGTCGACTATAAAAAACAGAAGACAGATGAGAATATGTTTCTTCGTTTAATCATTTCAAGATGAACCATTCCTGTCTTCTATTGTGTTAACAATCTTGTAATTCATCTATTTAATATATCTGAGCATTCTCTTAATTTACACTTTAATTTACAAGATGATCGACCAATTCTTTGCACGTTGTAAAAATTTATCGCAGAAGCAAACGTGCACATTTTAACCTTTCAATCGAGTGACTGTTCAATTATGAACATTTTCGAAGATGAAAAAAATTGACCAGACGAAAATTTGGTCGGAATCAGCCCAGATACAATATATTTTATGCCAACGTGGATACTGCGACGCAATGAAGTAAAATCTGTTCAGCTAAAAGAATAATGTTCAACATTTTTTACAGCAAACACGAACGTGCTAACTCGTCATCCCGGAAAAAATTCAGTCTTTCTATCGGTGACGCGCTAACATCCCGAAGTTGTTACTTAATTCGAGTTTTTTCAGCCAAACCTGTGCACCACTTTTTTCACTTTTCAGTTGATCGGTTCGCAAACGTCGCTTTTCAATCTTTCCGCCATGAAACCGCCGTTTTGTTCCAACCACCGTTTCAGTCGCATGTAAAATTCGGCCGAGAGGATTCACCCGTTCGAACAGCGCGGAGAGCGTTCGAAATTTTTGCCAAAAGGAATCGTTTCTAATTCGCACGAGGTGCGTCCATGTCGCATTTGCATCGCATTCTAATGCACGATTCGACGGGTTCACGTGTCTGTAAGTGGGCACGTGGGCCGATATTTCGCTGAAACAAAACCATGCTTCCAATATTTATTCCCGCCAGCACCCAAAAGTGGAACGCAGTGACAAGTATACAACAGATATTTGCCTCTTCTTTTTCGTCCTATTTTTGCTTCTATCGTTTGCGTCCTTTTTTCCTTGATTTTTTGTTTAGGACAAGTGTGTTCCGCATGTCACTGTGCTTGACAATTTTTTATTTGAGAACTAATTAATACGCCAAATGGAATATTGAAATTTTGTGCAGTGGTCAAAAAATAAACTATTAGAATATTCTGGGTACATTTGGCTCTTCTTTCTCGTCCTCTTTTGCTTCTATCGTTTGCGTCCTTTTTTCCTTGATTTTTTGTTTAGGACAAGTGTGTTCCGCATGTCACTGTGCTTGACAATTTTTATTTGAGAACTAATTAATACGCCAAATGGAATATTGAAATTTTGTGCAGTGGTCAAAAAATAAACTATTAGAATATTCTGGGTATATTTGGCTCTTCTTTCTCGTCCTTTTTCGTGAAAACAGTATACAAAAATTTCTATTTTCATGCGAATCATGTGCATTCATAGTTTGGACTTTTATTAGAAAAAAAAGATACAATTTAAGCCCAAAGGAAAAAATAATTATCACGCATAATAATATTGATATTTTTGAATAAATTCGAAATAAGATGTAAGTTAAATAATAATTATTAATTCAAATATTAGATGTCCAAGTTTAGAATTGTTCAACTATAAGCTTATACTCCATGCGCATACGCCTTAAGCCGGACACAATTAGAACATATGGAGAAAGAAGTGTTGTCTCTCGAAATGCTTGCTTTACACCAAAAAAACGAAAATTAAAGAGGATAGAATTTAATATAATAATATTTTGATAGGTAAATCATTAAAGATTTAATAAAGTTCGATGTTATAGATATAATTATATGTAAATGCAATTTGCCCCAGGTATAGGCTTCACAAATGTGTTAATACGTCCAACTATAGGTTAGAATTATTCTTGTTACTACAATTAAAATTTAAACAATGATTCTGGAATTCTAAATTACTTTATAAAGTCCCAATTTTATGTTACAACTCTTAGAAAATTATGTTTATTTATCTAAACTGGCGAAATTGAAGGTAGCAAAAACTGCTGTCCAGGGCATTTCGCCATAATTTGTTCTCGTCGAGTGTTGCTTGCAATCCTTGTTTATAAATATCAGTTGGGCGAGGATTTAGGCTGCGCTGGCCATGGCAGAAGAAAGATCTCGGCTATGGGAAAAAAGGAGACCCGCTGCGGGGACGAATGGCAAGTAGACGTGTAAAAAGTTTGCCAGTCTACGCATACAGTGGAACGCGAAAAGTTCGAGGGAAGTCCTGGAAAGTTTCTGTTGGCGGCCAGAGAAAATCTTTCGTATAGTCACGCCCCATACGGAATATACTTGCCCCGTTGTCATTTCTTGCGGGTCTATTGGGGATGAACGATTCGTGTATCGTCGCGTTCCGTGAACCCGCTGTCACCTGCTTATAATACCTCGGGACGTTTCATTATTTGCCGCGCGAACTTCTGATGCAGTCTGCGCACCCTGTCATCTATGCGAGTTCGAGAACTTTTTCGAATTTATTACACGGAAAGGAATATAACCGCACTGTAGTGATCACTATGGCACCGTAACTGCATGTTCTTTATAAAATCTACAGTAATAAATCGATAAATGACCAAACCGCGGGTCTGGCCAGAGACAATTATCCGGAAGGGATACTATTCTTTCCGAAAAAAATACTTGAATACAATTTTTACAGCGACTCTGAGTCGCCACTCGACTGCCAAGGGTTAATAAGACACTGAAATGAAATTATCTTTATCCTTCATTTCCGTCTTATATTATCATGGAGAAAACCACCCCTGAAATTTTCTTCCACCTGCAGTCGAACACCCCTTACACCCCATCAGCGGTAAATAAAACTCACCACTGAGGAACTCGCGTCACACGAGACAAGCTACTGAAGAAGCATTTTTTATATTAAAAACAACATTACAATATTCTCAGAGTTTTCAAGTCTGTTACCGTTTTATATTCCAACCAACCAATTTCTTCATATACGCGTAAACATCCGCAGTCTATTAATAAGACACTGAAATGAAATTATCTTTATCCTCCATTTCCGTCTTATATTGTTATGGAGAAAACCACCCCTGAAATTTTCTTCCACCTGCAGTCGAACACCCCTTACACCCCATCAGCGGTAAATAAAACTCGCCACTGAGGAACGCGCGTCACACGAGACAAGCTACTGAAGAAGCATTTTTTATATTAAAAACAACATTACAATATTCTCAGAGTTTTCTAGTGTGTTACCGTTTTATATTCCAGCCAACCAATTTCTTCATAAACGCGTAAAGATCCACAGTCTATTAATAAGACACTGAGAAAACCACCCCTGAAATTTTCTTCCACCTGCAGTCGAACACCCCTTACACCCCATCAACGGTAAATAAAACTCGCCACTGAGGAACGCGCGTCACACAACGAGACAAGCCACTGAAGAGGTTAAATGGCAATCTTTCATTCGAATAAAATCTTGTCCATTTCCGTTGAAAAACAGCGTGCACGGCCGCGGCCGGCGGGCATCAATCCGGATCCATGATCACCGAGAAACGGACAGTGACATACCGTTGAACTCGACGGACGGTACGCGGGCCAGGTGACAGAGAGAATAGTCCGCGTGAGAGACGGTACACAGTGACTCGTATACAGTCACGAATGAGCGTAATTACACGCAACCTTTAATGATAGGCGCCATTACGAAGAAGAATTAGGCGTGAGCCTCCGCAGGACCAGTTCTACATACCGTATTCTAATAGAGGGCGCACATATAAACGGCGGATAATAAGTCACTTACACGAATCCTGGACCAGGAGGTTGGCTGCACGCCAGTTCTATTCGCGCTTCGGTTGTTCCGATCTATTCTATACCGTGCACGTCACACGCATGACGCTCTTAACTAAATTATGGACAAAGTAGTCCGATTTCCCGGTTTAAGGGGGCACTCGCAAAGTTCCGGTCCCAGCCTGGTATATCTCCGTTGAGAATCGCACTCGCGCAAACTAACCCTCTGATCACCGGCGGCGTTTTATTTCGCGTACACACGTCGACCTTGACGCGTATTATTATTATTTATTTATTGCCTTAAACCATACAAGGTTTATGTTGGCATGTACAATAAAAATTATACAATGTATATGATACATCTACATCGTTGAAATTAAATTTTTATTGAGCTTAATGAAATGAAAAATAATTTTCAGGCCTCTGATATCTGGGTCGCACAGGAATGAATGGATAGAAGTCGTTAGACAGTACTTGTATCGCAAGAGCGTTGATATAAGCGTGTCCCGCTCTCAGCTTCATAGATTGGGCATTGCCAAACGACATGATTCGGATCTTGTGATTCAGCACCACACTGGCAAGCGCTGTCTAAAATAAAATTAACTTTGGCTAACGAAGCATTTAAATTGTATTGATTAGAGCGACACCTATTTACAAAATTTACAAAATTTCTACGCTCAATAAACCATGGCTTACCATCATCCTTGTGGAAAAATCGAATGTACTCTTTTCCCTTGAATACGCCTTATTCTTTGACTAGGTTGTTAAAATCGCTGAGAAAATAGCGACTCAGAGTCGCCACTAAAAATTGCTGTATCATTATTCAAAATACTGTTTACATTATTAAATAAGTTGGTGTCTAATCAATTACTAAACATTTAAGTATTTTATGAGGTATTATATCAATTTCATATCCATAAAATGAAGAAAAATAATATAGGATGTAATTATTCTAAGCAATGTTTAATTTTCCAGTTAAAATAGTTCCGAGTGCAAAGAATACTGCTAATACAGCAGTATTTTTGAATTATTCTAATGCTTTTTCTGTTTTAAATCACACCTACCCACTTTTGTCACAAATGCATAAAATCCGCTGTCTAGTGATCAGTGAACTGCATTGATCGGAATAAATGGTAATCTGATGGGACAATATCTGGTGACTATGACGGGTGTGGTAGAATATCCCAGGCCAAGTTCCGACGTTTCCTTGACCAGTTTTGCAATGTGGGGTCCAGCATTGTCAGCTGAAAAATCACTTGGTCATGTCTGTTTGTCATGACTTGAATTAATTAATTGTTCTCAATAACGATTAGCATTAATGCCTTCCAATTCTTCTCCTTGAAACTTCTTTGCTGCATCGAATACTCAGAGAGATTATTTTACTAATTGAATTACAGAACCAACACTGGATGAGCAAACGTTTCCTCGAATCACGTTGCGGACCAGTGACAATACTCTTAAAATAATACACGATTTTTATTTTACCAATCCTGAGCACACAACTGTCTTGTTCTATTGTATTTATTTTGCCGTTATTTAATCAATATTCTACGGCGCCCTCGTTCGTGTTTTACAGTGATTAATTTCTGTACTTGTTATCCGAGTGAATTGAATAATTGAGGATGTAGTAAAATGTACTCTGGATTTTTCTCAGTGCATTGCCAGTGAAACGTTGAACGCGAATGTGTTAATTTCATTTGTATTAACGGAAAGTGAATTATTTCAATTTATCTAGGAAAATATATGTAGCGTGTTAACGAGAGTTAATTTATTTATATTAACAACGCTGTATTGATAAATCTATTTAGTGTCTAACTTACAATTAGTTTATATTAATTTTGATTTAGTACGAACTATTAACCGTTGAGAAATTCGATATCTTCAATTTTTTTAATTTTGTAATCGATATATGTTATTTATCACTTATTTGAATCTTTCTTAGCACCTCTAATTTTTATAGACACCTCTACTATGCACTAAAGGAAATCGATTCTCAATAGTCGAGATTGAGTTACTTCCCATCAAATTTTTGAAATAATTTCCGCCAAGATATCATTAATAAAAGCATTAACCCAATTTGAAGTTTTCAAAATTGCAGGTGCACCATATTCCAGTGTGATGTAAATCGATTGTATCAATGAACGAACGAATGATTTATCGCGAATTTCGTACTGATATAGAATATGTTAATTATAAATTTAATAGGACATCGCTTATAACAATAAAAATTTCATTGAAAAGATATTGTTGAATTATTGACGTATGCACTGGAATGATTTCCGATAGAAGGACAAATAAAAACAGATTAAAACACAATTAAATTTAAAAGAAGCGTCTCAATAATATTGACCGTTAATGCAAAGCTACGTTAACAACAACGTTTAATATGGTATTTGTTCTATTTTTAGTATTATTTTCGCACTGAGTTTTATTCAATGAGTCACGATCAGCTTTTCATATTAATTAAGGCAGCAAAGAGTGTAAAATTGACGGCATAGTATATCAAAGTATAGACTCGAATTTAGTGACTAACAGGTTTAGGATGACGCAGAATTAGCGTAACGTTAAGTTCGAATTACAAAGGAGACATTCATTGTGAAATACAATTAACCAAACACGTGTTCGGAGAAATATGAAATATTACATGATCTACTTCCGAACGCAATTAGTAATTTAGCCAGCAATTGCGAATATTATTTTAACACAGTTAAAATTCAAATATACAGGGTGTTCGTTAACTGATGCTACCAGCGAAAAGGGGGTGATTCTACATGAAAAAATAAGTCAAAAATTTTCTCAGCGATTTTAAGACAAACGCGAATATCTACTAACAACCTGGTCAAAGAGCAAGGCGTGTTCAAGGGAAAAGAGTTTTCCACAAGGATGATGGTAAGCCATAGTTTACTGAGCGTGGGCTTCCTAGAAATTTTGTAATAGAATTTTGCAATAGAATTTCAGAAATAACAGAAAAAATAAATTTTCTAATCTCTCTGTATATTTTTGAGAGGTTTGTACATTTTGCAAACAAGAAATGTGCAAAACTCTTCAAAAAGTACAGGGAAAATAATATTAAAAAATTTAACAGATTATGAGAATCAATTAACAACAATAGACAATTTTTCCATTAAAACAAACAACTCTTGGCTGAAAAATCTAACTGATATTGTAATCCCCAAAAATGTGGAAAAAAGTTCTAGAATTAGGACCTAAACATGACATGAATGTTCCTAAAAATTACATAAAAAATATTCTGGTCGAACCCAGCACCGATATCATTTTCATTAAACTGTTACACAGTTACGACCGATATTTCACATAAAAATTTCATAATTATATATTGTATAATTCGTATTGTACATGCTATATAAACCATATATGGTTTAAGGCAATAAAATAAATAAATAATATCAAATAAAATTTTTTCATTTGAGACTTGATTTTCGAGAAAATCGACTTTAAAGATCGATCGGGTTCGCGTGCTCTAGTATACGCAGAAAGTAGAATAGGTCGGTCATGATCAGACGCGTCAGACTATTAACAGCACGTGTATTTTCAGCATTTTCAAAGTCGATTTTCTCAAAAACGAAGCTTCACATGAAAAAAATTTATACTATATTTTCGACTTGTTCTTTCACGTAGAATCACCCAATTTTCGCTTGTGCCACCAGTTACCGGACACCATGTATATGATAAGTGTTGTTAAATGGGAAAATTGTTGACTCTCGTCGTCTATTTACGAAGTAGACAATGTAACGCGTACGCGCGTGTGCGTGTGGATAAAATTATTCATAACGGCTCATTATCGTCTCGTTCTTTAATCACTGTCCGGTTAATCTACATTTTTCCGGTTTGCGTTATTCAGAGAGCTAGGCATTATGAAATTATCCGAGCCGGAGCACGTATCACGAAATTATCCTGGTAAATCGAGCAGTGACAGTAATTATGTCACCGTCAGGCTGCGTCTATCTCAATTATCCGGTTACATTTCCAAATTTTCGTCCGGTTTAATGGCGCTGCTTAAATTTCTCCGGGAAATGCATTGAGCGCAGCCTTCCCTCTTTCGTATCTCGGAGCAAATCGATGCTCATCGTACTAATTAATTCGCGTCCGGAACTGACGGTTCCGCACGGATCAAATTAAAATTACACCAGGCGAAAACTTTGATTATATACAAAGACGTGTATAAGCACGATTTCTTTTTTTTTTTCATAATCGCCCCTCTTCGCTTAATTGCATAAATACGCAACATTCTTCATTTGCTTTTCACCGAACCAGACGATTATTAATTAATTTTAGCGGCCTAAACAATCTTTACTGTGAACAATTATTATTTACAGCACGTTAATCTCACTTTTCGATACCATAGGTTTATTTTTCAATCAATTTGTAGCAATTTGTGCTCGACTTTAGAATTAAACACATTGCTTTGGGAGGAGTCACTTATGACTTTGTATGAAATACTAATTATAACATTCTTAATTATTAGGAAGCAATATTATGATATTCTTAATTATTAGGGAGCAATATTATAAAGAATTTATATTAATCAAATGCTTCTTTAAAAAGTATTAATTTACCTTGAAGGAGTCTAATTGTCTAATAGTAATGAATAATATTTACCTATAAATATTAACATTACAAATCAGAAACATATTTTTTAATATTCCTTTTTTTAAATAGATTATATCAACACGAATATTTATACATATTTGAATAAAAATCATATTTCATTTCATTGTAAGACTTTAAAAATGCATTTCAGTTTCTTTCTCCATGAAAACAGTGTTTCATAAAGTGCGTGTTACCACAACGGTACATACATGGCACAGTCAAATAATTAAAAAATCTTTATTTACATTCCAAATATTGTGTTTTGGTTGCGGAACACAGAAAGCTTTGCGATGTATGTATGCATGATATTAAATAAATTTTGGGAAAAATTTAATTAATTGTCACTTATTCTGCGTTTCTATAATTTAAAAAGTGAAAATATTGAAAAGCTGCTTGTGGTGAAACCCAAAGAATTTATCAATTGGGATGATTTCGCAGTTTTTTATACAGAATTGAAAATAAAAATTCGTTCACAAACATTTAAAGAAAATTATTTTCTCTTTCAACCGTAAAAAGCCTGAAATATTACAACAATATTAAATTGTTCGAATGTTTCTTTCAGTTTTGTACTTGCGTAATTCAATTTTGGTATAAATGCATAAAATCCTAGTCGAAACTATTTAGATCGTGTACATAAACGTTTAACAGTACGTATCCACAACTAATGATAATAGCTTGTTATTGTAAATGTATAAGAAAGGAAAACTACGAAACAAAATTAAAAATGTACAAACCTGTGTTGTATTTGACAGTGCAAAAATAGTTTTGATTTTCTGATTAATTTTAAAATTTTTATATGAAGTTATTGTCTTCTTCCATTAATTATTATCGAATATCCATTGTACAGGGTGATCCACCTAAATACAGCTACTTAAATGTCTCCTTTACCTGTGATAACAGAACAAATGTTTGTAATGCAATATAAATGGTATAATAAGGTGAATTCTTTGCAAATGTTATTTTTTCCGGAGTGTTCGCTTTAATTTTCAAAGATCAAGGTCATGTTATTATACATATCTGAATGTATTTGTCAATCAGTTGCACGATGCAATAAAAAAAATGTAGTTATGTGTCACGACGGAGAAAAAACCGATGACCTTGATAATTTCGAAAAGAATGACCTTGGGAAAAAAAATCGTTGCCAGATATTTAGGTGATCTTGCTTAAAAAGACCACCCTGTATATTAGTATGTATTCTAATCTAATGATTCTAATAATTATGTTAATTTCGCTGTAGTCCAATATACAAATTATACGCTACGTTCATAATATAAATAATTAATATTTCTATTTATTCATGGATATTTCAGTCATAACAATAAGAGAATTCAATGACAGTATTTGTACACGTAGTAAATCGAAAATTCGACTCGCCCTACTCGACAGGCAATGAAAACAATGCAGTTTAAAGGATTGTTCTTGTTCTCATACTATGCAAAAGCTAATTAAGCGGATAATTATTATTAGTTAACTAAGCCCGAAATAGTTAAGAAAGTTGGACAGCAGCGTTTTGCTTGTTCTATATAGCCCCGGTGTACAATATCTTCCTTGGTTCATTGAATAAGAGGATGCCACAAATTCCGTACCCGTGATTTGGTATCTACCAGAGAATTCTGTGGCTTGATGCGTAAGATACGAACATGATTTAGTAAATGGCGTTCGTGTTCAACCTGTAATTCAGTCAGCTACTTTCTCGCGTTCTTTCGCGATCGACACTGGTATAAGTTGTAATTGTAACTCGATGTGTACATGCTAAGTAATATTTTTGATAATTGTTGTAATACAAGTACTGTCTCCCGATTTCTATCCATTCCTTCCACAGTTATACACTAATTAATTTTTTTGTAATCGATGTCTCTAAGTTGAAATAAATCAGTAATCAAACCTCCTGTAATTTGTGATAATTAATCAGCAATTTTTGTATCATTCAACGATTAATATTTTATCCAGATCTGTAATGTATATCTGTACGTTGAGAGTTGTATTAAAAATAAATTACACTAAAAATAAATATATAACCTGTGTCTATGGATTTTCTATGTAAAACTATGTAAAAATCTGATTCCTTTCTTATTTGTTAATCGATTACTGATTATTTAGTAATCAGTAGCCACGATTAATAATTGGATTTTATATTAACCGTAATTTTCAATCATTAATCGAATTACGTTTTGCTCAACTCTGATTCGTTTCTATGAGGTGCAGATATTCGAGACCTGAATATTATTTCTGATTTCATTAAGTTATGCTCAATTAAAATTTAGTATAATTACGTATATTGTAATTAACTCAATTACATATATTGTATAATTTGTAATGTGTATACTATTTAAACCTTATATGGTTTCAAATCCATTCCACCACCTCTCCCTTTACCAATCCTCAACTATCGCCTAATTTCAAGCGGGATCTACTTTTATTAAGGTGGGCTCCGAACCACCTATTTGAATTCCACCTATTTGAATTATTATAACACTTCCCGGCTTTTTACCGAGAGGTCACCCATCCTAGTGCGTCCCCCGCCCTACGCCGTTTAACTTCGGTGATCGAACGAGAACCGGTATTTTCAGCGAGGCAATGGTCGTTGACTTCTTGGATCCACTGTATGTTATCAATTTCCTTTAACACTGACTGCCAAACTAGAAACCTAAAAAATTCCATCAAATCAATGTAGGTTATTTAATGAAATAAAAATTGAAAAAAATTATATGTATGACATGGAGTAGTCCTCCAACTTTCTGGCATTTTACAGATCCTAATAAAATTTGGTACGATTAATATATTAGCGTAAAAATTCATTTTAAAACTTGGACAAATAGTTCCGTCACCCACATATGGGTGACATGGCAGTCAACGTGTTAAACCGAAACAAGATTCTATGTTGGTTTCGCGAATGTACAGCTATTGGAGAACATATAGGCGTACAACGGATATAAATTTTCCCCCGTTTCAGAAAATCACGAGCTACAAAAGCAGTTCTAATCACTGAAACTATAAATCGTAAGGCAAGGGGTTAAACATTCAAGAAAAATACAGGAGTCATCAAAATATGTCACCCCGATGTTCCAGTTGAGTCCTCGGTCCACGTGGACTGTCGCGGGCATCGCGTCGAGTCTGGCCGACGGATCGCATTTAAAGGGACTTATTCGTCGCTCGGTCGCCGCTCGGAGGTTCCGTGTTCTCGGCGGATGCAACAGTGTTATCCGAGGCAGCATGTCGGCCGAAGTTTTCCAAACAGCGTTCCCCGACGAGCTCAGCTTTCTCCTCCGTGTGACAGTCGAGGACGTGCTGGATGTTGCTGTGGCTAACCGTGTGGCGGGGAATTTTGTGGTTCCTCCGCGCGCGCGTTGGACCTTCGTCTGGTCCTTCGTTCAGGCGATGTCCTGTGACCCGGTTAGCTTTCCGGAGCTTCCTCTCTCCCTCTCTATCTCTCTTTCTCTCTGTCGGCCTGCACAACAGTCGCCGCTCGCCTGTAATTATCCTCTGTCCGGTACTCCATAATTTTCTTTAATCACAGAAGCCCGTTTTCGGCGCCTAATGCGACAAGTCGAAAGGATTCGGCGAACGTGCCGGCCAAACAGGCTCTCTCTCTCTCTCTCGTCCTCTCATTCTCTGGACAAGCGGCGGCTACCGTATCTGTGGGCGTACACCCTGGAATGGGACGGGTTCCGGTTCCAAGGACAAAGTGCACCGGGCATGAAGCGAACCCGGGAGGAGAGAGAGGCGGCTGCCGGTGGCACCGGCAGAAGAATGTAACAGAGGGAAACTGAGGAAAGAGGAAAACCAGCGGGCGAGGTCGATGCTAAAAAGTGAGAAGGTACGCGGAACGGGTGGTAGCCGGGGAGATCCAGAACTTCGCACTGGTCTGCTGCTACTGCTGCTGCTGCTGCTACTGCTGGACGGACCGAATTAGCGCGCCAAGACCGATGTGGGTGCGAAACCCTCGGGATGTGTGAGTCGGACACGAGTCCGTGGGTGTTTCGTGGATGCGAGAATCATCCGCGTGAATAACTATCCGCGCGCTTGGAACAAGTGGGAGGAGTTCGTCGAGCGCCGGACACGTAAGGTTCTTTTGGAATATAGAAAATTGTAGCCGCGTATATCTTTCTAATCCTTCCTTTGCATGGAACTCCATTAAGGATCTCAAGCGTCCCAGTAAATCGACCAACCAATCAGAAGTAACATACTTATGCGAGACGAATTTTCTTCAAAACTTTTTCCTCGCATTTTTTTAATGTGCACCTGGCGAGTTATGTTACCGTTTTTTAGGCATTTGCGGTTGGGTAATTAGAAAATACTTCTAAATTTCATCAGTACTTGCTGGTCTATTTAAATTCTTTAAAAATTAAAATCTTTAAATTTTTAAAAATACTTTTTACACGTGAAAGTGAAGGTCACCTTGAGCTTTTCCCTGAGACGTCCCAACGAATTCAACAGTGTATCATACTATGACTTTGTAATGACCTTGAACTCGAAAATACTGTGCAAACGTAATTTTAGTGGAACATACAACACCCTGGTCACTTATATCGTGTAAGGATACTAATGCTTGATCTCTCGCCGTTAGCGTCAAACACGGAAATGGTTAACTAGCAAACGAAGCATCAACACTAATACTAATTCAGTGACCAAACATTGTTTCCTTTAATTATTTCTGTGTGAAACCTTTACTGACGTATTTGTTACATTTTTGCGATTAAAAAGGCACCAAACACGATACAGTTTGGAGCATATTTACTTGTTTAATTAATCATACAGTAGAACCTCGATTATCCGTACTAATCTACTATGTTAGATGAATTATTTTAAGTTTTTAATTATTTAAAATTTTATTAACCATTCAGTTCATATTTTATATTTGAACGTTTTCATTACTATCTCCCTATTATTTATTTGAAGAATTTTGTATGTGAGAAACATTACATAAGAATTGCCTCTCAAAGATGCAGATAGGCTGTGGATTTTATTATTTGTTCAAGAGGAACTACTTGGAGAGTTTCAAAGGAATTCTGGTACTAATTGCGAGTGCATACGTTCTCTTCGCTGGTATGTTATTTGTTGTTAAAATTATGAAGCAAAGCATTAATACCATTACTATGCAAATCTTCCCTTCTTCAATTTCATTTCTCGTTGTTGCTGTTAATTATTTCAGAAGAAAAAAAGGGGTGAACAATTTTCCTAAAAACACGAAATGTTTAAACTGATTCTTCACTAAATAGTTGGAAATTGAATATTTACGCCCATGAATACCCCATTTAAAGTTAAAAATGTTGAAATGAAGTATGTTAACTAGACTCGATTTTTATTATAAAAGTTAGACCATGAAAAGTGAAAATGATTCACAACAGAACACGATGTTGATCGTAATAAGGGTAATGCACGAAGGAAGATCCAACCAATGTTTGACGTCTGAGTGTACACGTTGATAGAACAGAAAACTTGAACAAAGGAATTACTTAAAGGGAAGAATTTCCATTCTGGAAAGCGGTACGTTTTCTAATTTGCTTTAAATCTATTCGGCTTTAAAGGAGTTCTTCTCAGGGACTCATGCAATTACAGTTCGGAGAATCTTCTTCGTGGCGGGCTAAATTCATGCTCCATTTAGAACTTATTTCATTAGACGTTTATACCATGATTTTGATCACTAATTGTAGGTATAACTGTATTCTGCTCATTGATACTGCTACTCTTTTTATCCTGAAAGTTGCTATTTCAAGCATTCGTAACCATTCTAGGTTCGATAATTTTATAACGTCTGGGAGAGAATGTCTACTTTATGTCCAACTTTAGTGAACTTTCAGTACAAATTTGGAAGATATCATATTTTCCATTTAGAAAATTATTTAATGACAGTAAGCATTTGTAAAAAAGTGTATTGTATATCTTGATCTATTTCTTAAAAAATTTGATTTCTCAACCACGTTTCTAAACAATTCCTCGAAATTTTGATTCCAGGAATTTAATATTAATTCTTAAATAAACTTACAATTTGATTTTGTAGAATTTATTTTTAATAGGTACTCGTTATGGAATCTTTCTGATGTAGATATAGTCCTTTTATACGAATCATTATCATCGAGACATTATTTCCACGCAAGAAAGAATGAGTACCATCGTTTTTCTAAATATTGACCTCTCTTCGCGAGACATGTTGTGTACCGGGAAAGAAAAGTGCAATTGAACTTTCATAAAATAGCAACATCCCCGGAGAAGTTTCCTTTTCATATCTAATAAAAAGTTTTTATCCAATTTCCCGAAGTTACCACACTTACGCCTTCTCCGCTGAACTTTATCCTGAAAACTCACCAAGAGTGGTCAAAGATGCGTAACTAAAAATTTAAGAATCATTTAACAGCACGCTATGCGTTCCCACTGCGTTCGTTCACAAGTTTTTCCATTTCTTCGAATTTGTTCATTGTATCCTTTTAATCCTATTCGATATTTGTACCAAACAAACTCCAATTACGGGAAATTGAGGTTAAAACAGCCCGCTTAAATTTCCTGTTCACGTACGATACCTTCCAGTTTCATTTGGCTAAATTTGTTCAGCAATAATTATTTAAAGATGTTTTCGAAAAAATTAGGTGGTAACAATAGTTCGATGTCTAGCGAGCTTCCTTAATTAGATATGAGGACATAAATGTTCGAAAGATTAATTAACCGAATTTATCTCAATAAAAATAGTAAAATCGAGCATGGAATTTTCTCGCTTGAAGGACAAATAAATTAAAAATAAAAAATTAATAGCGATTACTAATTATCGAATTATTCTACTAAAATATTAGGTTGTCCTAAAAGTTTCTTCCACTATGTGTGTATTCCATATTGTTTGATAACATTGTGTGCGTTAATGTTTTATTATTCCATAAGCTTCCCCTTTCTTAACTATGCCATTGGTTTTCTTAAAAACTACTCTGAATTTGCATCGAGCACATTAATCGAAAACGTAACGAACTTTTGGGACAATCTAATAAATAAAGCTGATAATGGCGTGCAAGAAAGATGTAAAAAATGTAAGAATGTCAGAAAAATTGATGAAAAAAGACACGCGAGAGTATATAAAATAGCAAATTAAGAACATGGATGTAAGTAATGTAAAATTAAAGTGAATGTTCAATTACACGTAGCACATCGCCGTCAAATATTTGATCCCATTCTAAGGTAATACAGTACACACATAGCGGCTGTTAAACTGACTGATGAATTTTTCGTGTGGACCGCGCCCGTAATGAAAATTTGAAGTAATTAAGAGCGGGATTGCTCCCGTCGCGACTTCAACTGGTACAATTAGTTCTTACTGCTTCTGCGGAGACACCGTATAGAGAATTATAATTGGCAAATGCAAATGGTTATATCGAATGGGAGCTTCCCGCTACCCTGACATTAATTCCATTTGCTCGAAACACGAAGTGCATCGATGACATCTGCACACTAGTGTTACGACGAGGCTGCTGTAGCAGCAACAGTTTCTGCAACCGGAACACCACGATTATCCGGGACATCTAACGTCAACCACTTTCTACTGACGTGGTTCCTGCGATAATGGAATGTGTGCGAAAGTTTCGATTTCGGGATCGTGGTTCCCCGAATCGAGAACCGAAAATGATTCCCTGTATCGTAGAAACCGTTTCCCAGTCTGTGCAGAAGGCGTTTCCATTTAATTTGCGAAAGAGCTTACGTGAAGTATTTAAATCGCTCAATTGTGCTCCGATGCACCTCGAAAATAAATTAATTATACCCGTAAACTAAGCGTTGAAGACTCTGGTCGCCTAACATTCATGCTGGACAAGGACAATTTGTAAAATTAATGTTTTATTGAACTGATTTATGGATTTGAAAAATTGTGCTCTGGTGCACCTTGTTCCAAAAATACTATATTAATTGTATCTGTAAACTAAGCATTGAAGACTCTGATCGTTTAACATTCATGCTGGAGACGCATTATTTGTAAAATTAATGTTTTATTGCACTAATTTATGAATTCGAAAAATTCTGTGTACTCTCATTGCACCCTCTTCAAAAATAAATTGTACATTCTCAAAAAAATAGTGTAGACAATTGATGCTATTAACGACTTTGATCATCTAAAATTTGTGTTGGGCAAAAATTAGTGTCTAGGAAGAATTATTGCACAGGTTTATCGAGATTGATTCCATTAGATTAAATGAATAAATAGCTGATGCGTTCGTTCGTAATGTTACTGCGGATTTTATGCATTAATTGATATAATTACTTACAAATTATATTATTTTAAAAAAGTGTACAATTCCAGGTTGAGCTTGAATCGTAATTTGTCGCGAGTGAAAATGAATTTATTACATGCATCTCGTCCGATTTCGTGAATTTCATCGCTAACGAGTATTAATAAACCGTTTTAAATTTCGTTTATTGTGTCGAGCCTCGTCAATAAAATTGTAAATTAGTCGCTCCAGCATTCGATGAAATTTAATGATCGAGGATATCGAGGCACGGTGGCGCGTACAATCAAGGACACATAGGTGTAAGGACAGAAATATTAGCAGACCAAAATTGATGAAACCTTCGAATGAACGCACGTGCGAAGAACGATGCATCATCGCCGTGACGTTGCAGCGCATCGCTGGCCAGAATTCGTAATGATATATGCGTGCGAATGTCAAGTTTACGTCTGCGAAAATGCGATTTGCTGAAATTAACACGCACCGTCAAGCGGCCGACGGGAAACGAAAAAAAAAATATATATACCCGCGAAGAGAGGACAAAAAAATATTTCGACTCATTTTCTCTCGACGGGATTTCGATGGGAACTCATGCGATTTCGATAAGAGTACGGGGAACAATGAGCATTATGACGGTGAAGTTGCGCGAAGTTGTGCAAACAGAACAGTTACGATAACCGAAGAATTATAGAAACTCATTGCGAAAGTGGAAGTTCAGTTAGTGAACTTTGTAGCTGGAGATAGGTGTACTTTCCACTATTTGTTGAAAGTGCTGGCCACCGTTTTGATACTCTCCTGGATAAAATCTATTCTTTATTCCACTCTCGTGTAATTTTAAACAGGCAGTACACTAGAATGAACACGCGTTTTCGCAGGGGGATGAAAAACTTAGTTTCTGCCACTTTGATTAAACAGGACAATTTCATTTATATTTCGAGTCTAATAATTACCATTTTAACGGTTCAGTGTAATTTTGTAAATCGTAGTGTGTAATATGTACGATAATTAATCAGCGGATTTTATGCATTTAAACTTGAAACAATAGAAAAATTAGAAAAGTATAGAAACACGAAGAGATTATTTTCAGACAACATTATTTAGACAGTTCCATATTCCTGCAAATTGTGCATAAACATTTTCCTTTGTATAAATATCCGCCTAATGATAATTCGAAACTTTATTTTTTAATTAATCTTGCCCATATAATTAAATATTTACTGTGATCCTTCACTTGATAATACTTGGAAGATTTGAATGTGAAATGCTAAATTCACAAGCACACATATTTCATGGAAAAATTAATATCCCGTCATTTAATGACTGTTTTACGAATCCATTAAAAAGTGATTAAAACAGCAATATGCTCCTCTTAATTTAGGTTCCCTTACGTCTCCAACAGAAGAAAATCTTTATTAACCTTGACGGCATAATTTCACAATTGACCGAATTTATGTAGACTCCGGATTTTACGCGTTTATGACAAAAATGAGTGCGCTTTAAAACAGTAAGATTAAAAGACTTCAAGAGCATTAATATATTATTATCACTGCGTTAAAATTACTAATGAAAAATATAAATTTATAATTAGCCAAACTTTTTACTTTGCATGACGATCCATTTAGGATATTACTCGTGTGAAGTTCAAGAATCTGACATAATTTCGAGGTAATATTTTATCTAACCTGCTGCAAGAATTAAAGTTCTTATATTTCCCGAAATTCGTCTGGAGGGATGAGCATTTGCATAATGCTTGCAATCGTCGCCCCTCGAAATTATTCTGTATTCCAACTTGAAACCGTTGTTGAATCCGGTACATGTGTAAAAGAGTCGAATCGAGGGGTCTGAATTAATAACCGTCTGCTCCTTTTGAATTAAGATTCCAAAGTGCCGTCTGTTCTCTCGTCGCGCGGACGATCACGCTCGCAATTTCGCGTGCTCAAGCCGCGGAACGCATTTTTCGGGGCACAGATATAACCGGCGAGTGTCGCATGCGAAAGTGAAATTGTAAAGGCTGGAAGAGAGTTTAGGGTCTGTCCACGGATAGATACGTCGTCTTCTCGAAACGGTGTCCGGCCACGGAATACTTTGAGGTTTGATTAAGCCTTGTGTGGCCAGCCTGGATCCGCCTAAGTGATGCTAATTAGTTTCTCCTTCGCAAAGACGGGACCAGGGAGAAAAAGGGAGTAAGAGAGGTCGGTGTGTCATGCAATTTACGCGGAGCCGCGTGCGTGTTATTCTTACACACCTTCTCGCCCGGAATACGCTTAAGAGGAAGATAAATCCATTAGTTTCGGTCGTCTGGTCGAATGCAGCTAGTCTCCACGGAGACTCGCTCGTTTCCTCGGCGGTGCCTTTACTTTTTCGTGCGAAGTCTAACCACGTGCCACTCGCGCCATGGACGTTTGCTACCTGTTCGATTGTATGCGCTCGAGGACTGCTCCGTTCTCCAGAAAATAACAAAAGTGTCCAGGTGCGAATGTAATTACACAATTAAATGTTTTACTTGTAATAATATTTCAAATAATATCGTTTCAGTTGTGGAGGACGTATTGGCTAAGCTAAATTTCGAACGACGCTGAATGACCTTGCAAGACAGAAGTGTTATAGCGTTCAGCGTAAAAAAGATACAAAGGTCAATGCAGACATTCTGAAGATCACCTTGAAGGATGTTCGACTACCATAAGATGTTTCTCCGGAAACAAAGTAAATTTTCTCAGATATTCTTATTGTTTTTAAAGATACGTCAAATGTGTTTAGGAGAAAGTTAAACGGTTCATTCGATTTAAAAATATCTGTTTTTATGTTATTCTTTTTTAGAGATCTCTTGGTCGCCTCCATTTTTTAAAACGGGACCACCCCCTTTTAAACACTTTGTTTGCGACCTTGACTGACGTTGATTAATTATAGTCACTGAGTTCCTAATGAAAAGGACTGTCATCGTAGGTGTTTAAAAGGAGGTGATCTCGTTCAAAAAAATGAAGATGACCTTGAGATTTCTAAAAAATAATAACAAATATAAATATTTTTATCATTGGACCATTCGCTTTCTCGAAAACAACAGAGATGTTTGAGGTGCAAACGTTAGGTGAGTCAGCCTGTATATAAACATTGTTTAGAAATTTTAAGCATTGGAGAAACGCTTCGTACACGCCATTGAAGAGGTTAGGCGCTGAAGAGTTCCGTGAACGTCCGTGTCGAGGATGTCGAAAGAGGACGTCCGACTTCGTCGATGGGACGTTCCTAAGACATCTACAAAACGTAACGAGCATGTATAGGGTTTCACATTGACCTAATCGAGATATCCCCAGAACGTGCAGAACGTACGTGCACAAGATGTCTTCGTGGAATTTGCGCGAGTGATCAACGTATTAATGTTGCTGAAAGTTCTATTCTAACCCAGACAGGCGGGGAACATTTCTAAAATAATATCGAGCCGAGACGTTCGTTGTGGTTCAATGCGATCATTTCACGCCGAAATTAGCATGGAAAGACGGGGTCAAAGGTCCTAACTACGCTCGACCTCGACGACAGGTTGAAGGCGGGGCTTGAAGGGTACGGTCGGTGGAATAAAAGATCCAAGATCCTCCGCGGGAGCAAAACGAATTTGACAATGGCCGGACGAAGGACGGGGGTGGAGGGCAGAGGTAAATGCACAGACGCACTCACCCACACAATCGCCGCGCCGCGCGTAATCGAGACAAGAGCGAGAGATCGAGATCGAGAAGGAAGAAGAGCGGTGGCGGTGGCGTGCGCTGCGGTGCTCGCGTTTAATGAAAGAAGCGCGTTAATTAACAGTCGCTCCCGATCGCGATATAGGTGGCTGACTATAAAGATAACAGTGTACGTCAGTGCAAGGGGGTGCTTCCTTCGTGGCTAAATGGGCGGCAGCTACGCAGGGCGGCTCGCGTTGTTCGAGTAGTCGCGGCGCCATATCCGACGACGAAGTCCTGCGACAGCATCAGGCCTTGGATGTCGGTTGTTGTTGTTATCTCGAGCTGTTTCCTGGTAATTGTCCTCCCTCTTAGCGGTACGAGCCGCGACGGCTTGTTATCTAGTGAATAATTCAATAAACTACCCCGTGGAGTTTGTAAAGCGAAAATTTCACGGTTTAAGGGTGAAAAACAATGGCCAGCCGGGAAGATCCCGTGGCCCCATGGTCACCCCGGATGCCCACGAATCTCTCCGCCGTTTGACGAGAGTCTAACTTATCTACCCCTACCACCACCACCAGCGTCTTCTTCCGTACACGCGATTTCTTCCCCGCTTCCTTGGCCCCGTTTTCGCGGATCCGAGGGCTTTATCTTCCTGTGCCGTACCGCGCCGCGCCGTTCCCAGGGTCAAGCGCAGGATTAAATTTGCACGCGTTCCCGAGAGCTGACAATTTTCTGAGGACCGAGTGCGTTCCACTCGCCGAGCACGGGCTAATTCGGACCGCTCGGGATCGTTGAAGACCCGGGGCAGATCGCGCGATCTTTGGAAACCTCGTTTTCCTTCGGAAGATGATTCTAGGATTGTATCGTGTGCGATATCTCGTTTATTGCTGATTTCACAACTGAAGATTTGTCATGAAATTTCAGATCGGGTCGGGATCCTGAAAGATTGTCGTAAATATCGTCGGCGCCCGAGGGTTTTCAAATCCGAAACTCAATTTAAACCCGAGACTCAATTGGGACCCGCACTCAAACTGATCTTTTGCAATGCAACTGATTCATTATTGCAATAAATTAGCGGTACGAAAATAAAATGCTTGCAAAGCAAAAGATCAGTTTGAGTTCGTGTTCCCAATTGAGCCTCGGGTTCCAATTGAATTTCGGGTCTCAAAACCCTCGGGTTCCGACTATATCTAGGGGCCGGACTTTCGAGATCCCGTCCGGCCCGACCCGGCCCGAAATGTCGGGACAAATCTTCAGTTGCGAAATCAGTAATAAACGAACTCGAACTGATCTTTTAATTTGCAGAAATTTCACTTTTATATCGCTTGAAATTGTTGCAAGTTGATTCATTATTGCAATCAATTAGCGGTACGAAAATAAAATGCTTGCAAAGCAAAAGATCAGTTTGAGTTCGTGTTCCCAATTGAGCCTCGGGTTCCAATTGAATTTCGGGTCTCAAAACCCTCGGGTACCGATGATATCTAGGGGCCGGACTTTCGAGATCCCGTCCGTCCCGGCCCGGCCCGAAATGTCGGGACAAATCTTCAGTTGCGAAATCAGTAATAAACGAACTCGAACTGATCTTTTAATTTGCAAGCATTTTACTTTCGTACCGCTCCTTTATTGCAAGTTGATTCATTATTGCAACAAATGAGCGGAACGAAAGTAAAATGCTTTTATATTAATAGCAGAAATTTGTTCGAAGCAGAAATTCTACGAGTCATTTATTCCCATATGGTACTTTCAGAAGTTTCACCTGGGATCGATAACATCGATTGCTATAAGGACGAATAATTTTCTGGATTTTCGTGAATTAATGATATTTAAAAATATTTTAACAATCACTATTTCAACATGTTTTGTTGTTTTGATATCATAGATTATTTATGTTTGCATTTTTCAAGTATTAAATAAATAATAACTATCTCTTGTTTATTATAATTTCTACACATATTATTTCGTCTATCTCCTTTTTATATTTAATATTTTGCATTGACCCTATTTATTACGAAAACGATATATAATTTTATTCCACTAAAAATATCCGTATCATTCTGTTTGCTTTTATTCTTGCTCAGACAATGCTCGTTCAAAATAACTTTACGGTAATAAAGGAGCTAACAATAATTTTCAAAATAATTTTCGTGATGTCTCTCCGTTTTCGCAGCATGTACAAAATTTTCATACGTATGAAATATCCGACGGTATCAGACCATCAATAAAATCATCGGCAAGAATCATCTACAGATGTCGGATTCAGTGAAATTTGCATTTCATATGTGATTTGACAACAAATTATTTTATATTTTTCATATTGATGTGCTATACATATATTATGTTGTATATTTAATAATGCTATATTCAAGTATTTCGCTTATTAGACTTTTCAATAGTAATTTCAGTGGCAATTTTACAATTTGTTGTATAATTATAAGATATATGTTATTATTATCTGTTTTCTTTATGAAGTTTCGATATTTAATAAATTAACTGTATATTAGCCTGTGACAGTGTGGTTTTGGTAACAATTATTGTTAAAGTTACAAGATCCCATTATTTCTTGAAAAATACTAATATTTTTACCACGTCTTCTTCGTTATACAGAATTTATTTCTACCCATTTTGAAAGGAAACTTTCAAAAAGCTTTTTAAAATATGCACAGAGAGAACAAAGAACAAAACTTCCTTCCTCAACTAAATTACTGAAGATCTAAAATAATAAGTAGAGGACTCGTAATTTCAAGAAAAAGAAAAATCGATTTGGTAAGTTCGGAACTTTATAATATGTATTTTTACTGCCCCCTTTTTTAGAGTAATGGTGGGATGTTAACGATCGATACACCGAAATTTATTTATGCACATTACCTCCAAGAGGATGCTCCCAGGATCGTGCCCTCTTTTCCATTTACGCGGAATAATTTATTCATAACGCTTAATACGATGTTGAAAATGCAAATGGTAAAGGTGAATACTGTTTCTAACAGCTGGAAGTTTAAATGTACCGTAAGAAATTTCTAACTGAATCAATTTGACAAAGTTTACTGCAGCTCGCCGAGTCCAGTGGTCTATAACCTGTTAGTGGATACGGACTAAGTAAACGTTATCGGTCAACAGAATCATTCTGGAACCAATGAATACAAAGCGAAGAGAACAGTTGCCAGTTAATAAACCTAATTGCTGAGTAGTTCGTCGAAACCAAATAGAATCTTTCCATGTGCAAACCCGCGCTGGGGATAGTTTGTGGACGTAATATAGATACAATTTGCGTTAGCCTTGTTTACTTTGAAAAGTAACTGTAAATTATTACGCACGGTGTACACGAGCGTTATTGCGCTGATTCGTGATCTATCCGGTTTCTGTTGATTTCAAATATTCAATTTTTTACATTACGAAGAAGTTCTCAGCTTTTCTCAATTTTATTTTGTTTATACCGACGTGGCAAGTCGCCATGAACTCGATCAGTTAGATGCATCGACAGCAAACAAACAGTTACACGAAGATTATAGCAGACCTTTATGCGAAGTAAAAATTTTCCATCGAAATTGTCAGAAACAGAAGTGATAGATATTTATTTTTTTTGTTAGTGTGCTTAACGGATTGAAAATCACATAACAGTATTTTTGAATTTTTCTAATGCTTTTACTCTTTTAAATTACACCTACTCGTTTTTATCATAAATGCATAAAATCCGTTGTCCAATTTTAACTGTTATAATTATGCGTTATTATTAGGCTATGACAAAAAATTAAGCGAATTTAGGGACAGCAATGAATTATTTTCAACTCACTAAAATGATTCAATTAGGATTAAATTAAATTAGGATTATTAAATTAAGAAAGCCGAGACTTTTTACTTGGCTATTGTTTTTTAAAATTCTCATAGAATTTTTAATTCGTAGCCCAGTTATAATAAGCTGTGTCTGTTCTATTCTTGTATTATTAAATAGTTTTGATCTCGTGTGATTTGTATGTGCATTGGCGTGACACTCAACGTGTTAGTAATACGTCGAAGATAAGGCAGAAATATTCTTAAATTCTTCTAATGTCTTCACAATTTTGCAATTCAATTTCTCATGTTTTATCATAGACGCGCAACATCCATAGTCCACAGATCAGAAATAAGACTGCGGATTTTTATGCATTTATGAAGAAATTAACTGGGTGAAATATAAAACAGTGAAAAACATAAAAAACCTATGAACATTGTTATGCTGTTTTCACCGTAAAAAGGCTATTAAGGGTTGAAATGAATTCTCATTTAACTGCTGCTTCCCATAGTCGATGCAGAATATTTTTATTTTGCATAAAGATACGCAGTCTGGTAACGAGTTTCTTAATTTTGTCGCATCGATTTTATCTAATATCTCGGTTTCTTAATTTCGCACCCCCCTGAAATAGAATATTCCTCTCTCGAAATGATCCCTTCATGGCGCGACATTCTCTAATTTGCGGAGTCTAGCATCGTAATTCGAGAATGTTCATTTTACGAGAAGCAACGACATCCGAGGGTTCTTCCAAGGAGCAAAGGCGATTTATTATAACAAGTATCGCCTGTCGCAATTACGCAATTACGGATTCCTCGTAATACTTTGCGACCCAAGGAGACACAGATTGGAGATTAGTAAGACAAAATTAATAGGACGCTGCCTGACAGGAGAATACTACGATCCACCTGGGGCCACGGCTGCTGGTCCGTTCCGAGGCTACCAGTATACTTTGTATACTGTACTTCGCGACGCGACGAACGAGCGGGAAAGTGATTTTTAAATAATTCTCGCAGCGTCACTCGAAACATGAATTATTTAAGGTAACTCCGTGAGACGTAGCTGTCGAAAATATCGATCGGTCCGCGGACTACAGATATATGTACACAAAATCGAGTGTATTCGCAAAAATAATTAATGACCGCACTTTTATGATGTAGCAGCCGCGAAGAACCTGACGAGAGAATCGGGCGGACAGTACGGCTTGTTTGCCTCTCGCCTAACAGTAAGTCATTAATCTTTTGACTTACATTCGCTTTCCGTAGCACGTCACATGGAAATGTAACACTGGAAGTACAGTAATGCTTCCATACATGGTGCCTGTCCAGCGAATGCACACGATTCTTATTAATGTCCTCCGCATGCTCAAACTTATACAGCAATTCCGTTGGGTTGGTGCAAAAACAATTGCAGTTTTTGTGCTTGAATCTGACGGAATCGGCAGAATTTTGCTTCGTTTGTTAATTTGAATGCTAGAACTTATCATTTCATGGTGAAAAAAAATAGTAAAAATTTAGAAACATATTTTATTACAAATTCGTAACCCATTCAACATGAACACGGTTCGATTGAATAAATATCCTTATTTAATTAACGTATTTTTGTTCGATGAAAATACTGTTACGAATTTATTAACTGTTATAAAATAATTGAAAGTTTATATTTCAATTATAATTGAAGGCAGATTAGGAATTATAGTAACTGATTAAATAGTTTGAAAAGGTACTAATCAACTGGGAGTCACACCATGCAAGTATTTACAATATTTAAAAAAAACGGCTTCTATAAATCGTGTGTAATTGTTCGTATATCATTTTATATTCAAGAAATTGTACAGAGAATTCCCCGCAGACGCGTAACAAGCATTCTACGCAATTTCAATTCCGTACATAGCTGATCTTCTGCAACTCTCTGATGTAAACTTTTGCGTAGTTACATCTGCGGTTCCATTCGCGTCTGATGAGAAGATCGTTCCTATTCGTGTCGAGGTAATTGCACACAAATATAATTGATATAGTAATTAATGGAACTCACGAACTAGGATTAACGTAATCAAAAATGTTACAATTAAGAAGTTCAACATTTTCAACTAATACCCCTTGTTGGAAACTGAAATTCGAGTATACCGTATTAATATTTTCATTTGTTTCTTATTATTGATATATCAAAATACTATTCTCCTATGAATAAGAATTTTCTCTTTGAATAATTTATCGAGTAATTTTCTAGAATCTGGATTCATAAACAATCTATTTATTGTTCCTCTGCTTGTCCCAAGATTTTCGTGAAAATGGTTTCGTTATTGCATTTTGTACTAATTTATTAATTAATTAAGTACAAATAGATTTTATTGGTAATAATTAAATTGGTATTTATTTGATAATTACTAATAATATTCATTGGTAAAGGGTATTGTATAAAGTCTTTGAATATAAATTGTTTTGGAAGTGAGCTGTAACAATGGAGCTTTTGTAAATAAACCATATCAAGTTAATCGATCTAAGCTGCAGCGAATATTGTCACACACATTTCGTTTCTCGTTCGAAACTGTAATTGAAAAATCAATATCGAGTATAATTTTATTTGGCACTATTTCAATGCTACGAGCATTTGACTGCCCCTACATGTGCTAAATCGGCTTTACGGCCTCCTTACACGATTAGAGATTTAAGTACACCGTAACAGTGCCTGCCGCTACTTCAAGAATTACTAACTCGTAGAACATTTCTGTGTGACAGTTCAGAAACTATACGTATAATATCGGACTGTGCAAAGTAAATATGATAAATATCCACCGAACATGGAATGGACGTGTTGAACATTAAATATAGGTGAATCGAATGACTGGTCTCACATTTCCTATTTTCCAATTATTCAAACTATCATTTATCATAATTACTCCTATTATAAAAATTGTATACAAACTGATAAAATGCCAGTCACTTTCAATGCTCGGTAGGTCCGCTGCAGGGGTGGGTAAAATAGTATTTTAAATAGTAAATAATTTAACTTATTTTAAAGTATGTGTAAAACTTTAAAAATAAAATATCTTATTTGATGCAATCATTTTTTAAAATAGTACGTGAAAATAGTATTGGAAAATAGTATTGGAAAATAGTACGTGAAAATAGTATTGGAAAATAGTATTTGAAAATAGTATGTGAAAATAGTATTTGACAATAGTGTGTGAAAATAGTATGTGAAAATAATGTTTGAAAATACTATTTTATTTTAAAAATGTTGAAAATATTTGTATTCATTTTTTGTTGTATGCGAATAGCTGCAGTTAAACAAAAAATAAAACGAAAATGTGGCAAAGCATACAATTTCTTAAATAAAGTACTATTTCTTCTTTGAATTATTGCTAAGATCAGATATATTACATCATCCAGAAGAAATACGGTTCCTCAGGGTACTCCACCGAAACAAAACATAAAATATTTTACGTCGCGATTGTTAAAATAGAAATATTTAGTTTTGTGGTCCATATTGTTAAAACATTTAGTTTTGTGTTCTATGAATTCAGATCGTTGTAATAAAAATATTTTCTTTCCGAAATTGTATATCCTAGTTAAAATACTATTCTCCTTAAGCAAAATAAAATAGTTTTTGAAATAATTATTTCACCAAACAACGCGCTCCACCTCACTGTGATAAATAAATATCAAAAACCCATAAAATGCAGTAGCAGTCCCATGAAGACTTCCACGAAGACTCAACAAATTTCTACCGAGATACGCTTTGGCTGTCAGTTTGCTAAAAAAGCGCGCGTTCTTGAATTATTCTTTCCGATTGAAATTAGCAATTACCGGTCGCATCGACAGAATGTTACATCGTTTGACACTGTTAATTACAGCCGTGCCAGTGGAGAGTTAATAAACACAGCAATTAACATTGACTGTCGAGGGGAACGCGTCACGATGTTATCTGTCCTAACCCTCTTCACTCGTCAGGCTCGCCTACTCGTCGGCACGTTTGTGGAAGTATCGCTTCATTCACCGGTCAGGTGTTTTATTTCCTTTCGCGGGGTCGCGTTTTTTTCTGTTTTTACTGTCCCATAAACCCGACGCCATCTGTAAGTGGACCGTTTATCGCAATCTGACACCTACCGCTACGAGTAGCTGTACATAGAATACGTCCGCATGTAAACGACCCCTATGTACAACGAGCTGCGCGACCACCATAATGCTGTGTAGTATACCAGCAAGGGAGATAACGCGGCATAACCTGAGTAACACATGCCGAGGGTTCGGCCTGCGATGTACGCGAAGGATCCTACCGTCCAGTAGAGATCAGGACGCTATGCTGATTAACGGGGACCCTTTAAGGAGCCGGTCTTGTCGCTCCCCATTCTATGGAACACGGAGTATTACGTGCTCTGCCAGTCAAACAAATATGGCCACTACCCGTTCCCATTCTGTGTCTACAAAAGCACAGACAATTTGCTGTTTTGGCGTTCATACCTTATTCACCCTTCGACCGTGACTCGTGGTAATTTTAATTCTAATCCACAAGATATGCTAGTATTCAATTATTAATCGATTTCCTTTATGTTCAATAAGATCTTCCCGATTTGAATATGCCTGTTTAACAATTTCCCTCCTTGAGCTGTTAACAGGTTGATTGTGGTACAATCACAACCCAAAAAATCCCATAAAATCAAAGCTATGGGGTCAGAGGTTATCGCACAGATTCATTCTAAATCTGTGTTAGATAGTGCACATACCAATGGAGTCAGGTTCGAAGCAACTTTGTTATGAACAAAATTAAATTTTGAAGGTGTTAATGATTCTCGTATATATCAGACTCATGTATATTTGCATTTTTATTGTTCTCAGGAAGATGCTGTCGTCGAGTTCATTTATACAATCAAAGCATACCAAATGCTCAGTCATAATTTACCTACGTTCACGTACCTAATGTTCACGTGGCCGTATATGTGTAATAATTTTGTATCGTAAAATCATTGCAATCTTACCAACCATAAAATTAAAAAATTGGAAATAAATGAGTACGTAGTAATCGGAATAAAATTGAATGTTGAGACTAGACAGTGGTGGTGAACGTTATTTTCGAAATTTTCTGACAGTATTTTGCTAGTGTCGCGAAATATTAGAAAGAAATGAAATTTTGAGGGGACACAGTGCATTACCCAGTGAAGCAGAAGCATGTGCACCTGAAACAATTCCTTGCTTGGTAAGAAATAATTTCAAGCACAGGCATGTCGAGTTTGTGCGACCCATAAAAAAGACGCGAGACACCTCTGCGAAATATTTGTACGTTTTACGCTGTACTCCGCATAAAGGAACTTGCTTCCGGAAATGTTCTGCCCCGTGGAATTACGGCACTCATTTTGAAAAAATATAATAAAAAAGAAATTCACGGTTCGGCAGAGGGCGATACCTTCGATATAATTGTTTATCATTTCCTCAGTTATTAATCATTAAGGCTAATTTTTTCTTGGTACGAACTCGTGCATTGTTACCGTAAATAATAGTTGCTTCGTAATTGCTATTTCCTACAATTAAGTAGTTAATTCTCCTATTCTAATTTTCAATAGAAACAAAACAGGCAAAGTTGTTAAATTCAATACGTTTCATTACTTAGCAAGAGAATTTATCGGAGTAGAGAGCATTCGTCACTACCATTGAGAAATTGTTTGTTTTAAATTATAAAAAGCGAAAATGACACCTCTTAACACTAAGCACTAAGAATAGAATGCGATCGAATTTATTTGGATTTTGTGCGATTTTTATCATGTGTGCTGAAATATGGAATCGCGTGGAATCATTTCCAATGGAAGCATCTTTACAAATTAAATAAATGTAAAATACAGTAATGATGTGTTTAGTGTTAATGAAAGACCCTTTAGGTCCACTCTTCGCGCATTTGCACGGGTAATCCATAAAATTGAAGAAGCAGAGCTACTCACATGCTTTGAATAATTGCTAACTAACGACAAAATGATTCATCCAAGCTTTCGGATCTAATCTCTCGGACGACCATCAGTTTCACTCGATTCTCTATAATAAATGAATATTTCATTGGTAGTCGGAACAGCAAAAAGAAGACCGCGATGACAAAGTGTTGTAAATTTGATCGCGAAGCTAAAACTCAGCGTCTTCGCTGTGAGAAAAAGTGAACAGACGACTCCCGCTGATAAGACGATTCCTCCCTCTCCGCCTGTGTCGGTGAGAAGTAATCCTAAGTTATGCGGTATTTCTTCAGAGCGAAACATGTTCCAGGAGGGAGCAGCCCTCCGGCACATTCAATGCAGCATGGAATGATAACGCTTCTGGATGAAGTACTAGACGCTTGAGTTTTAAACGTTAGAATGGTAGAAGAAGCGACAGTAAAACTTATATGGGAAACAAATACCGTGGGCAAATATACCGCTCATAAAAGTTGCTGTGTTGCAAAATACGGACGCATCGCGTTTTGTTAGTATCAACAAATATTTACTACGATCAATAACATATCTCATAATTTCAACATAATTGTATTTTAGCATATCATTTATAATAATTGATAAACTCGGGTAAATGTCACAAACGAATACAAAATTAAAAAATTGAAAATATCGAATTTCGCAATGGTTAATAGTTTGTACTAAATCTAAATTAATGTAAACTAATTGTTAGTTAGACACTAAATCATATGGTGACAATCATATATTGTATAATTTATCATGTATATGCTATATAAACTTTATATGGTTCAAAGCAATAAATAAATAAAATAAAATATAGTGTAGTGACTGAAATTATAAATAATTTTATAGTTATCCAAGAAATTATTATTTAAAGAAGACAGCAAGTTTGTTATTTGAAAATGTTCAAAAAATTTTTTAGACTAATTGAAAATAGGTACAATATTATTATTGCTATTGAAGTAATGTGTTTCGAGCAAAAACGGAATTTATCTATTACAAAACTAATGAAGTATCATTTTAACCTCTGTGTACACGAACACGGTCGTCATATAAACCTTCAATTTTAATAATTACTACCTAAATTGAAAATTTATGAAAACTGAAGTTTCCGTAAATTATATTTGCATATAACAAAATACTTTAAAATATATATTTATAAAATACTCTAAAATACTTTATACATTACAACACTATAAAAATCCGACTACACATAAAATAATTAAATTACACATTCGCGAATACGGAACATTTACCAAGAACTTCCATGCACTTGGTCAACCAGATAACTTGTGGACGACATTGAAAGACCATCCGCCACGATTCCCAATTTTCCCTGCACTAAATAAATAAACAAAACCACTCGAACGAAGTGTACGAACGTCGATTCATTAACAACCGGACGGAGCTCATGGTAAACTAAACATGGATGTTCCGGAGGAAAGTCTTGACCGAGCGCGAAGCCATTAACATTAACATTCGCTCCAAAGATCCACTCACCGATGCGATGGTTCCCAAACGAATCGATCGTTTCACCATTCATCGGCTCATCGGGAACGTTTCACGGAAGCACAATCAGCTCTCGAAGCGGTTGGTAAGTCATGAAATAAATAGAACTGGCCGAATAAACTGCAGCGAATTTTGTCCGTAGAAATTACTCAGATTATCAAAATGTTTCCTCTAGAAATTTTCGAATTCTCTTCTTTATTATACCGTAAAAATCGTGCTAACTCTGAGTAGATGCATTCTTGTCATGATTATAAAACGATGCACGTAAGTAGCATTTATTACTCTTTATTTAGTTGGATTCTTTTTTATTCTATTCCCATAAAAATTGTATCAAAAAAATTAAAGGTTTTGCATTCCAACTTCATTCATTTCAACATCCTATTCAACTTTTTGCAAACCAAATTCACCCTTTTGGAGATACTATTCAATTTTTTACAAATCAAATTCAACCTTTTTGAAAGTTCTATTCAATTTTTTGAAAACCGAATTCAGCCTTTTAAAAGTTCTATTTAATTTTTGAAAACCGAATTCATCCTTTTGGAGATACTATTCAATTTCTTCCAAACCAGATTCAACCTTTTGAAAGTTCTATTCAATTTTTTGAAAACCGAATTCAGCCTTTTAAAAGTTCTATTTAATTTTTGAAAACCGAATTCACCCTCTTGCAGATACAATTCAATTTTTTACAAACCAAAGTCACCCTTTTTCACATCGAATTTACTCTTCTGTAAACCAAATTCACTCGTTTGCAAATCAACTTTTCCTACAAATATATTCAAATTAAATTATTGCAGTCAATAGACAGCGAATCTTGATGAAACAAAGATTTTCTGAATTTACTGAATTACCTGAATTACGATCGGACTGAATATCCAGACTCATCGGAAGCGTTTCAGAATGGGCGAATCGGTTGGCGTGGGAGAGATAAGTCGCGAAATAAATATAGTAGCATAAACTGCGTCGGATTGTCGTGAGATGATAGATTCGAGGCGGAGCGGGCGGGGAGGTGAAGTCGGAGCGGGAGGACACAGAGAGAAGACAAGTAAAAATGCTACGGTGGAAAACGTGGGGGTGTCGTTCGTGGGGGACCGTCTGGGATAGAAGGAGGAATCGTGCGGGCCGTTATTATTATGAATGAGATTTACACTGGCTGGCGATCGAATACTTCAGTAGGTAAACCAATATATCTTCGCGTGGCGGCGGCGCCGCGCGCCGGTCCCGTTGCGCATGCAAATACGAAAGATTGTCCAGTACGTGGCAAATATTTGTCTTGACTTCTCATCGAGACGTGCGCCGAGCGCGCTGCGCGGAAACTGGGCACACACACACGCGCGAGGACAGACACAGGCACGCACGCCCCAGTAAAAGATCCTCTCATCCTCTATCCGGCACGGATACACGTCCTTTTCCACCGGTATTCGCGCCAGTTTTAATATCGTCCTGTATTTACACGGCATTACTTTCAGTACACGCGGCGGAAGGAGGAGATGCGCCGAGCGTTTCGCAACGACGATGCGCATTTTACAATCGTACCCTAGGTAGCCTCGGCTCCGGTTTACGCCGCAAGCATCCGCGCTACGCTTAGCCGTGCTCGCGAAAATTTCACGCGGAATAGTATCGCGTCTTCCGCGATATAATAAACGCGGACTTCGCTCCAAAGCTGGTTTTTACTCTCCCCTGTCGTTACCGAGCCCTCTGCTCCCCTACCCCTCCGCGAGCTCGCAAGATTGCTTTGTTGTTTGTCTACGATGGGCTAATTTCGGTATTGATATCCAATAGCGCAGAAGCTACTCGTTCCGCTGGAGCACCGGAGAGAAAAGTTTCTCTCGCGGTCTCTTCTCGAGGCTCGCGGCAAATGAAACGGAGAGGAATGATCGCGGGCGGCGTCGTTCGACCGAATTATCGCGGACTTCTTTCGGAGTTTGTTGTTCGATGCTCTGTGGACACCCTACACACCGGAGAAAGTTGTCACGGCGAGAGATGCAAAATTTAATCAATGAGATCATTCTTTCACATCGCTATTTGAATACTTGATGTGAAATGTCGATCCTAACTGTGTAACGCTTTAATGAAATTGATGTCAGCGCTAGGTTCGATCCGAAAATAAAGTGAGAAGCCTATTTGCAAAATTTATCATCTTCAGAATTTTGAAATTAATTTCATTAAAGTGTTATTTGAATACGTCTGGGCAGCGTAAGATTATTGAATAGAGTATTAAATATACAGATTGTCATCTGTCTGATGGTGCAAGTCGCAAGGGAGTGAATCTACATGAAAAAGTAAATCGAGAAAGAAGAATAATGTTATTTTCGTTCGACGACTCGTTTTCGAGAAAATCGGGTGTAAAGGGTTTGCGTGCTAGTAGAAGGTCTTCCATTGAGAAGTGTTATTTTTAATTACAAAAGAAAACGCGATTTTTCTGTGCAACTTTACTAATCACGTGTCGAAGAGTGACAACTCTAATTTTCAAAAATAAGAAATAGCACGGAAGTGTCACCACTTAATGGGAAAGCCTTTAAATGCAGCTAGTAGAATTAGTTGCTCGTGGTCAGACAAGTCAAAGTTATTCTTCTTTTTCGACTCATTTTTCCACGTAGATTCAACCCCTTGCGGCTCGTATCGTCCCATCAATGACACCTCCCAGATAGCACACGACGTCTTAAAGATGTCTATTTTACGTTCATTTTAGGTCTGAAAGTCTCACGTCCTAAAACGACGTCTTAAAGATTTTGAAGACGTCTAAAGTTCTAATTGTTTCTAAAGTGATAATATCGAGATTTTTACAGTACCGATATATTGTTATAAGTAGATTGCGGATCTTTATGCAAAATATTTTTATTTTGCATCGATTGTGAAAAGGTGTTCAATAAAAATTGAATTCATCCCTTAAAAATTTGGATATATTGAAAACAATCTATTCGGTTGACAAGAAAGTAATTTCGGTATTTTTAAGGTGAAATAAAACCCAATTTTTTATACAAATGAACTTTAATCAATAAAATATTTTTACCTCTCTGCAATCTTATTATCAAATATGTTAGTTATCAAATGTCAAAACAAAGAAAAAAATTATAACCTTAACAGAAGTTATTGAAACAAACAGAAACATACGTATCACTATTAGTGAAAACCGAAATTACTTTCTTGCCCACCCATTAACAACATTTTTAGATTTTTATAATCATTTACTATTTTATATTTTACCTAGCCAATTTCTTCATAAGTGCATAAAAATCCGCAGTCCAGCTGTAAGTATCGTTTATAAATCTTTTTCAGATTTTTAAAAGTCTGCAGTGTTGTAGTTTAAAAAAATAATAATAAATAAAAAAATAAAATTCAACACGTTCTAAAAATGCAATAAGTATTTTTGTAACTAATATACTAAAATTTTCAAGAGTTATATATATGTGGATATTAGAATTTGTTTTGTGTGGGATACTTAGAATAAATGTAAAAATATTACATAAATTATAGAAAAACACACACTTGTAACACCAGAATTCTCGTTTCCCGTCGCTTATGTGTTAATTACAGATTAAAATTACGTGTCCCAAAGGTTGCTGTGATCCCGTTATAAGTAAATAATAAATTTTACTCCTTAGAAAAAATATTCCGACATCGAACGTAGCAAAAGCTGTCAATCCTCGAATTCACGGCCCCCAAAATCGATGTTTTCTGGTAATTCGCGAGACTGCGTGTTCGCGAGAATAAGATTCTAATTTGATACAGGCCTCGAATCCGATTAATTCAAGCCCGCGAAATTCGCGGCCTCTTTCAGTGATCAAGGAAACTTCCGCACACGGACTTTCACGAAATTTCATATTCCGTTTGCTGTTGTGGAGCACGCGAGAGACTTTGTAATTCTTGCAGAGCGTAAGTGACGACGATGTTCGGCGACGAGGAGAACGGGGATGGAAAGTGATGTTTCAGGATGTAGTGCATGAGTCGACAACAATCTTTGGCCACGTTGTTGAATAATACGTTTTTGTGTATCGCTGGTCAATGAAACGGAGTAAACTGTACAGAAGAAAATGAGCGAACTCGCAAGAAGTACGTGATGTTTAAAGAAAAGGGTTTTTAATTTTCCAGTGGCAGCGGGCGATGATGAAGGGGAAGAATTTGTAAAATACACGAAGAAGCATACGTTCGTTACTGCGAGCGATACGGTTGAAAAGGCGCAAGCAGAAACGCGCTACGTTCTTAAGGCAACTCTCGGGTGTATTACTTCTGCTTCTTTCTTTATTCGCCATCGAAAAGCACGCGGACAAAACACCTGATTAGCAACGACCATAGCGAAACAAAAATTTCCAACGCGCCGGACCGGTTCTCTCGTTTACGCGTTCGTATATTCATTTTCATCGGCTTCATTTTCCTTTTGTCATTGTCGTAACGCATCGAGCGAGTTCAATGTGTCCCGGAAAGTGTCTCTGGCGTGCGGACAAAGAAAAAGAATTCCCTCTCGTTTATACCGGCAACATTGTTTACACGCAACAATTTGTCCACGCGAAAAGCCGCGGCTCTATTTACTTCGTCCATCTTTTTGACTTAGTTAATGCCCATCGTTTCGAAAATGAGCCGAGCTTTTTGTACCGCGGAACAGTCTCGCCGAGGTACTCGCATTTCCGCGCGATTTTATCAACGGAATAAGCGCCGCTGGTTCGTCTGATAAACTGAAACTGTTTTTGCATTATCACAGCTGCTTGTCCCCGTTAATGCATATACGTTGCCGGGCACTGTTAACAAATACCGGGAAAGCCGCTTGATAAATAAATATCTAATCGTTGGACCGCGGGTTCTGTGTTTAGCGTGGATACTAAATCGACGAGATTTCGAACGGTGGAAAGCGAAGAAATTGAAAGGAATTTTTCCTCGAAAATGCTGTACAGTCAAACGTCCGTCGGAACACTGACAGATATTTTTCGTGATTGAAACCAACCGTAGATTTCAAGATTCAGTCGTCCCCTTCACAACGGCGCACAGTGGCGAATTCGGCCGAATTTCTGGCCAAAAGTATGAAAAAGTTGAAAAATTTGTTTAGCCTACTTTATTTATGAACTAATATGGCTCATTTTCCCGTTAATTGCAATACATGAAATTTAATGCTGCCGAAGTTGAGGTTCCTGTATCATTGCGTTTTTCGGCAATACTGAAAAATAGTTGTGCGATTTGTTATCAGTAGACGGCGGATGTTCATGCAATTTTCAATTTTTCTAGACTAATTTTAAGAAATTGGAATCAACTAAACTCTGACTTTCAGTAGTAATAGTTATTATAAATAATTAATAAATTTACACTAAATTCTAGCGAATCTGATTTTCCAGTGTTTTGTGAACATTTTTACAAATCATAAATGCATAAAGATCCGAAGAGTCTAGTTATCAGCTATGCGAGTTTTGTCTGGCATTATTAATATTATTTAATTATGTTTTAAGTTAATATTTATCTTGATGTTACTAGTCTATTTTATTTATTACAGCTGTGACAACTAAAAATACGAGACACATCTAAATCTACGTTTCAATAAACTAAACTAAAACTAAAAATAATTACGTAAGCAGTAATTTGTTTTTTAAAAGAAACTTTGAACCTCACTAAAAAACATTGCAAGCAATTTATTTTTTCTGATATTGTTATTTACGCGTTTTCTTATAAACATACATTTCTAAGATTTCTATTAAAAAAATTAAAAAATCGGGACCTTCACTTTTTCCATCGCAAATGCGACCAATAATTTTTGAAAACAATTATCTACACATTAGCTGGTAAACTAATCCTTCCAACATCTCCAAAAAAATTCGAAACGTGTGGTCCGATTTGAAAAAAGTTATTCGGTTTTAAATAGTGTACGAATACTTTTTACACCGACTGTATTTCAATAATTTATCATGGATTTCGAGACATTAATTTTGGCCATGAATTCGGCCGAATTCGTCGTTGCGCGCCGTCTTAAAAATTGATGTACGATCTCTTTTTATTAACGAAAAAACGTGGAAAATATCGCTTCACGACGGCGAAGTGTTGGTGCCGCGTCGCGGCGAAGCAGCGAACAAGAGTTGGAACAGAAATTGATTTGATTATAACTCACATTATTAATCCGTAGATGCAGTTGCTGCATCGAAATGCGTATCACTGGGCCACTGGGAGACGAACTGCACGGCTGACTTCAAGGTCCACGGTGTCGGATCAACGAACAACAGTACTAGTGGTAGATCACAACCGTGAGCTGCGAATTGACACGTTTGTAGAGACGTTCTCTCTATCGCGGTTCGAAGGACACTGATTTTATGCAAGATTTTTCCGAAGAGATTAGGGTGGGGAAGGACATGCGTGACGTACGACAGATGGTCGGACAAAAACAGGACACGAGAAAGACCGCTGGAGGCTCGGTATTTATGACGATCGCGGGGCAAAACATTGTCTGTCCTTCTCTTACAGAGTGTCTTAAGGGAAGTAAAGGTCAATAGAAACAATAAATTCCTACCTCTTGCTGGGTAAACACACAGACGTTTATTTCGAACAGTTTATCCGCGTAGCAATCTGCAAGGAAACCAAAACACGTGATTGCGTCATCTTACGGCGGTCACTCTCGTGTCCCCAACCTTCTACGCTCTACACGAGTGTGGTGGGGAGGACCGAGGAGTGGGGAGAGCGGCCTCGCGAGCCACATGTTGCTCGGAGTCCTATTCACCATTAGTTATGTTGCGCACCGCGAATAATACAGTATTTTATCGATAAATGTCCCAAGTGTCTGACCTATAATTGGTATAAGTGAAACACTGTAGTGATTGACGAATTTCGCAGCCTGTTGTGTAAATTTCCTGATATTTTTTGCACCTTTCGTACCTTCACCGAACCCGAAATTGTTTATTAGATATTTAGATAGATTTTTCGATGTTTTGTTAGGAAATTCTCTCACACGCAGCGATTTATTCTGGCGCCACAACATAAACATATGTAACGTAACAGAGTCATCGATGTTGTTTCGCGCGGTTATTGTCTTTAGTCACTGCAATAGGACCTAATCCTTTTTTATACAACGGTATTTTGCAAGCCCGAAAAATAGCAAAACTAGCTAGTTATAATTCCATGACACGGAATTACTTTTGTAAGATAGTAATAATATTGTACTTGCCAAAACCATTTAGTTTAAATCAATAATAAATAAATAAATATAGAAATGTTCTATTTTTACGTAGTTTTTAACGACCAGTCATTTTGACTGGTTTCGGTGGAAATAATTTCGTCTTAACTGTTGGTAGTTCTAGTGTAAGCGCACACGAACAAAAAATTGTCAACTTTTCCGAATGTAAAATTATACAATTCGACGAAAGAAATGATAAAACTTTAAATTCTAGAAATCCAAATTTCAGTGTGCTGATTTCGCTCGTGTAAAAGCTCTACACGAGTAAAATTGCTCGATTGTAAGCGTGTTTGATAGGTTAGAACGCTCGGCCACATTGGTTTCCAGAGACATAGAAGCGGATGTATGGATCAGTTAGATCTGAGCTAGATCTTGGATTTCGCGCGCTAGAATTCAAAGTTTCATGAATTTTTTTTCTGTCGAATTGTATAATATTACATTCGGAGAAGCGGAAAATTGTTAGTCCCCTGAGCGAAAGTTGAACCGCGAACCTACTTGGCAGAGCAAGCACGATTCCTGAGCGGCGAGAAGCGCTTTTTAACTGGCATCGGTTAAAAGTCGTGAAAGGCAAGGGGAAAGCGTGAAATTCGCCGTGCTCTCTCCTCGGCGGGAGTGCTCGATACCGTGTGTGTCACATACCGTACACATTCAGATTTTATTGCTCCCGGTCGGTCTCTTTTTTTCAGCTTTTAAAATTAACCGGCCTGGCTCGGGACGAAAATTGAAACAGATATTCCGGGGACCCCCCGAGTCACGGTCCGCTGTGCGCGTCGAACGCGCGTGCGCGCGCGGCCATAAAATACAATGTCAGACAATGAAATGAATTCGTTGCGACTTCTTCAAAAATTGTCACGATACGTATAAGTTTACGACAGGGGCCGCTTCCTCGACGCTCAGAGGCGTCGATCGAATGAATCTGACGCGTGTCTGGTCGATATAACGGAGAATTTTGTCGGCAGTGTCGCAGCAACGATTTTTCGGCAGCTTCTGTCAGACTTTGATCGCGCCGTTGTTTTATTATCAATACTTTCGAATAGAAGATGAAGGACGCTGCACGCTCCTGCCCTATTATTTCGCGTTCGAACTGTATCGGCCGGATAACAAAAGCTTGTGGATGTTTTTTATCCCCGCGAAGCGACGCTCTGTTCGATGACGCGAGACCATTGTCAACAGATCTTTTATTGCGTTCCCGTGAAATACGCGGCGCACTCGAATTCCGCCCGGTAAAGTGTTTCGCGGTTTTTCTTTCGACATGGTCTCGCGGATTTTCCGCGGAAAATGCAGATCGAGGAAACGAAATGAGCGAACGAGTAAACTGCCCGGGAGATGGGTTACGCTCATCGGGACGAAGATTAAAGACTTCATCCCTGCCTTTTTAAATTATTTACGAAATGTGAGGCACGCTTGTAGTTTTGCGTTCGAGTAACCGATGTTGGGATACACGGAGGAATTCGTTTCGTTACTATTTATCATCCGGTTATAGCTTCGTGTACCATTTTTGTCTTATTTAGAATGTCTGATTACAAGTGTGGAAGTGCGAATTTACAATGGATTAACGTAATTAACGCTTAAGTTTGCTCAGTTGCGTTTCAGAGGTCTCTAGATTCGAAGATTACTATAATATTAGGGTTAGTAATTAACTGTACTTAAAGTTAAATGTAATATTTGTTTATAATTTGTATTGAATTTACAACTTTATTTACGGAAGCCTATCAGTATGATTCTGACTGTTCTACATGAAAGGCAATCTTAAAAAATCTTTTTTTAAAAAGATTAAAAATTGCAATGTTGAATAATTCTTTCAGAAATTCTGTGAACAGTGAACGTTTAATACCTGTTAAACAGTCGGCGCTAAGTAATGTGTTAATAAATGAAATGAAGATATTGATAACTCAATTGAACAAAATATTACGACCTAATATACAGAGTGTCCTAAAAATGTCGTATTTCCTTGAAAAGAGTGATTCCTAAGATCATTCGTTGAGGAATTATTAACGAAAAACGAATCCCGGCTCGGCCAATGCCAACGCTCAGCGGGACCAACCAGTCTACCGTGGCCACGTTCTGATTGGTCCGTGTCTTTTGTAAATAACTCCTCAACGAAGTCGCGGAGAATATTTTTCGTAAAGGAAAAAGTTATTTCCAATGAACTTAGGAATCATGCTTTTCAAGGAAATAAAACATTTTTGGGGCACCCTCTAGAAAATTTACTTTTGTTGCTGCAGTAAATGACTCACGAATTACATAAACGACCACAAAATGACTAATATTTCGCCTGTAAATCAAGTACTCTGATTTAGTCTTTTTTCTAGCGCGTTAGACTGTTTGCCTTCCGAATTACGCTGGGCTTCATTATCAGTTTCACGCTCCAATTTTCTGTAAACCGCTAATATTGCGTTCGCCGACCTCTCCGTTATCTTAGATTGATTTTACGAAGGCAGCATTCATGGCAGGGAAGATTTATCCGGTTCGTTCGATCGCATTACCGCTCCCGCTGAATCTTGTCGAATGTCTGAACGCTCAAGACAGCAAGAAAGGTAAAAGTCACTTTCCGCTTCGTTTCCACATTTTGACTGTTCGACCGCGCCTCTCAATCATCGCGATCTTAACACGTTTCTTTACGTTTAAATTTCAACATGCACTTTTCTGCGAAACCATTCGATCCCGTGATACGCGCGAAATCAATCATCTCGCAATGGCCGCTCGAGTACTTCCGCACTGCCATAAACACTTGTCACTCGTACGTCCATATCCCACATTAATTCGTCGATTGTAATTTCAACATCGTGTAGAAAATTTTATGCTTGATCCATAAATACAGACCCATCCGTTTTCATGAATTATTAACCTGCTACCAACTTGAAACATTTTCCTGCGTTTTCATTGTTGGCGACGAGTATTCGAGTACGAGATGAAACATCAATTAGTTTATAAATTTACGACAGAAATTAATACATTAACGCTTCGTGCTCTACCAAGTGAAAGCTTAAAAATCCACTTTTACACAATAATCCCAAACAAAATTATATTATTATGTTACCGAGGATGATCTGTTGGTTTATGATTGAAATTTCTGTTCCTCATGAAGGATCCATTTAAAAAATACTCAGCTATGGATCACAGGTTTTCGAAAAGTATAGAATAATCGACGGTACATGTATTAACTTCGAAACAGTGAAAATTTTTAAAGAATTTGAAAATACTGTTGTACTAATTGCAATTGATTTGAACAATTGAAAAATTCCTGCATCTTACAATTAATAGTGACAATTTCTATTTGGTATAAAAATTCACTAACATACTAATTAATTTTTCTAATTAGAATAATTAGAATGCATTATCATATATTATAAATTAAATTAATAGGATACGTAGCTTCATTAATAATTCATTACTTCGATTTATTTAATTTTAAATACTAAAAGACCGAAATTAAAAATAAATTTACATACTCCATGAACAGTCCTATTAAATTAAAAACAAAATAAGTACCTAAATCTTTATCAGTGCTAATTAAATATCAGTATATAAAAAATAGATTATTGTCTAGTTATCTCAATACAATTTTTAATCAAAAGAAATTTAATCATTGATAATTGTTGCTTTCCAATGGAAAGTGTAAAAGTATATATATGTATTGCATCGCACGTATTTTAAAATATATTTTTAATGTGCTTTTCATGAAAGAAGAATTTTTCGTTACGAGACCTTTCAGCGAAGGGTAATTTTGTTTCACAGAAAGAATTTACGAGGAGCATGAACGTCACAGACGCGTTCTTGGTCGAATTGGATTTTTCAATATCGAGCGTCCCTTGAGACAGGGTATTAATATTTGAGCCTTTTGTTCTTCGTATGCTTAATGGACCAATCAAAGCCGCGTGATAGGTGAGATAGTGGTCGCGCATCAGGAAACGCGTGCCGGTGATCGTTGCTACGGGAAATGCGAAAAAAGAGGGTCGAGATGCAATTTACTCCGTCGCTCGTGACAGCCAATCGAACGACATTTGTCACGACGTTGAACAAATGCCGCATAGTCGAAGTAAATCTGAAGATTGATCGAACACGGCGCGACCAAACTTAATTAGCCACGTATCGACGCGCCCCGATCCCAGAGAAATCTGAAGAACTGTCAATCAACAGGTACTTTCGCTTCTATTATTGATGATGGCCGATTTGTTTGCTCTATCGATTGCCCAAACTGTGCCTGTTGAGTGTGTGCGCACCCTAATTAACCTTCTCTTTCGGTACACGATACATACATAATCATTTGACCGCGGATCTTTATGCAAAATAAACATTTTGTGCATCCACCGCGTGGTACGGGTGCTAAACAGTTTATTTCTCGCAACGATAAATATCGCATGTGACGATACATGACGCATACTGTTATAAGAAATCAAAATTTTCTGCATCAATTTGTAAGATTTCGCAGAAATTTATTTCCCCAATGATGATTTTTCAGCTGTTTTAAATTGAGCCGACTCATTTCCGTACAAATTGAAGATTGTTAACATTTACTAGAATATACACGAGCTACATAGATATTTATTTTCTTAATAATTTGAATGGAAGCAGTACAACAGTATTTTGAAATTCTTTAAATATTATCACTGTCTTACACTAGATCTGCTCATTTTTAATCATTATAATCACTAGACATCGGACCTCTACGCAAAATAAAAATTTTCTAGGGAAATGCAACAATCTGGAGTGAAATGGAAATTTATCTTCTATGTTAATATGTGTAATAGGTTGAAAATAATATGACAGTATTACTAAATTCATCCGATGTTTTTACTGTTTTACGTTATACCTACTCATTTTTGTTAAAAATGTATAAAACCCGCTGTCTAATAATCACCAATACAGTTAATAGATCATTAATAGGGTAATTATTAATCAAATGCAGCATTAACTAATCCTTTGATGTATAATTTCGTAGATTTCGTAGTCTAATACTCGTAATAAATATCTAATTGCATGTGTAATCCATTAAATTACTAGATCATTGACTAAATACCTCCTAAAATTTTAAGTTAGATCTCTCTTTACATCTGCACGATATTAACACAATTTAATGACTGCTTCACCTTTGCTTATTAAACTACTCCTAAATAATTCACGGTACTTATTATTATACATATATTGAATCTAATATTTCATGCAATAACGAATTTCACAGCGTACCCATACATATGGAATATTCATATCTGATAGTTGATTAGATTTACATTTGTATAAATATAAAGATATAACGATATACTCACTGACAAAAATTAAACGTTCTCTATGAATGCATTTATACAACCACAATAATCGTTGTTAATAAATATGCTGTGTCATAAACTAATGTTAAGAAATATGGCATCTCTCATTTATACTTACTTACTCATATTACTTTTTAAGAAAAATTTTTCTTGTAACTGAAACCAACATAGACTTCAAGTTTGAAGTTTCCTCTTTACAACGACACCTTAAAAATTGATGTACCATTTTTTTTTAGCTTTTTCATCGAGCTTCGAATGAGAGCTGTGTCGTCAACTTCACTAGTACAAGTTACACCAAGGGAACTATACACGACCGAACTTGTTCCTCATTTTTGTTGCATAAAACAGTGAAAAGAAATCGTACATCAATTTTTAAGGTGTCGTTGTAAAGAGGAAGCTTCAGTCTTCAAATCTATGTTAGTTTGAATCACAAGAAAAATTTTTCACAGTCTTCACAGACGTTTGAATGTGTAACATTTTCAATGAGAAACGCGTCTTCAGTTTCTCGCTCGTTACGTCATGGAAAAGGATCTTGGAATAAAATGAACGATGGATTTTGAAAGTAGAGGCTTTCAGCTTTAAAATGAGTCGAATTTTATGATCGCGCGGTAATTTTTTACGAAATTATTGCTGTTTAAATATTGGCAATTTTTCGAGAATCGAGTATTTAGTGTTAAAATATTTCTTGAATCCACTGTATGTCAATAGCTCATACAACTGAAATTTTTCATCTTACAGAAGATTAAAAAAAATCGTATTTTGGCCAACATTTCGAGGCAATCACTCCCCTGTGCGACGGCAACAATATCGAAAATTTAGGTTCGCACCGGTGACATTTCGTTTGCAACATTCCGGAAAATTTGCATTCGTTTTAACTCGAAAAATTACGCGCTCCCTACATGCGCCGTCATTTGCCACGTGCGACACACGCTTCAGCCTGCGATCGAAGCTTAATTTAAACGGCGGAAAATATTTTCTGAAAACGCCGCACGTTTAAAAATTAATCGGCGAATGAAGCCCTTTTGTGCGGTGCATTCCGGCACGATAGTTTTCGGCGAAAGTAGCGCGCATTGCCCGCATCCTCGGAACTAATGAAATTCCGAAAATGGACAAAGGGTTTTCCCAAGTGTCAAGTAATGAGCAAATAGCCTAAAATGGTCACGGGTTCTTTGTGAAAACGTGCTGGCCACGTGCGCGAGAATCACTTTTCGAACGAAACAACGGTGAAGCGAGCTACAATGAATTTTATACGAGCCTAATTATTGGGCGGATGCAAAAACCTCACTCAAAATAATTAGTTTCATTTAATCCATTACTCTGGGTTTTAGCGTCTGTAACTCTTGTGATACGAATGGATCCGATAATTACTTGCAACATTGAAGTACATATATGTTCGTCCGTTTCCGATTGGGAATTTGTTGAAATGTTATAAATATTGGGGAAAAGAAAAACATTCTTTGTGAAATCGTGCTGGCCACGTGCGCGAGAATCCCTTTTCGAACGAAACAACGGTGAAGCAACCTACAATGAATTTTATACGAGCCTAATTATTGGGCGGATGCAAAAACCTCACTCAAAATAATTAGTTTCATTTATTCCATTACTCTGGATTTTAGCGTCTGCTACTCTTGTGATACGAACGTATCCGATAATTACTTGCAACATTGAAGTACATACATGTTCGTCCGTTTCCGATTGGGAATTTGTTGAAATGTTATAAATATTGGGGAAAAGAAAAACATAAACTGATCTTTCATTATTCAAATAATCAAATCTCATTGAGAAACTTGAAAGTTAATATGCTCGACTTAGAACAGCCAGTTTGTAGTTTAAGATAAATATTAACGAAATGGTAGGGCAACTGATCACCATTGTTCTTGTCAAATTTTCTCGAAGGATGTAAATTAATAATACCACGTGAAGCCAATCTCCTTTCAAATTATCGTCAAGATATCTTCGAAATGGATGTAAGGTCCTGACGGGTTAATCAAAGTTAGAACACGAGACAAGGGTCACGTAGGTACATGTCGCTCACGGAACACATGAATAAACCGATTTTACGTCGGAAGGGAATTAAGGGACGCATAAAAGAGATAGAACCCCGCTAGCAGTCTCTTCTTAATGATATCGCCGGTATAAAAGTCACGATCAACGTAGATAATCTATTCTACTAGACTAAAAAGTTACATATTCCCGGAGCAACGGTATGCTAGAAATAGTCGAGCATCTTTGCGATTATTACCACTAATGAAAATAACTTATTTCTATTGTGACTTTTACGTTCCAACTTGAATTTAAATGAGGTTTCGTGAAATTTAATTATGGGTCTTATTTGAAGTTTCAATGCGTGTTATTTCTTTGTGCCTAATCTATTTCGTAGATTTCGCGAAGTTTATATTTATTTCAGAAATATTTACAATGTTTTTATTTTCGAAAAAGAAAATTCGGTTTCCCACCCACAGGTGAGACGTGACAGACGACAATTAATTGAGACAGAAACAATTAACGCTAAATCTACCGAACACTACAAATGATTAAAATGTTTTAGCTTATAAAAATGGTAATTTTTTGCAATTTTTATTTCAATATGTGGTTGGATAAAAAAATCGAATTAATTTCCGTGTAATTAGCTTTATAATTTCAGTTATTGTAAAATGCAAAATGTAAAACCGATCATTTGACCGGCAGTGGTAGGTTTAGTAAAAAAATTATAAAAATCTCTGCTGAAACGAGGTGCTACATTGAATTGAAATTGTTAAATTCTATTTCTGCACTCTCAATGGAGATTTATCTGGATAAATTCATACCGACCAACATTTTACTTTCACCAATTGAACTAAATAACCAAAAACAGTGTAAAACGATGGGTTAAAAAAAGTTGATTGAGTTTAATAAAGAATGTGAAAACTTGTTAGAGATTAGCGTGATCAGGGATTAACGTAATGTGTGTACGTGCAGTAATTACGTATGAGAATTATTGTTTTCGAGTGTGCGTAGCAGGTAATGTGTGCGCGTGTACTAATTATCAGACAGCGGATTTTATGCATTCATAACAAAAACGAATAGATGTAATTTAAAACAGGAAAAACAATGGAAGAATTTAAAAATATTTTTATATTACTTTCAACGTATTAAACACATTAAGAAAGAAAATAAATTTCATTCCAGTTCGTTGCCATTTAGATTGAAATTTTTGCATGGCTGTCTAGTAATTATGTATGAGAAAAATTGTTGTTAAGAGTGCGTTGTAGTTAATGTGTGCGCTTATAGTAATTCTGTGCGAGAATTATCGTTGTTATTGCAATTGAAACATAAATAAAAAGAAAGTGGTGGGGGTGAATATGTGTGGATATGCGTGGCGAGAGTGCGAAAGAAAGAAAAAAATGAGTGAGAGGCAAAAATGTACGAAGCGTGCACGGACGAGCGTGTTGTTTTAGAAAATTTGTCATTTGCTGATAGAACATCGTTCGTGTCGCATGTAATATGTTTTGTGAAATACATGGCTCGTGTATTCACATTTATAATTCCATCCACTGTTTGAACAGAAAATTATGCTGTTTGGTAAATGAAAATGAATTAACAGGGTACCCTATTTTTTCGTCACTGGCGGCTGTATTACGATTTGGGAAGATGTCGGATGTTTGGGAGCGGAGGGTCACTTCCTCGGGGTCACTCGTCGAGTTCGCATGAAATCGGGTCTCGTGAAAGAATAGCCAGAGCGTCTCCGACAATTATCGAAGTCCCTTGAATCGCGGCAGTGAATGACGGCTTAATCAAGCTCGGAGAACGAGAAAAGGATGTCTGTACATGTCGTTGGAGGGAGTATCATGTCCGTGCGAGTAACACGTGTGTGTGTGTGCAGAGAGAGAGAGAGAGAGAGAGAGAGGCGAACGCGCATGGAGACGGGCGCTGATGCAATTTGCCGCGTCAACCATGACCGTCACTCCTGTTGTTGACCGTTCAGCCGACTCCCCGTAAACGGCGAGCGTATAAAAAAGCAGCCCGAAGGGAAAAGTGTTAGGCGAACGAAGGCGGCGGAGCGACTTACGTGCGCTTTCACGACCAGCTAAACAAACTCGGGCACGCATTACTTTACGAGGGCGGAAAGACGTGATCCTTTCCGTTGTTAACGCCGGCCGGACGTCCCTATGAGCGGTTCGTGATCCAACTTCAGCACTTGGCCAAGCTAAGACCAAGAGCCTGATCACCGGACATCGTGCTTAACAGCGTTCCCCGTTACACCTGGATCTCGTTTTACACGGTTTTCTTTTTTGCACAAATCGCTTTCGCGCGGATTTCCGACGCCTCTTATTTGCTTTTATTGCGTGGTACGCCTATGCTAACCTAAGGGTCGGAGGGTCATATTACAAGGAAACGCGTTCGAGTTACACGCAAACCGATTTTGATAAAACCTGTGCGATATTTTCCAAAAATATTTTATCCACATCGACGGGATGAAAGCAACCCTCGAAATTGGGGCTCAGGTTTTTTTAGACATCTCGGAAACCAGAGGTCCTGAAAAAAAATTGAACGTCCTTTCAACTTGTGTGTTCTTGAATGGAAAACTCAGTGGTGCAAAAAAATTTTAACAAAAGTTATTTGTTCGAACAGTATATTTTCAGAATTAGATTCTTTTTTTCTCCTATTTATTGTTAATTCTTTTCAGTGTAAACTCGGGTGCGCGATCTTCGATCCAAGGTACGGGATACGTGTTTTTTTTTTGCCATTTATAATTTCTATCTATCAGGTGAACAGAGTGCTTTTTTCTACCATATTGGTATTCGTTTCGCGGGAAATTGGGGATCAATAATGTCTCATCGATATTTATAAGGAAATGTGGGCGCAAGGCTGAAAAGAGTACACATTGTTATTCGTATACACACATGTTAACGTTCAGGCACATTGGAACACCTGGTTCTACCAAGAACAAAGGTGATTGCATTAATAACTTTATTAGTTTCCTAATATATATTCATACCGAATAAATATATTTAAATATGTAGGAGCTAATTAACGTAATTGTTGGCGTCATATATGATATTCAGATAAATTATAAGAAACTTTAGTCCGTGTCTGTTGCATAATTTTGATTCGAATAGTTCCCGCAGGTCAGTTCTCGGAATAATAAACCATTATTGTTTTAATAGCGTCTGTGCTTATATTACGCTAAAATTAGTTCAAACTGTGATTTTCTAACACAGTAAAATGTAGATTTAATTTTATTAAATAACCGAATTTGTATCGTAATATTAAATTTACAAAAAATAGTTTATAGTCGAAATCATTATAACCATTTTACAAAATTTTTATTAAGTGACCTAATAATAATAATAAAAGTAATCAGGTCGAAAACACAAAAGAAGAAATTATAAATGGTATTCGACACACTATGACTACGCATTAATGAATAATCGTTTTGGAGTGTCGTCATTTTGTTCCGTCGCAAGGGCACAGGAAACGTGGGGTTTTTTGAGGACGTTATTTATGACACGCTCGTGACTAAACAGCCTCTTCAAGGAGTAAGCAAACCGTTGCAACATTTGGCGACCAATTAAGACGTCGGCCAAATGATAGTTTTTTCTTCTTCTTAAAACTTACAACGTGCCATAAATCTCGTCCTCGAGAAGGCGCCCTATTGAGACGCACAGTTTCAAGTTCCGAGGGTCAATCGTAGAAGGCAGGTATAAATCACTCCTTCTTCGAACTCGACCTCACTTGAAACAACAAACTGATACGATCCAATCAGTGCTGGTCTTCGACAGTCAGTCGGCCTTTAAGCATTGAAACATAAACTAAGTAACACCCCTTCTCGAATACATAGAAGGAACCACACGAAGAACGTCCTCTCGATACGTAGAGGGGGTTTTTCAAGACTTCACGATTTCTGATAAAGGCGGGGACAGGCAGTTCAGTTCTAACACTGGAACCGTGCCGACGCGACCCATCCCTTTGATCAGTTTTTCGTAACACGTCATCTTGTCCAAGTCAGGATACGTAGAAATTCACATTTCGAGATCCCAACGATCTGACGCGTCTAAGGCAGGACCTGCTAGCATAGCCTTGCTGATGAGTTCTCTAGCAGGTCTGGGACGAAACGCTGCTTCTTCAAATAACGAACGAGGACTATCGTAAGTTTAATTAGTTATCCAAAATCAGTTTGGCGGATAGCGATTCGATGGTTTCGTAAAATTTCGCGTTCGCGAAGTTAGAACTTCTCATCGAACACATTTAAACAATACACTCGCCTGTAAAATGTTAATTATTCCACATTTTAGAAACGTACCAGAAAGAAAAAATAAAATGTAATGTGGGAGACCGTTTTTTCCTATAAATTTAAGCATCATATATTCTCCAGCTGTTAAATACCATAAGCTTTTTACGCGCGTGATATGTAAATTTTTACCATACGACCAGCCATCTAATCCCTTTCTCTGATACTATGTTCCCAAAATGCTTAACAAAAGTATTTAGGGGAGAAATAATCGTAGCTTTCCCAACATTATCGTTTAATACTATTCCCACACGTAAAATACGAATACAGTTGCTATATTTAATTGAATTACTGACGACTGTAACATACCTATTTATATCAGAACCGTCGAAACAACCGCTAAAGTAAAATTAACATACTCAATATTGCATATTTAATTACGTATTAAATTAATGAATTCAATTGTATATTCCAATAGGAGTCAGCATAATATAGAATTTATATTATTAGTTTCAATAGCTTCGAAATGATCAATAATGTTGAGATCCTTTATTATTTTCAAGTTACGACAGTATAACTACTGTCAGATTAAATTGGTGTGCTCGTGATTAATATTATTAATTACAAAAAATATTTTCGGTATTGCAGAAATGAAAATGTGAGTGATTCAATTCGCCATGTTTTATTGATGTAAGTGAATATTTCCTTGTTTCAGTTAAATAATGATTGGATTCTGCTTTGTCATAGCTGAAGTTAATTCATACCGATGTGTGCGCAGAATTTTTATGTGAAATTACAGTGAGTGCCAATTTTTAACCTTTTCCTCCTTTGTCATTTGATGCACAGATTCAATACAATTTCACCATCCTTGACGCTCAGCAGTCTGCTTCCGAGCACTTATCAAAATTAGTCAAACGATGGGAGTAACGTTGACGCTAGTATTTAAATGTACCCAATGCAAATTGTGTATATTTATCATTGGCCGCACTCGGAAAACAATTAATCAACGATGTAAACTGAAATCGATTTCACCGCGATTTCAGGTAACGTAATATGCGCTAATTAAAAGATTAATTACCATGCCATTTTCAGTTCATTATTTGAAAATGTAAGCGCTAGCTAGCGGATTATCTATCTTTAATTAGTTAAACTAATTGCACATCTGCCTATGCACTTGTGATCGTTAACTCCACGAGATATGTACTCGCGTTGAAGTATTATAATTATTACAAGCTCACGGGTTTTACCATGGAATTAGTTAACATTGATTTGCCATATATTTCGGTATTTTGTGTACACCTCAATTCAATACTAGATTTGCAAGAACTTGTATAAACATTTGATTTGATTGTCGTACGAGAATATTCATTTTTTAAAAATCAAGTAGTAGTAACTGAAAAGATCTTTCGAGTTTCAATGAATAAATTATGTCTCACAATTTGCTATTAATTAGGCATTAAATGTTCAAGTATATTAAATAATAATCTCCGTAAACGTTAACACAAAATCTTTCTTCAAATACGTCCACAAGCAAATATGTTGTTTCCAATGAACGTTAAAATGTAGTAATATTCTTTTATTATGAACGTATAGATAATTTAGTTGAAACGTATTGCTATATTATTTTAGATTGCTCGAAGAATGAATTTGGAAAAAAATTTTTCATTGAATTAAATTTGTTTTTCCATGTCCTGGATTTAACGTAGTCAACAAAATCGTTCGAATTCAATTTTTTCATCTTTACTTCGGCTGGATCAAATAAAAAATTGTTAGTAGTGCAACAATAAGTAGGCATAATTTAAAACACTAAAAACATAAGAAAAATTAAAAAATACTGTTATATTATTTTCAATCTATTTTACCCCAATTCGTTGCAATTCAGGTAGAAAATTTCTATTTTTTTACTATTATAATTTTTTAATATTACACTTTAGAAAAAGTGTTCGAGCATGTTCCTGAGTAAAGAGTATATAAAAATATCTCGATAAGCAACAATTTCCACGTAAAACAAAATTATCCATTGCCATTTGAAAAATGTCACCACTGTTTCTCGAGAACTATTACAATCACAAAGGAACAATTTTCAATAAATCGTTTCCGTTTCACTTTTCCAGTTTTTACTGGAACGAGGAGCCAGAAAAAGCCAATTACTATACCATGCACGCTAGATGCAAAACAACGTTTGTATAAAACAGTTCCATCGTATCAGCGAGAGTTTTCAAATCAAGATGGTACAGTTACATTAGCGCGACTCGTCCTGCAAATTCGCATACTTCAATAGAGCGAACTTGCACATAAACATACAGAGATAACAATTTCCTGTGAAAGAGTGGTTGAAAATTTTTGACCCGTCAAAGGCGGTGTTTATCCGCAGCTTAAAAGGATCGCAGTCCGATGTTCCGGACGCTCGATAAAAAACCGAAAAATCCCGGCTCGGTTTCCGCGGGATCCGGTGCGGTATTTTCTTCGAATTTTCTTTCACACTCTTCTCGCAGTTTTTAGTTAATAGGTGTAACGCGAGCGCACCGGAAGGTACGTCAAATGGCGCTGTCGGCTCGGCATATCTTATTAGAAACAAATATTCATGTCACATACCCGGCGCCGGCTGGTGCCAAGTGTTTGACTGTTACCCCGCGGTGCACGTGCGTGAGAGACCCGGCATATCCTTCGTCTGTGTTTCAGAGAAGTTTAAAATAATATTGAACGAATTTTTCCTACCGGCGCGGCGCGGCGCCGTGCACTTTCCCGCGGCCCGACTTCCTTTCGGCGCGTAGTCCGCGACCACGCAGCCCTTTTTTCCGCAAATCCGCAAATCCGCCAACGCCACGGCCGTCGTTAGCGGACGCTCATTCGATTCCCGGAACTGTTCAGCGTTTTAAACCAGCGACGTTTTTCTTAAATTTCGGGAATTCACTTTCCCGCACGCGCGGAGAATGCCGTTTTAATTGCAACGTCTATCCCCGCTTCCTCGATGTTGCACTCGTCATCGTCGTCCATTTCCCGGTACCACGTTTCGCGAAACGCGCAAATAAAACGCACCCCCGCTAAGTTGCCCGCGACGTATTCATGCAAATTCGCGCTTTTATAAACAGATTTCCAACGAGCACGCGCGAATCCATTTTTAATACAGTCGAAACCCGCCGAGCCGAATCTCAAAGGAAAAGCTTGGAGTTTTGCGGGGCGTACAAGTTCCCGTCTTATCAAAGTTTTCGGGCAAGAGCGGTTTAACAAACGGAAATTTGATTCCGCAGGTCTCTCGGTTAAATATTATTCTAATTGTGGCGGGTCGAAGGAAGTTCGCGAGTTCATTATTTATTGCGCGCGGTTGCGCGAATTTTAGATAAAAACTGCAGATTAGTTCGCGGATTTCGTGGCTGGCCTCTTCTTCTTTGAAACGTTTGCGGAGCTCGGCTGAATAAAATCGTGATTTTGCATATGAAATTCAATACAAGGTGTACCAAAAATTTCACCTCGAATGACGTCACGAGTCGAGGGAGTACAACATTTTTGGGGCACCCTGTATAATGCAATTTTCTTTGTGTTTAATGCACTGACAGCATTGACAAGCGAAAGACAATTCTCCTGAGTTCCTAATGATTTTCTAAAAGTGTTTACGTGAAGTCCGAATTAAATCATGTATTTACACATCGTTAAAATATACAGTGACTCCTGTCATTCAAAATGCACGTTTTATGCGACGAAGGAAATTTCTACGGTTGTTATAAAATTGTTGAAAACGGTTTCTGATGAAAAAAAAAGATAGGTTAAAACATGCAATTCGGCTACCTCTTTCGTATTCCAAATGTGTGGTATAAAGTATTATATTTCTGCCTGAAGCCACGCTCTCCATCCCATTCAGATTGGTTCGGATGGTATTGAAAAATTTCTTTTGCTTTCGCAAATACTTGCTTATCCAAGCAGTTCCCAGCAGAAAGACAATAATTCACTGACAATTCTCCTTGAACAGAATCCAGACATCTAACAACAATTTTCTCTGCTCGGCTATCGCTCAATAGCTAGCATTGAATAATAATTAGGCAGATAATTTTATGCATATGAGTAGGTGTAATATAACTCTCCGAGGGGTGTGCCTGGATCTATTTTAACCCGGAATTTAGGCCCTATTTTGGTGGCAACTCATTAAATAAATAGCTGTTGCACTGGGGACGTCAGAAAGACTAATGTCTTTAAACGAAATATGGTCATAAGTAACTTTTGTAAAATTATTTATTAGATCTGTTAACGGTCCTAAGCATCGTCAATTATACAACTATAAAAATCGTCCGTGGTCCGAGGGTTACAGTAAAAACATTAGAAGAATTAAAAAATACTATCGTATTATTTCCAATCTATTACACACATTAAGAATTTGTTGCAAACTCAGGTAGAAAATTTTATTTTGCATAAAGATCCGCTATCTAATGATTGAACCGCGTGTTATACGCATTTATAACAAAAACGAATCGGTCAAATTCGAAACGCTGAAGACATTTGCAGAATTGAAAAGTGTTATTTCATTGTTTTCAAGTGTATAAAATTATTACGAAAAGAAACGAATGTCTATGTGGCTCCTACATGTTGCAATGAATAATATAACCTTAAAAACTGAGGAAATTTTCACACGAATGTCGAGCAACAAAATGCGTACGTCGACGAAATAAATTTCTCGTCGATTCGAATGCTCATAAACTAGTTTCCGGAAATTGAATATTTCCACAAAGGCCCGCAGTTTAATTATACCGCTAATGGACAGGACGATCGCGAAAAACTAATTGCAAATTAGTTCCAGATGTTTTACACTAAGATTCATCGGTAGTCGATAAACTCCTTCGTTTAAAACTAGGTCGGAGTTAGAAGGAAGCATTTCCGCGGGATTAATTTCACTTCATCCGAAAGTTTCGCTATTGCAGAGAAGTGTTTGTATCCGTGAAATTTTTTTCCACCTCGACGGAACATCCGCGGAAAATCCGGATTCCCTCCCGAAGAATCGTGCTGCTTTCTTGCTTTGCTTTACGAGCACGTATTTGACATGCGTATCCCATACCGAATTGCCGAACTATATCGGCCTATCAATGCCCCTCCCGTGTTCCAAAGGGAATGCAAAATCGGAGAAATGCACGAAAGTGTCTGATTAATATTAAACTGGAAGTATTACTTACCCGATATCCTTCGGCGTGTCAGTGAAATATTACGATAACGAAATTCCAGAACCGACCAGAGAAATAGTAATATTTTCGAGGAATTGAAAACGACGATATTAACGAGTGCTCCATTAAAAGATACGAAAAATGACGTACTCCCTTAAACAATTCAAATGAATATATTAATTAAACGTTGAAATATAAAACTATTCAAAATCACGACACATCTTTTAAAAAATAATTCTAACATTTTTACTCACTGTATTGTCCTTTATGTCAGTGTCCAAAATTTTCGAAAACGTTCCATGATAACGTAATTTATAGTTTCAAAGCCATATTTCTATGTCTCAAATGTAAATCAATTTATAAATATAAAAGATCGTGGAAATCAATTTTTCCGTTTGTCAACAAATTAAATGACAAAAAATTCACTGTAAAAGAAAAAAAAACGTTTTAAAGTAAAAACGATTGAATAGATATTTTTAGTAATACAGGATGCTCCTAAAAAGCACATCATTCAGTGGCCATTGCATTTTAATCAATTTACTTTACGTACCTGAAAGAAATAAAAAATTATTCGCTTCACGTTATCATTAAAACATAAATACGTATGCACTCTAAAGTAATGGAATGGTTGCAGTTTTCACTACACCATTTAGTCGTTTCCTTCTAGTACCATTCCGGTCTTTTGCATTGCTATTTTGTGATCGTTTTAAGAGTTGAACTTACCTTAATAGCTTGAGGAATTCAGCAATCAACACAACTTCTCATAAAGTTTCTTTTTACTTATGCACCTAATCAAGTTTAATATTCAATAAATTTCCAGCAATTGAGGCCAAGAAGCCGCTTTTATACCCATTACGAATTCATATTTCAGTATACATCAAGTATCAGCTAGTATTAATAAAACACACGTTGTTATTAATTAACTTCATCACAGTTCCTCCCGAGCGAGACTGTTGTAGAGTTACTTAAAAAAGGATAAGAGTATTAAACATGTAATAAAATTCTATATCTGAAATTTTATTCCATATTTTTTAAAATCTTTTTAAAAACACTCTTGCACACATAGATGTATTTTAAACAATATCAATAACAATTCTTCTAATGGGAAACTTGAATTTCATTACACGCTGTAAAGAGAAAAAACTTAAAACAATTTTTAATTTTTTTAGATTGATCTAAAAAAGAGATTTATGAAAAATTTTATGTTCAAAGAATGTTTCGTTGTACGTTCATCCAAGATAAAGAAATTGGTCCTGTGTTAAATAAAATTCGGCAACAGTATCTACAATAGAGAAACGACTATGTTCAGTTTCGTTGGTGTTCTACCACCGAGGTATACATTTTATTTATCCGACTTCTACTGACACTTTTTACTGATCCCAGTCCGGACGCACTGAACTGTAAAACGATAAGTGACGGAAAAAAAAACCAGATATGAATTAATGTTTATCGTACAGCTTCATATATCACACGAAGCTCTACCTTTATTTCGTCGAGATACTGACTACAATATGTTCACAGATATTTACAGGATTCCATTTGCACCTTTATACAGTTTTGCATTTTTCAATAATTCTCGTAACGCTCGCGTGTTGATTCCACCGATCACGATACTGGCAGTTTCACAAAATGATCGTACACCTAATACATTGCACTGTCGATGTTGAAAATCGCATAGAAAATTGTCATGTCTTCTGCATAGGATGATTAGAAAATAATCGAACCAATGATGAATATCGAAAAAATGTATCGAAAACAAGCAGTTAAACCATAGATCAGAAATAAGACAGCCATTGAGTAAGAAATCGTTTGGCACTTGACTTGAATGAATCAACCTATGCAGCAAACGCTTTATTTATAAAATCGATATGACGATTCTCGTAATTGATACGCATATTGTTTAAATATAAATATCTCGAATAACACAAATTAAGCTGTACCGTCATAATATGAAATAGCGGTGTAATAATTCATCATTGAAATGTTCAAACAATGCATAAATAATTACATTCTTACTCGATTATTAAACGACACACATTGTATTAATATAACGTTTAAGCGACGAACAAAGCAGATGCAAATAATGATGAATGTTCCCGCGAATCTTGTGTTTGATTACTTATTATTCATCGAGCTGTAAAATTGTTGCATTCTAATTAGTTGCTTACAAGAATTTTGTGTTCGCAGTATCTGCTACGTTCATTATCTCTGTAAGTTGATTAATACGTACGGAATTTCATTTAAACATTATTAAGGGTATCGAAACACGTGCCAGTTAATAAATCATATTCAAGCAAGTAATTAACATGTTGATATCTTAAATTATTGAAAAAAACCTTTCAAAACTCGAACAACTTATTTCTATATTAAAAAATACGAAGGTTTCGTTGATTTTGTATTAATTAACAAGTGAAAGAATAAACCCAAAGAATTATGAAATTATTTAACACTTCGACTGCCAATGTCAGTATATGACAAAATTTTCGGATAAAACGTCCGTTTCTCTGAAACTGAAATCCTCCAATTAATTAAAAAAATGACGCCGCTGTTAACGGATTAATAATCTCACGAAACATATTCTTCCAAGCAAATGTTTATATCTGAAATAACAATAACCGTTTCTGTAACATTCGAAACTGTGGACAACGATAATGCGTCGAATCAACCGAGAAGGTCTTCCCATTGTTCTAACAAGACGGTACACGAATTCTAATCGAATTAGTTTAACAAACCCTGATCGAATAAAACGTAGCGTTCGGAGTTCCAGCATGAGAAGACCATCAGCGATTCGACGAAAGATTTTCAACGGAAAAATCAACTAAATCCAGAATACGAATGATCCTTTTGCACGACGAATAAACACTATCTAAGGTATCTGCCCGTTGGAGATCGCCGTGATTTCTCGTTCCGTGGATCTGCTCGATCGCTTGCATCGTTACGTCCATTAAACACACACAATATGTTCATACGAGGAAGCCGTGGGTCGATACAACATGCCGCCCTCTGCATTTGTATGTATTTTTCCGCTAACAGTTTCCGAAGGAAATCAACCGAAACAGTCTACGCGTATCGAGGGGACTTTACAGGCTACTGTACAACTCTTAGTTACGCAGAAATTCGTTGGACGCATCGAAAAATAAATCCTTCTCGGCCCTCGGCCGCGCGCACCCCGCGGCTGGGGGTTAGGGATTGGGAGGAAATTAGTCGAAACTCCTTAGACAAAACTCTCCTGTTTTTCAACGTGTTGGCGGCGACCGCAGTCTAGTGAAACTAACTGTACAATCTTCTCCCGTCTGGTTCGAAACGAACACCACGATCGCTCGTCGAGATACATTCTGGACCAACGTAAATCGTACGGAAACGAAGAGAACGAAACGTTCAATAAATCGACTGCGATTATAAATTTACAACGACGGTCCTAATCGGAGCCTACTCTGTACAATTGTTTCACGTTACGATTTTTTTCATTTATTTTTTTTTGTTTTTTTATTATTTTCGCTTGATTAGAAATCAGTTCTTTCGTATTGTCTGTTGTTACAATCGGAGAAGCGTTTGGAAGCATGAGTGTGTGTGTGTGTGTCTGCATGTGTGTCGGTGGTCGTCGAATTGGCCGTGATGTACACCTGTCAGATAATCCGCAGTAGAATAGTCCGGCGACGGGTCAGACACCGAGACTCTAAAGGCGATTCGGAGACGTCCGGCTCATGAAATTCGTATATGTTACAGGCAAATGAGGGGATCTCGGCGTCACGCGGCAGCTTTCGAGACGCGATGGCTGGCGAAAATTTGGCACTGAGCGGGGAATATTGCTGGAGGATGATAGGTCCGCCGGAAACACCGGTAAATTCCGTTTTGAATTGCTCTTAATAATGCTAAACCAGAGAGATTTCTGATAGTCAAATTTTCCGTTGATTATGAAAACGGTCGAAATCAAAATTATCCAAACCAGAGATGATATCCGATATTTGGCGGTGATTATGTAAATGGTCTAAATCAAAATCTAACTCGAGATAATCCATCGGAAAAGTGGATAATTGCGTGTCCAATCGCTCTTTATACCGCTTAACCAAAGATTTCTGATATTTGACGGTAATTATGAAAATGGTCTAAATTAAAATCTAAATCGAGATTAATACTGCTACAAGAGAGATTTCTGACGCGAAAATTTTCCAGTAATTATGCAAATGGTCTAAGTCAAAATCTAACTCGAGATAATCCATCGGAAAAGTGGATAATTGCGTGTCCAATCGCTCCTTATATCGCTTAACCAAAGATTTCTGATATTTGACGGTAATTATGAAAATGGTCTAAATTAAAATCTAAATCGAGATTAATACTGCTACAAGAGAGATTTCTGACGCGAAAACTTGCCAGTAATTATGCAAATGGTCTGAGTCAAAATTTAAACACAGATAATCCGGAAAATTCATGTGAAAACTTCTGATGAAAATGTTTGTGTGATTTCAATAACTGTGAAAGGAAAAGTTAGGTGCCAGTCATTTTGGCTTTCTGACCACTTTCACTGAAACAATTATAGAACCAAGTGGAGAAACAATGGGGATCATAATCTCGAGAATATTGTCAAAATGTACTAACAAAAATGTCTAGTGATTCATATAGTACACATACATATATAATAAAAAAAATATGGTTGCTGCAATAAAATAAAATATTAATTCCTTAGCTACATTGTATACAACAAGTTCAGGTATATAAATCTTCAACAAAATGAAAATTTTATATTTTTTAATCATATTTCAAATGTCGCATTATCGGCGACAACGGAGTGCATAGGATTAAATATATTTATTAATCAGTATGTTAAACTGGTGGAAAATTGGGGCAGTAATAAAATACTAATGATTTCTTCGGTCTAATGTAACGTCCGCCTGTTTTAATAGAAATATAAATAATTATTTTCTGAGAAACTGATTTCATTGATTTACTCATTCGCTCGTAACAGTATTTATGTAATAAAATTTTACAACCATAGGCGAGTTTCGTGCTGTAAGGACAAGTATTTAATACACAATGGAAATATATATTTTACAGCAAACTAAATGTCTGGAATCAAAGAATACGTGATTTAAACCACTATCATAATGACCGGCGCAAATATTACACGAAAATATAGAGTTGAGAGCAAGAATAATAGAACGAGACTGACGAGAACAAGAAAATTAAAGCACTATTTTGAAAGGTAACAGTAATTAGTTTCGGTCTGGGTTGAATTTGGAAGTATCGCAATCCGACGGGTGTAGTAAATTTAATTTTGGTATAGACATAACTATGGTGATTTCAATATTAGAATAATGTAAACTACTGACAGCAAGGATAATAGAACCAATGAGTATAAAAAATTAACAGTATTGTGAAAAATTACATAAATTGACTTTTATGTTAAACAGTCGTTATTCGTACATTATGTTTTATTTATGCAGTATAGATATAGAGTACTTTCAATGTTTATGCTGTAATTACTGAAGTGAAATAATTATAATGGTATTAACAAAAACAACAAAACACTATAACAATAATAAATACAATCTATAGAACCTGAAATACAATATTTATTACAAATCAAATATAATATTAATAATTACGATATAATTGCATGCAGAACAAGATTGTCGACTAATACTTTCAAACTCTGCATAATCTAAATAACAGTGAAAACCAAAAAGTAAACCGTTCAACTCGATGATTTTTTTATTAAAAAAAAAGTCAATTTAATTTTTGAATTGAACAAATCACGTTAACTTTTGTTTAAGAAGTCACGGGTTATTCGATGGTTCGTTAACGAATCGAATCATTTTGCATGTAACATATACCTGATCGTCGTTTACGTAGAGAAATCGTGAAGCAACTATTCATACATAGAGTATATGTGATAACGAATGCTCTCACACACGCGACACGAATATGATTATTTAATTGTTCTCAATCGTACGGGATCACTTGCAAACATGTCCGTTTGTCGGATGAGATTTACTGTTCTCTGATATTGTCTCTTTTTCGCAGGAGATTATGAAAGTAGAGACGGAGCGTGAATAGTCAGACATCCGATCACTGATTCGATGCTCGATTGACATTGATATGCTGCGATTTATGATATACAGGGTGAGTCACCTAACGTATGCACCTCAAATATTTTTATTGTTTTTAAAGATACATAAGTTGAATGGTTCAATGGGGCTCACACGATGCCATAAAAACATTTATTTTTATGTTATTCTTTTCTAGAGATCTCAAGGTAACCTCTATTTTTTAAATGGGACCACCCCCTTTTAAACCCCCTTCATCTGTTACCTTGAATGACCTTGAGTAATTGCAGTCACTAAATTCCTAATGAAAGCTGTCATCGTAGATGTTTAAAAAGAGGTGATCTCGTTTCTAAAAAATGAAGACAACCTTGAGATTTCTAAAAAAAAAACTAACAAAAATAAATATTTTTATGGCATCATTTACCTTAGACAAATGTCCCTTAGACATTTGACGTATATTTGAAAACGACAAAGACGTTTGAGGTGCAAACGTTAGGTGAGACACCCCATATATCCGATATCTGCCTGACAACTAAATGAAACTAAACGTTTCGCTGTTCCCCTAATTAATCAGATATGTGTATCGATACACGTAACAAACACGTGGGCGAACTTTCGAGGACAATTTCAATTTCGGAAGGTTGTCTTTTCGTAATCAATTTGTCACCATGCTTTCGGATCGTTCGTGGCAGATCAGAATTTCGAAACTGTTACACGCCAAACGAAATACCGTTGCACAAGTAACACACGTACTATTTTGTAACTATAACAGTTTAATTGGATTTTCAGCTTGATTTTTCATTGAACAGTATCGATTGTATTTCTCGGAGCAATTTCAGTAATTGAAATCGAATACTCGCGGCTTAATGGGCGAAAATATTTTCGCGGGAATAGAATGAGTCGATAATTGAAATTTTGAAACATGTGGTTATTTGCGAAGTGACCTAAGGCTTTCTGACTACGAATATTTAACATAGCAAGCTTTTGTATGAAATATTTTTGTTTGTCTGTTTCGTAAGTAAGTATACGTACTCATTATAAAGTTGTTACGTACACGAATTGTAATTTATTAATACAGGGTGACAGTGTGGTTGATTCTGCATCTAAAAATAAATCGAAAAAGAGAAATAAAATTTTTTCGTTCGGCGTCTCGATCTCGAGAAAATCGAGTCTAAAGAGCAGTTCAGGTTCGCGTGCTATAGCATATGCGGGAAGTAGAATTGGTTGGTCGGGATCAGACGCGGCAGACGATTCCTATCGAATAGCACGCGTATTCGCTGCATTTGCAAACTCGATTTTCTCGAAAACGAAGTTTCGAATGAAAAAATGTTATACCGAAATTTTTTCTTCTTTTCTTTTTTATGTAGAATCACCGCATGCCCAATCGTATCACGGTTTCCGGCCTACCGTGTATATTGAAGTGCTGCACACTTTTTTTCCAACCGAAACAGTTTCGATAATAGCTTGTACCAGTTGCATTCGTTGACCATGATATGTATAGATTTTTCTAATGCAATTCTTTAACGCGTTTCGTGTGAATGAAATATGTTCCTTTATGAAAACGTTTTCAGCGATCCAAAATACTAGATTGTTCTCTTGTTCTTGTTTCATCCTCGCCCGACACTTTTCTCGAACATGGCGCGCGTTGCAGTAGATGTAAAAAAGCACCGCTTTATGACCTATGAACGAGATGCAACAAATTTTACGGGGGAATGTGCACACGTTCCATTTTTTATTTTTAGTAAAAGGATTCGCGGATTTAATCTTTCCGATATATTGATTTTTTTTTTGCTTCATACTAAATTAACGCTACCGAAGGAACATTTTATTACGAAAAAGAGAGAAGGCTGGAAAATGAAATGACTATTTTATTATTGAAAAATCAAGGATGGTTAATTATTACATCTTTTCAATTTGTCATAGTGAGGATTCGTTACTTTCAATGAAATATAATAATACGGTTGGAATGAAAAGGTGTAATGAGATTAAAGATTAAAACGTGACTAATAAACGGAGAGCAGAACATTTCAATAAAAGTATGATGATAAAGATCCACAATTTAATCATGTCAGTTATCTGAAACCAAACATAATTACTAACGAAAAAGTGATTTTCAAATGAAGAAACAAACAGTGTCGCTGGATTAAGTCTCCTCGCTCTACCTTTCGCCATTAGCCGGTCACGTGACGCGTTCCGTCACTGTCGTGCATGTGTCACAATATCACGTGACTAATCCGGTACTGGTAGAGAGAGAGAGAGAGAGAGGCCTCATCTGGCGATTGTTCTCATAAATAATTGAGGTGAAGCTAAGTGCTTGATTATATCCTTCTAATCGCGTTGGAAGCTAGAAATTATTATTTTATCACAGCATTGTTTATACAGGCTGTGGCCGAACGAGTGGTACAACCGGACAGGGGGTGATCTACGTGAAAAGTAAATTGAAAATATCAATTAAAATTTTTTCATTTGAGACTTCATCTTCGAGAAAATCGACTTTAAAGATCCATCGGGTTCGCGTACTCTAATATACGCAGGAAGTAGAATAGGTCGGTCATGATCAGACGCGTCCGTGGATTCCTACCAATATCACGTGTATTCGCTGTATTTTCATAGTCGATTTTCTCGAAAATAAAGCCTCACATGAAAAAATTTTATTCTATATTTTCGACTTATTTTTACATGTGGAACCGCCCCCTTTTCGCATGGACCACCAGTTACCGATATGCATATGTGTCTCTTAAATTTTCAATATAGACCCACATAAAAAACGCAATTTTCAGCATTCTCTCTACAATTCCGACCAATTGCAATTTTCGAAAAAATTTCTTTTCACATCACGCAGTATACTAATTGCTCTAACTTCTCGAAAAAGTTCAAATTGTACGGTCGAATATCAAAAAAGTTATCGTTTTTGTTTTTTAAAGAGCGTTCGAATATTAATGGGAGTATGTTGCTGGGATGAGAAAAGAGGTGTTGGTGGTAATACTATTTCACTTCAATGTGCAGAGTGCCATAAGTAGACAGCGGATTTTTATGCAAAAAAAAATTTTTATACGTCACTCATAACAAACTGCAGTCAAGTAGAAATTCATTTCCTTTGTTACTATGTTTAATAGCTTGAAAATAATATAGCAGTATCTTTAAATTTTCCTAATATTTTTACAACAAACTCGAGTCAAGTAGAAATTTATTTCCTTTGTTACTATGTTTAATAGCTTGAAAATAATATAACAGAATCTTTAAATTTTCCTAATATTTTTACAACAAACTCGAGTCAAGTAGAAATTTATTTCCTTTGTTACTATGTATAATAGCTTGAAAATAATATAGCAGTATCTTCAAATTTTTTCTGAATGTTTTTACTGTTTCAAATTAAATCTACTAATATTTGCCATAAATGCATAAAAAAATGCTCTGTCTAGTCATAAGAAACACGTGAGGTGTCACAGACGTCTTTGCACGTCAAGGAGACAATAAACGCGTAGACAATGATATTCTGGAGAAATAATATTGTCGATTCAATTTTGCACGTAGCTGTGTATTATGGGAGCTGGTTCACCGTCGAGGGGGGTGGCTAACAATGAGGAGGGGACCCCGCGTGTTCCCGCGGCGTGTCTCCGAAGTCGAAATTTCTGAGCCGTGGCGGGCATTATTCGTTGGCAAAGCGAAACGCAACTGCCGTCAAAAGTTGTCGGGGATTCTTGCGAGCGGAACGACTCGAAGAAAAGGCCGGGCTGAGGACCCGAGGACCCGATGAAGTCCACGGTCGGTGGCTGACGACGATGACTCCCAGCGAACCGTGAAATCCTCTTCACGAGGTGCAGCACGGCCAGGTTCGATGGGCCATATTTCACACGACCATTACGCCACCGCGAGGGTAATAATACCCGCACAATTACCGTGGATCTGAAGTTCTCGAAAGAAAGGAAATAAAATCAGCATAAAGCGAGCCACCAAATGGCGCCGGCAGACCTTTAATGAAAGTACCCGCGGCGGATAAGAAGGTAAGACACGGGGAATGCCGGGCTCGAGAGAGACAGGGCGGAATGGGAAGAGGCGGGGAGGGGGAGGGGGCTTGGCCCTTAAATTAATTCGCGATGAATTACGTCCGTGCCAGCTGTTCGGGCAGTTGTGTTTATTTATGAAGGAACTAAGATCTTCTTCGCGTAGTCCTTAAAGCCGGATTTCGCTTATATAATTTCTAACGATCGCCGAATTCTTTCTGCCCCGTCCATTACACGCAGATTGCGTTTACGACTAGGTTACCCCAGGGATTCTACGGATAAACCGTATGAACAAATAGTTGGTTGTTGCATAGGAAATGTGCGACTCGCAACGGGAACTTTAAACGAACACTTTCGGAATGTGTAACGAGAATCTTATTGAAAGAAGGGGGAAGAGAATATTATATACAGAGTGGTCCACGTAACTTGTTCACTCTGAATAACTTCCAAAGTATGCATTGTAAGGAAAAACTTTTACTAGAAAAATTGTATGGTTCGAAAAGATGGTTTCGGAGATTTGAAGATCAACTACATTTTTTTTTAATGGAATATTTTTTATGCCAAAATATCGAAGAGTGTTCAATTTTTAGTAAAATAGTACTCACCTTTATTAGCCGTAACTTTAATTAGTTAACGAATAATTTCACTTTGTTTCTTATTAATACCAGCAAAGACTTCCATAAGATCGTAGAGTTTACGCGACGTTGTTAAGATACATTATTCGTTAACTATTAGGTTTACGGCTAATAAAGGTGAGTACTTTTTTACTAAAAATTTAACGCTCTTCGATATTTTCGCATAAAAAATACAGCATTTCATTTTAAAAAAAACTTAGTTGACCTTCAAATCTCCGAAACGCCTCCACTTACAAAAAAAAGTATACGAATGACATAATGTAATTTCAAACCATGCAATTTTTCTAGAAAAAGTTTTTTCGTACAATGCATACTGTGGGAGTTATTCAGGGTGAACTAGTTGCGTGGACCACTCCGTATAAACTGCGGATCTTTATGCAAAATAAAAAATATTTTCATTGATTGCAAGACACAGCAGAGAGATAAAAGTTTACTTCTTTCTTTGACTTATCTGATTAAGCTGAAACCAATACGCGGATGTTCTTAAATCTTTTTAATATGTCCACTGCTTTCTCATCAAGTGAAATCGCATCAATCTGTTATTGTCTTGCTATTGTACTATACGTTTAAGGTACAAAATTATTTAACACATTACGTACTAGAAGCCTATTGGTATGACTCTCAATGACTAGGCGAAAAAGAAGCTAAACAATCTACTTTTAAAAAATAATCCTGTGAGAAATAATTAAATACGTTTCTGAGGGTTTACTGTTAGTTTTAAATTTCCATTGCTGTTGAATAATTCTTTAAGAAATACGGATCGTAAACGTCAAACTCTATGAAACGTGCTGATATTAATAAACAAAATAAAATTTCCTGTCTTCCAATGCCATCAGGCATAATAATGATAATTACACTGCGGATGTTTATGCAAAATAAAAATAATCTCCATCGATTGTGGGAAGCAGTAATTTTAATAAAAATTCATTTTATGCCTTAATAGTCTTTTCACGTTGAAAACAGCATAACAATACTCTTAGATTTTTTATATTTTCCGCTATTTTCTATTTCATCCAGTTAATTGCTTCATAAATGCATAATCTAGAATAAGATCATTCACTTAAAAAAAAAAAAACAAAGAGAAATCATTTCTAATAGATTACACACCGATTGCTGTAGTCGACGTTATGCCACTAATCGTTTTAATGATAAAGAGGTATCGTTTCTCTGCCGAGATTCGGTCCACAATTAAAATTCCTGTTTTCTGATTAAAGTCGGCCAAAGCGTGCCGGATTCGCATTAATTAAAAACATCAATCCGACAGCGGCTTAATTTACAATTCCTTTCGAGAAGTCTCGAGAAATCGTCACAACGGTTCTATTAATTCTTCGAATATTCCGCGGCAGCCACGAACGATCCGAATCCGCAGCCCCTGCCATTTTCTCGAGTCATCGTTCGTTACTCGGATTCGCTAATATCGATATTCGGCGTGGAGAAAAATCCCGGAAACTTCTTCTAGAAAGTAAATTCCTTCACTAATAGAAATCGCCCAGAGCAGATCGCCTTGATGGGCTCCCGATAGGGGAACGGAAATAAAAAGAGGAAATCCATTGATAGCACCAGTCACGTTTAGTTACCCTCGACCCGAGGAACCGAAACGGGTAGAGAGAGAGAGAGAGAGAGAGAGAGATTCATTTATTTGGCGTTGGATACACATCGACGACTGGACGTTGGCATAAGAGTCTGTCAACGTCGTAATCGAACGCTAAACTTGTCACGGATTAATCCCCAATCCTGCGCTTTTCGGCAAACTGTACAACTTTCTCTCCGTCTCTCCCTCTCTCTTCCTCTGCTTTCCTCGAAATCACTCTTTCCCTTTTCTCTGCAGCTGACACAGAGGGATTAAACCGAACTTCTCTGCGTCAAATAAACGTTCAACGGGGAAACTGAATCACGCTATCAACAGTCAGAAATACAAAAATATTATTAGTATCTCGTTTTCTTCACGCTCGTTCTCCGTGTCGATCGCTTCTATCCAACTAAAACGGTCTAGGAAAAGGGACTCACTTGTCTACCGAACGCGCTTGCGATGCCCCTTGCATTTTGGATGCGAATCGATGTGCCTAGTATGCTTTGACGGCAAGTCATGCGATCGTAGGAATTCGTATCTACACGATCGAACGATTGGTCCGACGAAATTCACTGATTGACGTGCCATGGGACGTTTAGAGAAAAGTTTAGAAAAGTGAGTAAAATGAATTTGCAAAATGTTTAAAGGAAAACTGACAGATTAATAATAACAGCTACCTAATGAACCACTAAAAAACAGAATCATTTATGAATATTGTTAGTTTCGACTTATTAAAATTGTTGATAGAAGAAGCACGTTTAAAAAATTTTCATTCTTCATAGTAACCCGTAGCGTAGTCATAATCTGTGCCCATTGTGGCTTCCGTGGATTCGTGGTAAAAATGAACTAAAAAACAAAACTGTAAAAATTTTACTTTAGTTTAATTTTATAATATTAAAATTGTTGATAGTAGAGGCACGTTTAAAAAAATTTCATTCTTCATAGTAACCCGTAGTGTAATCATAATCTGTGCCCATTGTGGCTTCCGTGCATTCGTGCCAAAAATGAATCACTAAAAAACAAAACTGCAAAAATAGAAGCATTCATGAATATTGTTAGTTTCGGCATATTAAAATTGTTGAAAGGAGAAGCACATTTTTATCTGATCACCACTTCCAACGATCCACTTAGAAAATCGTTGTTTTTCATAGAAATCTGTGATCAGAACGTACGATTAGAAATTCTAATTTAGAAACCAGTGATTAATTCGATTATAATATAGCAAGATCCGGTTAATTTGACTAGGTAAAAGGATGGTTTTTCTGTCGGTTGTGATCAAAGCCGGTCGCAATCGTATCTGCATAGTTCAGAAAAACCGTGCTGTAGAGAGGAGTCGGACCTAGATCGCAGGACCGTCGATCAAAGCTTTGTTCGATCCGTGCCGTGCAAGTGTGTGTCATTGCGCTCGTTAAAATCGCTTGGTCCGATCGAAGGAATCCGCTGGAACACCCGGCGAACTCGAGATGTCTTTTGCTCCACACATAAAAAGCTGCCGACAGTCATTGAAAACGCGATATACCCTATTACGCTTTGCCGCTTACGAGGTCTACTTATACAGATACCTTAGTTACCCTGACGTGTCAATATGCACACGCATGTACACGTGCAAGCCGCTGCGTGTGTGTATGATACATAGATACGTGTACAAGCGTATATGTACACCACGCGAATTTTATTGCCACTGAAACTGAGAGAGGAACGCGCTAGGCTGCTCGGTTCACGTGTTACAACGCCATTTCGAATTATCCGAACGACCTTCAACGCTCGAAACAGAAAATTGTCGCACTGCTGGATAATCAAATTATCATGAATAGACTGCGGATCTTAAATAAGAACACTCTGTGTATCGATTGTGGGAAACAGTAGTTAAATAAAAATTAATTTCACCCCTTTAATAGTCTTTTATGTTGAGAACAACACAACAATATTCGTAGATTTTTGATGTTTTATATTTCACGTAGGTAATTTCGTCATAAATGCATAACAATCCGCAGTCTAATTATGAATAATCAACGAATTCCTTTATATTAATCCTTTGCATTCAAAGGTCATCGATGTTTCTTTTTCAAATAACTATATATGAATGGTATTTACGTGTACCGCACGTGAATTTTTAGCAATTTATTAACACGTTCGTTACCATCTTCTAACTTCTTCGTTAGCATGTTTTATTAATTGGAACGTACCACCTTTATGAAATATTAAAACAATTTAGCAGAAAAAAAGATTCTCTAAATATTGTGCTGTGTACTATTACGTTAAAGAACAAAGTGTACTTTGACCATGTTCTGCAATGCGTGAATTGTTCAAAAAATTCTCCACAGCAACAGTAACACAGATCTTCGCGTGCAGACATCATAGGTTGAATGCAAAATCTCCGTCGCTCGAATAATTGTAAACGGCACTGTACACTGGGCTGGACCGTGTTTCTTGTCCGTGTATACACGCTTCCGTCCGTTCTTCTGTCTTCATTATCTCAGATCTCTTAGCGACAGTTCCTAGTGCTCTCGTCCGGACCGAGAGCCTCCCGCGATCGCGGAGATCGATTTCACCGTGTTTACTTTTCGTTTTCGTCGCGCGCGATCCACGCCGAATGATTTTCATTGGGCATGGGTCGATTGAAGAGATTGATCGCGCGGGCCACGTATGCCGGCTGAATTTTTAAAGACCGCCATTCGTCCGGAGCAAACAATCGCGGCCGGCGTGTTGCGAAAGTGAAATTCTCCGGGAAATGTGCCCTCGGGATTTTAGGAATATATGGCACGGCAGTTGCTGCGAAGTGGACACTGACAATAAGTGCAGTGGACGTACTGATGCGGACTTTTGAAGATGCCCCCGCGAGGACCAGAGTGATTTTTGCTGATCGGATATTTAACAGAGGAAAGCCGTGCGATTTTAATAATAATATTCCTCGAATGTTCTACGATTTTAATTGTACAATGTCGTTTTAGATAAAAGGCTGTCGAGGGTACAGGGTAAATCATTTTAGAAAGAAATGTGGCAACTGCTGATAGGAAGAATACAACATAAAAATTAGGGTAGTAGGGTATAAAAAATTACAGCAGTCTCCTTTATTACTACCTAATTTAAATGTTAGACTGCGAATTTAATGCACTTGTGACAGAAGTGAATAAATGAAATATACAGGGTGGTCCTTTTAAGTGAGGCCTTTTAATATTTTTTTCCCAAGGTCATTTTTTTCGGAGTTATCAAATTCATTGTTGTTTCTCGACACATAACTACATTTGCTTTCTTTTTATTGCATCGTGTAACCGATCGAAAAATAAATGATCTTGATCTTTGGAAATTAAAGTGAACCCTGCGGAAAAAAATAACCTTGAGAATAAAATAATATTTGCGAACAATTCACCTTGTGATACCATTTATATTGCATTAAAATCTTTGTAATGTTAGTATTTTGGTGGTCATACTTAGGTCGACCACCCTGTACAACTGAATAGAATATAATGAATATTGGAGAATTTAAGGATACTGTTACACTGCTTACGATTATTGAATTTACTAAAATAAATAATGAATTTTTATCTAATTTCTATTCCTCACAACCGACCAACAAAATTTCTAACAAGATTCACCGTCTAGAGATTACTCGTTGAAACTCATTGTATCTCGCAGACCGTAATGAAACGTTGCTAAATGCGTTACCGTAAAAATCGATTCTCCAATCTGGACAAAGTGCGAACGATACGACAGCGAAAGTGTTAATCGAACGAGATCGCTCTTAAATAATCAGCGGTGAATGGTTTGATAATCAACGAGCCGCGTTCGATGAATCAATAATGAGCAAGCAGCGAATAAATGATTCTTTGTTTTCGCGAATGTAAATAGACGGGGCGAATGAATAGAAAACGATTCGACGGGATCTAATAATTCCGTTGGAATACTCCGGATGGAATTGTCCGGCGTTCGACATTTCGAAGCTTGAGAGCGTTATTTTTTATTAGCTAACAGACAGAATGGGATAGAGGCAATCGTACAGCGCCGGATCAATGCAAACAGTGGGTTCGCACATGTCGGGAATACATTTGTTAATATTTCATCGTTCTCTTTTTTGCCGGGGTGAAATAAAGTTTTCGATGTACGCGGCTCGTGCGTTTCATTTCCACTATTGCACTGACTACGTAATTTATGAGTTGTACGGGTTAATTCGGCCTTCGTATCGCTGGCAATCGCACTAACAGAAACGTTAAACGCGGTATAACCATGATCCCAGGCGTCAGAAGCCTCGACATTTTTTGCTTTCTTCGAGCATCAACATTTTTACGGTTCTAATGGTGCTGGCGTTCGTACTGTGAAGCAGACTTTTCGAAAAACTGGCATTCAAATTCCAGAATACACGACCGTACAGAAGAAAGAAGCACCCGGCCATATTTAATAAAAAAGCGTAGAAAATCAATTAAGAACAGAGTAAGTTCCGCTGTTTAATTGAATGGTTCTGAGGATATGTGCTATTGCGGATTATCTAATACTTTGAATGCAATACATCAATCATTGTACAATAGAATTTCTACATAAAGACATGGTTTGTCATTACATCTTATAATTATACTGAGTGCTTCTTTCTCTTGCACAGGAGTGTATATCCAAAGGTCGTACCAATTCTACAATTCTTATGATAAATAAATACAATTTTTATTTATCAGTTTATTTACTGTAGACTTCGTGTGCCAGATAAAGTGTTACAAATTGTTTGCTCAGAATCTAATGAAGATATCGACTTTATTTTTTCTTTTTTTGTAAATTAAATAGTTAAGGGGGGCTAATATTTTAGTATATATTAAAAATTTGGGGTAATTTTTTGGGGATGAAAGGGGAGCCACCACCATTTTTTTTAATGAAAAGTATTATTGATTTTTTGTTCTTGTGATAGCTCTCATTAAAGTGAACAGTATTTAATTCCACTATTTTTTATTATTATACATAGTTACCGATTTATTGTGAATTGAAACGTTGAAGAAACGAAAAAAAATCGACAAATATCTTGACAGTATTACATACTATACTTGGTTAATGAATGAACCAGTTTTTTCGTAACACTAAAATGAAACGTCCAAGTAAATGTTATTGGTTTAATGAGATGTGTCGCAATAGCAAAAAATCAATAATACTTTCCATCTAAAAAAATGTTAGAACCCCACTTGACCCCCCAAAAAATGTAATACATACTAAAATATTAGCCCCCCTTAACCATTTAATTTACAAAAAAAAAAATGAAATCGATATCGTCATTCGATTCTGGTAAAACAGCTTGTGAAACTTATCTGGTACACCGTGTATATGTATTTTACGTGGCAGAAAAAGTACAGTGAATGTAAAACACAACAAAAAAATGTACAATCTCTGCCATAGAAGATACATGTACGCAGTTATCCTAAACAGATTTATGGTCGGGCTATGCGTTGGTCTTCTGTATATGAGATTAAAAAAATATGACCAAACAAAATATACTCTAAACAATAACAAATAAATAACAGAGAAATAGAACAACCACAGTTCGTACAATTTTTCGGTGTATCTAATATTTTTAGAACTACAAAAACATATTACTATACAAATAAACAAAACAGAATTAAAATAACTAAAATCCGCCGAGATTTTTAGTCTTTCTAACATGTACGGAGCTACGAAAACATAACAAAATAAAATATAACAAAGTGTAAATAATTTCATTTCATATTTTTCAGGAAGTATGATTTTAAAAAATATAAAATGACCACTGAATTGTCATTGGCCAGTCTGTGCGCTGCCACGTACAATAGCACAATCAAATGGATTTATGAATTTTTATGTCGAACCTCAGCACGACTTTAATCATTTTTTAATGTGTTGACTCTGCTCTTTAACAAAATCCAAACTAATTTCCGATTGAAATAAATTCGACACAAAGCAGTAAAAACATTTAAAGAATCCAAAGATTTTATTGTATCAATTTCAGCTGATTAAAATTACGGACAAATTAAAGAAATTTCTATGTAACTGCTGTATCTGGCAATTAATGTAAACAATTTTTATTTTTCATGAAACTCTGATGGGGTTAAACTTCGATTTAGGTAAGGTTAGATTTTCGTAGGGAAATCATTAGACCGTGGCTCTGACTTTGTAAGTATGCTTGCGAAAGCAAGAAACAATTCTTAGGAATAATCAAAAAAATATGTGTGCACGAAATGAACCGATAATTTCTTTTAGAGAAATTCCAGAGAATCCCAAAAGAAGAGACCGACGCTGTACAGTCGTACTGGAATCGAATCAACAGAAAATTAAAACTTAAATCGTCTAGTCTTTCCTTTGTTAAATATTTTCTTTCGTGTCCCGAGAACCGACTTCGAGGAACGTGTCCCGCATACGCGCCCGCATAGTGCCGAACGTTCATCGTTTTAACCGGGAACCGCCGCGATCCGCTGTTCCGTTATTAAAGCTACGATTTAAGAATAAGCCACTCAGGGGAAGACGATACTTCGTCGGCGCCGAATTAACCGAGAAACAAAGCGTACCATCTGCCGGACCAGCCTCGCATCGATCGAGATTTTAACAGATTTCTCAAACCTCTCAGTCCCAACACTCATTCATTGGTATCGTTGGTAGACGACGAGGACGATCAGCATCGGAACGATGATCAGCAGACTAGAATCCGGCCGATGATCCGAGTTAGAGCCGACGCTGATCGTTGGCCTCTTTTTGCCGATCCTCATAGTCGGCACCGGGGTCGCCACTGATGGGTATCCCAGGTGACCATTGATCGTGTTGTCCACGGACAGAGGCCTGTTCTCCATTTTGTCCATCTCCGCCGAACCGTAAACGATTTCGTCCTCCTCGTCGTAGAACGACGGCCGGACTGCCGTTTGCGTTTTCGCCGGCCCGGAAATCTCTGCGAATTAGAAAAACACAATATTCAATTTTAGTAATGGCGAATCTTCACCGGAAATCTTGTTGACCTTCACTCTGCGTACATACAGTGACAAATATTCGAACACATTAGTGTCCCCATAATTAATGTGCTCGTTCATATTTGCCTGCCTCCAATTAATTAGTTCGGCTGTGTTATTTATGGTATTATTTAGTTCAGTCTGTGATGTAATGTCGAGAGTTAAAAATGCAATATTTTCCTTTGTAATGTATACATTAACAGTTTAATTTAATTAGGAAACAGATAATTTGACAATTTAATATCGCTAACATCCGAAATCTAATACGCAGTTATTACAGCTAGTAACGTGTGCACTAGTAGGAATTAAACCAGATTCGAGTTTAATCAGGCTAATGAAGGTAATATGAAATTGTTTTAAAAAATTGTTTCAATATCTCCATTGCAACACGCTGTTTATGGAAAATAGAAAGCAGATTTAGCATCGCTGAATTATTAAAACGCAACGAAGAAAAAACTTTAGTATAGTGCCGCGAACCTTCTGTTTTGCTTTTAGCATAGTAAAACTCGCAGAAGAAGTAAATTTCTATTTAATTCCAGCATTTATGAATTAGTCTATGGTAATGCGAATTTGCATGTACATTCGCGGGATACTTACTAGCTATTGCACTTTAAGAAAACCGACTTTGTTCAGGAACGTTTCTGATAAATGTTCAACACATTTCTATCCAAATCTTAACGATATTTAAAATGTTTGTGTGCCGATAATCTCGAAGTTTACAATGTCTTCACAGGCTTGTATTGCACTTATTCATTTTTGTGATAAATAGGAGAAAATATAAAGGAATAATATTATGAATATCATTGGTACGTAACAAAAGTGAGTCAGGAATATGTTTTATGTAGATGTTAAGAAGAACACGCATTGCGTACACTTTGGAAAAGATTATAAAATTCGTGGAATTCCGCAGGGAATTTCAAACGCAGAAAGACTCATTGCATGCGAGTGTACATAGAGTGGTTAAGAACACGTATCAACTGTGGATAGCTAGTAGTCTCGGTACCCGAAACAGTGTAATTCAAATAATAGAAATAAAGGAGCTTAGGGAATAAAAATGAAAAGTAGTTCCGGCGATGATTCACCACTATTTATTTGTTGCTTGATAGATTTAGTTTCTTGTTTGAGATAAACTTTTGCTTCGCTCACCCGTCTTCTTAGCATTCTAACAATGGGACAGGTTACAAACACCGTCGCGAAAGTTTTATCGTCTTTCCGGGCGAGTGTTCGTCACTGTCCCAGATCATTTATTCACACACACACACATTTCCTGTCAATTGAAACAGAAAATCCAACCATTTTCAATAAAATGACAAAATGAAAAATTAAAATCAATGAAACAACGCAGGAATATTTTGAGAATGTAAAAGTAATCATTAAATTCATAATTATTTTTATGAAAGGCAGCCGGACTCGGAAAAAATTTTATTTGATTGTATTTTATACTTATTCTGCATGTCTGATAATTTAATAGAATTTCTGTTTCGTTAAATTAATAAAATGCAGTGTGTATACAGTAAAAAAAAACTGTAATAAGCAAAAAATAGTGTAACGATCCCATTATTTATTAAATTATACTAAAAAGTTTACGAAACTGTCCAGAAGATTTAAATAATAATGTTCTTTAACTGAACAGAATATTTCAATTTAATTGCGCATGATGGCATCAACTTTATAACCTTGTATTATTATTACTGCCGTAAGTAGAATCAGTCAATGATAGCCAGACAGTCAGCGACATTAATATTACATTTTATAGAGAAACTTTCCTGTAAAAAGGTATTGTTCCACGTTTTCTGCCACCTTTCTGGCACAAAATCGGTAATCCGGGAACAATGATGTCGCAGTTAAAAATAAAGAAAAAATATAAAATAGATTGTTCGCGTGCGCAGCATTGTTATCGAGAAAATGATATTTAATCTCTCGTCGGGCACACATGCTTCGAGTACAGGTGGCTGATGTGTTTGACCATTGATTAATATATCTACAATGTACGCAGTGCGCTATTATCTGTTTCCCACCAATCTTACCGTACCCTAATTATCAATTTAAGTCAAGTTAACGTGGTAAACCAGTAATATCGAATTGCCCTCTATGGTTATAAACACTGATGCATTAATAAATCATACATAAATATATAATTTTATAGATAGTAATAAGCACAAAAAATAAAAATGAAATTTTCCCACAGGACTTTTTGGAACTATAAATTGCATAAAGACGCGTAACCTAATTAATTAGGTAAACAGCGTGAGTCGCGTAACGTTTGCAGCTCAAATATTTTTGTTGTTTTCAAAGACATGACAAATGTCTTATTAATAATAGTTTCTGTTATTTTTTTAAAGATCTCAATCCCTTTTAAATATTCTGACTGTGACCTTGTCTGTGACTGTGACCTTGAATGACCCAGAGTAATTATAGTCACCGACTTCCTAACGAAAGACACTATCATCGTAGGTGTTCAAAAGGGGATGATCCCGTTTTAAAAAATGAAGATGACGTTGAGATTTCCAAAAAAAATTAATAAAAATAAATATTTTTATGATATCGTGTGGACCTCACTAAGCTATTCATCTTGTCCTTCAGACACTATACATATTTTTGAAAACAACAAAGATATTCGAGGTGCAAACGTTAGGTGACTGACCCTGTATAACAATTTTCCAAAATGGCATGTGCTACAGCGACGTGAAAAATTACACAAGGTATGTTGAAATTGGAATGAACCATTGTATTTGAAAACGAAAGGAAGCATTTCATACTAGAAGAATCTACCTTTCTACGATATAAGAAGTGAATCTTAGACTTCAGCTTTTTGACCTGTGTCCATTGCCGGTGACACTGTGCGACTTCCGGTTCGCAGTGCGCCGCCTCACTGCCAGTTTCTCTGGGTCCACTACTCGCTCGTCGCCCGCTATCGTAGCGAAGATCAAAGACACCAGGCGCTCGTTCATCTCTCGGCAGTGACGAGCAACGGCGACGCATCGCGTTGCGAAATCATCGTCGACGCTCTCACGATAAACGAGAATATACGAACCAGGATGGTGGGAGGAGGGCAAGAGGGAGCAGCTCTCGGTATCACGAAACGGCATTGATTCCCAAGACATAATCGGGTCTGAGCTTGTCGTCTGCGCTCGTGACGATTTACGAAGGATGAGAGAGAGAGATCCGCGTGCGAGATCCTTCAGCGGCGAAGTGCTTTGGGTCCCCGGCTGTCTCTCCCCGGAGTGCTCTGACCTGATTGAAAGATCCCCGGGATCGTATGCGAATAGATGAGGATTGACCGAAAGAAGGCGGGATGACTGCTCTGACGTCGTCGCGAAATCCTCGGAGGTTTCCGCCGGCAAAGTGAGGATGCTTGTAAACGCGGGAGGCTGTGTTTGCTCCCGCGAAGGCGGGATCCTTGTTTCTATGATAGGACGATCAGTCTTCGGTAGAGGAGTCCTGGCGGCCCGTGGGGGTGGGAGAGCGTGAGGGGAGGTCGGCCCCGGGACACCGGAGCAACAATTTCCACGCGGGGCTTCCGCAAAGACTCGTTAACCTACCGGCTCGTTACGTATCAGCCGTGAAATAACACCGGCTCGAGACGGATTTCCGGCGTTAAGCGCAACAGCTATCAACCGCTATGTTCCGTTCCGTTCCCTTCTGCACAGCAACCTGAACCGTGCATCGCTTAGCTCCGCGTTTGCCTCGCTTGCTTCGCCTCGCCTCGTTATCGCGAAGTCTTTCGAATGCTCGTGAATTGTTCACTCTTTCATTACCCAGGACGGTTACAATCGCGTGCCCTCCTCTCCCTTAACAACCGACGACGGCTCGATGCTTGCTAAAGGAGAAACGTCTACCGAGCTACTTACACGTACTGGACGCCCTTTGTTCGACCATATTTGACAACTATAAATGCGTAGAGGAGGCAGGCGACGAAGTCCTGATTATGTAATCCGTGAAAACCCGGCAGCTCGTTAGTCGATTAAACTAGCCGGAAGATTTTCGGTTTTTTCTTTTTTTTTTTTGTTTGCCTGCTGGCTCATATCATCGCACGGGATTTACTGAGTTGACACTGAACACTGTGCTGGCAAATCAGGATTTCGCGGCTGGATATGGAGCGTGCCAATAAGTGACCGTTTCCTATGGATACTGCGGAAGGAGACTTTAATTGACCTTTACATCTTAATCTAAATTCACTACAGTCCTCGATAATCGGCATACCCGGGTATCCACCTCCGTTTGCATCGCGTCATTTTGGGATTTTTACGTTTCGAGTCGACTGTTATTACCGAGAATCAAGTTTCTAAGGCCCCGGCTAGGAAGAAAGACCCTGCCGGATAATATTCTTGCTACATATATACATTAATATGCAAACTATCGAATACTGCAACAGAGAACCAATCGGCGTGGACTATTTTTGCGACAATTGGCTACAGAACTCGCTGCACCCGTTATTGAATGTCGATAATGGTTGTATAGTAATAAATTAGCGAATGAGGGTAACATGAAATTGTTTTAAAAAGTTATATGTAATAAATTGTTGTCGATAGCGTTTTTGGGAAACGCTGGGACGAAGGTAGTCGAAGGGGCAATTATCGTTCAGACATTTGGGACATTTATCAATGCAATACTATAATGATATCGTATTGTAAACTGTTTTGTTCACTCGTTCATAATCTTATGTTTCTATAGGTGGATACCTGGATATCCTGGTCATTGAGAATTGGGCATGTGAACTTTGACGGAACTCCGAATCCAATATAAAAAAAAAGTCTTTCAAAATATTGAATTACAGATAATCCGAGCGTCTATCACGAAATCCTCACAGAAACAAAAAATTTTTATGAAACATACCTAGGTGGACGCAGAAGATATATAGTTTCAATAAATTGAAAATTGCCTGGCGGTATATTTAAATTCTTCTCATGCGCGTACCGCTTTGTGCTCCTTCGCTTTTGTCGTAAATGCATGAAACGCATCCAGTAGCGAATTTTCAAAATGTTCGTCGGAGTCGGAACGGTGCACAGACGCCATTCCTGAAGGATTAATCACGGCGAATTAAAAATTGCGCGTTGCTTTCCAGTGGTTTTTAGTTATTGTACCGGTTGTATTTGGTAACACGCTGGGTAATGCGTTGAATTCTGAATGCTGCTACTGCTGTTATCCTTATTGTTGTGTATGATAGCTGTACAGGGTCAGATTGCGATTATAGTGGACGCCATTGTCAATTGCATGCGACACGTACAGTACACTTGTTTCAATATGCTTTTAATGCGTTAGACCGGTCTTGCGACAACCAACCATTCGGTCATGCGCAAAATGTGAACAGTGGACAAATCACGAAAAATCTTAAGTATAAAATTAGAAGTCCTAGCATAGCTTAAAATTCTAACAATCTAATGATTTTAATATTACTACCGACTTTTTTTTGCTGAATGATATTTCAACCCTATTCTAATTTTCAATGCATTTCTTTAAACGCTTGTCGAATGTTTATTCGTTTAATTTGATTTTAGTCACGTTCAGAATTACAAACCGTTCAGAATAACTTGCCTGTAATATTAACAATTTTTTCTAATTTTTTATGTGAAATGTTTATGCATTAATCGTCATTAAAGCAGGAGGTATAATTTATTAATGTAACAGGAAGAAATTACTCACACACATTCTCACATTTCTCAATCAATATCGAACGACAACCTTCTCTCATCTGTTTCTATCAACATTCATTCTCGTCACACTTTCATTCTTGTATCGATACAATAAAATTAACCTCTCATTAATCAGACCATCATTCTCTCGTATAAACGTCATTTAATTAGTACCGACTTTCAAACAGTAGAAAGGATATAAAAAATCAATTTTTGGAAAAAGATCCATCAATTATTGTATATATATCAATTATGTTTTGAAGATTTACCAATTCTTTGTAAATAATTGTTGACACTGTTTCAAAAAGGCGGCATATTCATTTTTACATCTAATAAGTTCGTTATACGCGCGCACGTAAAAGCATGCGAACCGTACAAGGTGAATAATAAATTATAGAAAATGCGACTGGAAAGCAAAAGATACGGCCGCCACATGTAAATAAAATATATTGGCGGAGAGTACACACACCAAGTCGCTGTGGAAATATTTCAGTGGCATATACTCACCGTATAACCGAATACTGCTTTCAACGTCGCCCAGGGAATTTTTGGCCACGCACTTATACGTTCCCAAGTCGTTTTTCTGGAGATTTCGAATAGTCAATACCATCTTGACTTCAAACTGCGATTTGGCCACTGCTTGCACGTCGTATTGCTGGCTGGCTACTATCATTCCTGTAGGAACAGAAAATTGAATTTTTCGATATTAATTTACTTTTCCTGAAGGTGAATTATTTGAAAAGAAATTTTTTTTTTAATTATATTGACTTAAAATTAAAAACTATAAAAATAGATATATTTCTTATATTTTTTTAACGTTTGTAGAAAGTTTCTGCGAAAATAAGGAGAACTGACCAACCTATAGTCAGACTCTTTTCGTGGCCACTTTGAAAACGACAGTATCTTTCTATTTCTATATGTAATTTCAAGGACTTGTTTAAAATATCAAATCATGATTAAAACAACAAATTGTTACATCAAAGTATAAAATAATAATGGGTGAAAATTATAGAATAATCTGTCATGCAGCTGTTTTTGGAAAGCATACGAGCGTTAATGAGAACTATTCAGACCTTATTAAGCCTAGTTACTTATAATGCAATTAAACGAAAATTATTTCACATGAAAGAATACATTGCAAAACGGTTTTACTGTTATAAAATCATAGAAATTCGAAATATCTAACGTAAATTAAAACTCTGCTGCAACCTGCACTCGTCACATGTAGAAATAACAAGCAATGGACACACAACAGGTCCGGTGTACGTGTATGCGAAAAATATTTAAATTTAGTTCTCTCAAAAACGAAACATCACGTGAAAAAAATCCAATTCACTATTCTCCATTTATTTTTCCATGTAAAACCACCTCGTTTTCGGTTGTATCGCGAACTACGCTCTACGATTTCCAAAGTTGTCACGTATGTGCTATATTGAGCGGAAGTTACTGCGGTCTATCAGATATCGCTTTAATCGTGGAACCCGATTTTTATTGCCTTTTCTTCTGGTGTATTAGGTAATAGTCGCGCGAAACTGTAAACTATTTTTCCGTTGCAACATGTGGTCAATAAGCGTTCAACAATTCTGTTTTTTAAGTGGCATAGTTGAGAAATAGTAGTATAAAATATATCACTTCAACTATTTTCACATTTCAATAGTAATACATCAAAATGCTTCAGTAACTGTTTCATATATAATTTTGCATTTTTAAAAAATATATATTATACATCACATACTTTTGCAGAAAAATCAATTTAAGAGGGAAAGAATATAAAAATGTTATAACGCAACTTAAGACATGAAAAAATTAATAGAAGAAAAGATTTCTTACAATTGACTTGATACTTGAGGATATGTTTATGCAGCCTTTTATATTGCAATGAAAGTAACCAATTTTGATTTCGCATAAAAATTCGCAATCGATTCATAGATCAGATCTGTTCATTATGATTATAATGCGGGCGTTTAGGCAGTTTGCAATATTTTTACACATATTTCAAGAAAGTGCAATCAAATACAATTTTATTTTCAGTGGTAGTAACCTTTGTGTTTGGCACTTTCTGAAAATGTTCAGAAGCCATAAACGCATGAAGATCCGCAGTCTATTCGTGGACCATGATAGACACACAAATATCAAATATGTTGGATATAAAAAACTGACATGATAAACTATGATCGACATAAAATTGTTTTGTATCATAATTTCGACTCAAGATACGCTGAAAACGAAGGCGCGCGCTATGTAATGCATAAAGCGTTTGAAATAAAATTTAATATGCGCGCATATACGAGATCGTTGAGAATATTGAAAACGAGCCGGAGAATATGGAAAGATGTATAAAAGTATGCGAAAATTCACTTCTTAAACGCGCGCCGAGTCTCCTTATTACACTCCGAAACGGGCCGCGTGTGGGTGCGTGTATCTACGCGCGCGTATGTATACAAAAATACATGTATCGTATACACGTACATACATATAGATGTAGGTATACGGTAGAGAAAAAGGGGCGCAGGATTTTCTGTGCGAGGTGAAAATTACATACGAATGCATTGGGACGAAGTACTCTGGAGAAGTTGCGCTAAAGCGAAAGCATGTCTACTCGTACCGGCTACAAACTACTACGAGAATATATTTGCGAACCGGCCGGGAGTAATTCACTCTCGCATTTGTCTACAACTTTCTTTTTGCGAATTTCCACATGGAAATATTAAATCTGTTAAAGAAAAGCTGTGTTTGCTTCTGTCGCAATTTTGACAGCCGTTGTAAAACACGGCTGTCCAGCAGTTTGCTTTAATCATGTTAGAGACCCCGACTCCACTAATGTAATTTCTACATCGAAAAAGTCCACCTCGAAATTGAATGTTCTGCTCCGCGGATGTATGATTTTCATTTTCTCATTGTTTGATCGTTTCGTTAATGAATAGAATGCTGGGCTTTGTGCGATATTAGCATTGTACACGGTGTGGCGCAACAAAAACTTCAACAAGTAATAAGTAACATTTTTCATAAATTTTATTTTAAACCAGCACTTTCCTGTAACTGTTTCCATATTATAAATTAATGAAATGACCTATTATCTAATATGATTGACGGACGAAACGTAATTTTAAATTTCCGACATTCTGTACAATAAAGAAACGTTAATTTGTAGAAATTTCCTGTCAAATATTCACTGGTTGCAGACATCGTTAAAATATATCGGGATCTAAGAATACATCATTTAATTCACTAATTTGCATATCAATTTGAAGATTTTATGTCGATTCTGCGATTATTTCTGTGGCGAACCTCGCCAGATATGTTGCAAGCTGCAGTGTGTAATTAATTCGTTAATTTCACAAACTTCTCGCCTTCGTTAACAAAGAGTTAAGTAACGTAAAAATATTTCATTTTCTCGCACCCTCTCAAAGAAAACTGGTGTTTGAAATATGCTACAGCTTTAGCAAACAGCAGGCTAAGGACTGCTTGGCTGAAACTCGTGGAACAAAAATTAAACAATTCGTAACAGAATCGATTGACTGTTAGAGAATGTCCGGTTCGGGTTGCAGGTCGTAAAGCAAAGAAACATGAAAGGTAGAACGCTGCGGCAGGATTTGCTCGGCCCGGAAAGTACATGCAGGAGTCCTGGGCTACAAGCTAGAGATCAAGCGCGACCAACAGAGATCTCACCGTTATCCTTCTCCCAATAATTAATCGCCTTCGGCGAAGCCTCGACAAAACATTCCAGGGGTACGTCCGTGCTCAGAGGAGCTCCGACCAGTTGATTAGGTACCTGAATCACCGGCGGAACTGTGACACAGAATCACAGATACAGATTGAAGTGGGGCCCAACGCTGTAGGCGTTCCCCTCCGTCGTTCACGGCGAAGGAGCTCGGTAAACGATCGGACACGAGCAATCACTATTACTCACAATGAACGTTGATAAAAATGCGTTTGCTGACTGCCGGTGGCACGCCGTTGCTGGCGATACAGAGGTACACTCCCATCTCGTTCCGTGAGATCTTCGCCAGATTCAGCTCCTCGCCTTCGCGCTCGTACGCCGAGGTCACTAAACAGAATGATATCGCTGTTAAACGTTGGCTCCAGACCATTCTTACGTCACAATAAACTCTAAGTTCACACGGGACCCGTCAAAGCACTAACACTGTTAACGCACAATTATTGCGATTCTAAAGATGCATCCATCAGAAATTACTCGAAAAATTTATTTCACATGCTAGACAGCATGTTCGCGAGATTTCAGGGGCGTTTTTATCTCGCAAATATTAGAAAACAATGAAAGTGGAAAAATACCATCTTCTGTAGTAATATTTTTTCTTTCAGAAATGAAAGTGGCCTTCAATTTTTTAAATGGAATATATCTTTATGTACAGGGTGGGTCACCTAATGTTTGCACCTCAAATATTTTTATTGTTTTTAAAGATACGTCAAATGTGTTGACAAAGTTGAATGGATCAATGCGACTCACACGATGCCATAAAAATATTTGTTTTTATGTTATTCTTTTTCAGATCTCAAGGGGAACCACCCCCTTTTAAACACTTTGTCTGTGACCTTGAATGTCCTTGAGTAATTATAGTCGCTGAATTCCTAATGAGAGGCACTGTCATCGTAAGTCTTCAAAAAAGATGATCCTGGTTTAAAAAATGAAGATGACCTTGAGATCCCTGAAAAAAAATAAAAATAAATATTTACGTATTAATGTGGGCATCGCTGGACCATTCACCTTGTCTTTCAGGCATTTGATGTATCTTTGTTATTGTTCATCATTGTTAGGTGACACACCCTGTGTCAAGACAAATTCATTCAACACAAAGACATTTAAGCTCATACAAGGTCAGAAATGGAAGAAACATTTTAAATATTTTGTATAGGTATCGTTTACGATGCACCGGCCCTGTAAACGACTGGAAAAGCAAAAAATAATGTGAGCAATCATTCTGGGACAATACTAGAAGAAGCTACAAAAAAATGTAATTAACAAAGCCGAATTTAAAGCTTTAATACAATCTAATATGATATCGTCAGAGTTTGAATATTAGCGCGAGATCAAACTGATTACGATATTCTTATCAGCGAGATATCATTCTTAGCCGGCACAGTTCGTTATCGAGTAATTAAAGAATTACAGAATATCGATTCCAAGAAGTATTTAAATCTTTCTGAACCTATCTGAAGGTAATAATCTCGCGATTATTTTAGAAGTTCTTGAATTCATTAAAACAGGAACGGTCTAATCGATGTGAATAAAACCGAATGTAACCGTCGTTTTTGCCACAGAATCACGTGATCCGCTGAACATGAAAATTACAGAAAATTTGTGTTGAATAAAAAATGTGTTTATTAAAAAAAAGTAGACTTCAATGAAAGAGTGAATAAATATTATCGATAAGTGAATTCAAAACTGTTGGTACTTAAGGAAAGGAAGGAAATTTCTTTAGAATTCTGCGAATAAGATTTCATTTCATTTCACTAACAGAAAATTTCATTCTATGAAATTCCGTGAAAATGGAAATACTCCTGTGCTCCTCGAGTTATATAAATAAGTTTTCCAACTAGAGAACAATTTATCGAGTTTTAAAACTCCAAACGCCAAGTAACAGTTTTAATGCCAGTCATTACTCTTTAGATTATCTTTGTCCAGAGACAAGCTTCATACACTCCAAGGCTCTTTTTAATTACTGAACTTCAGGTCATTGCACTTGACGACGTCCCCGAGGGAGAATGACAAGAAAAACTTGAAAGACAGTACTATTATTTCGTTTCTAATCTTGTTCTTCTGTAAGTGCGCTCTCAACGTAAACTTCGAAAAAAGGGTTTCCTTAAGTTGTAAATTGAAGCTGCTACACGTAGTGACCTAGCAGAGACTAATTATCTGCAATTCAATTATGCAACGTTATCCGAATAATAGGACAATTTAGTTTCGTAATCCGGAGCTTCTAATTTTGTTTACAATCGCAAAATGACGTCCCTATGGAGCTTCCAGCCGCAATGCGATGAAATGGTGATACTGCAGGGAAAATATTATTAATTATGCAGTTGACAAAATTGGAAAAGTTGTTTAACTCTGTTTCAAGGCACATCTTATTCAATTACGACCAGTACAATTAACTGAGAATTGGAGTTTTCTAATTGGAATAATAAGGGAAATTATCAATTTGGGAGGAAGTAAATTTCTTTCTGATTGACGTAAAATTCGTGAGAATTTTGTTTGAAAAATTTGTGAAATACTTTGATAGAAATAAATCATTTTGGAACAATAAATATACAATGAAGTGTCCACCTGAGAATTTAACTAAGTACTTATCGTGTAAGCTATGCATATTTGACATCAACGTTGCATTAGAATGCATTTTTATTTCAAATTCAAAAACACCTGATACATTATATTATATTATATTGTGTGAAAAAATCTGCAATAATTTTCATACAAAAAATTGAATACAAAATTAAAAAATTGAAGATATTGAATTTCGCAATGATTCATAATTTGTACTAAATCAAAATTAATGTAAACTAATTGTGAGTTACACAAAATCATATCATGACATTTATATGGTTCAAAGCAATAAATAATAATAATAACATCTGATACACAGAGAGGAATTAAATGAACAGTTTTCTGGCCACATTTATATTTTTCCTATCTTTCCTAATGACGTAAAATGAATTTGTGAAGTTCATAGCTCAGTTACGTACGTTCCCAATACAGTTATATCAGCACAGCGACGGGAGACATTATGTCAATATTAGTTTGCAAGAGTGAAGCGATGGCTAATGTAAGTAAGAGAAATCACGCCAATACGAAACGCTTTTCCTCCTTCAGCGAAATCAGCAGTCTCTTAGAGCAACTTGAATATAAATTTCGTAGAAAATTGCAGGTCGAAAACGAACTTTCGCTGCACTATTTGCTAACTGTTCCAACAGAAATCGCTAATTAATGAGTTTGTAAATCATAAATCATCGCGTTACGCTTGAATTCTCGACGGGGTTGCATTACGTCGCAGATTCGAAAGCAACACCGGTAATTAGAGGAGTATAGGTAAAATACATTTTGCGTTTGAAGACTGAATGATAGATTGAAGGATCATCTGAAGACTGGCGTCATCTAACTAAACTTTGCAGCGGTATCGCTTAACAAATTATCTGCTAGTATTACTTAAATTTATTGAAATCGATAGAATTTCTCTCGTTACAAGTAGGCACAGCGGATTTTATGCATTTACGGCAATAATTAGTAGGTGCAATTTAATACTGTTATTTTCAACCTATTAAACATATTAAGAAGAGAAATAAATCTTTATTTCACTCTAATTTGTTGTAATTCAGATAAAAAATTTTTATTTTGCATAAAGATCCACTGTCTACTTATAAATTGTAATAGCTATATTATAAAATATTGTGGCAGTTCGATCAACCTCCGCGAAAATATATTACGTTAAAATTAATAATAAATTCCAATTTAATATATGCAAAAAAATATTTATAAAAATTCTATAACCCGTGTTAACTCTATTAGGTGTTTCTTACGATAATTAATTACGATAAAGTTGTTAATTATGAATTGATTGATAAATATTGAAGAAATTTGATTGAATACTTAACTTGAACGTGTCACAATTATAAAAATTGTTCAATATAATTTTCACGATAATGTATTCCTCGAAAAACTGGTTCGTACAATTTTGAAAAAATTTTTTCTTTTGCATACCGTCGTCTACCACTGTAGAAAAAATAAAATTGATCTGCTAAATAATTAAATTATGCCACACCAATGGTTTTAAGCACCGATCAAGTAGCGAAGTACTCGCGTACAGGGTCCTCAACTTTTCCCAGCGATAGCCAATAATTATCGGCATTGTAGGCCAACAATAAGCTGTCCCTTTCGCCGACAACAACGGACGGGCACACTTAGCACGTGGCGCAAGGGTTTCGCGGCGCATGTATCGACGGCCGGCCAGCCTCGTCCACTAGTGGACTGAAATTTGCCTGCGATTAGTAACACAATGCTGAAGCGAATACTAAGTACGTCGTTTAGCTCGAAACACCGTGGAAAGGCGGGGGGACGGCTGTGACTGTCCGTTTCTGCCTATCAAGTGCGCCGCGCGCGATTTTATGGTCACCGTAGCCGAGAGCCGTTCGTTCGTTCGTTTTCACCGACGCGACACCGTGTTTAACAATTTCGTTTTACGCGTACCATACGTATGGAGGTTGCCGACGGGGGTTTATTGCGCGCAACGTTTCAAGAGCGCGATGGAGCTGCATGAATAGCTCCTAATATTGTTGAAGAATGAGCTCCGCCGGCCGAGGGTATCCGGTCCTCTTTTTCCCCCGTTCGAGATCACATGTTGAGGAACTGCTCGTTTCAGAGAGAAACGGCAAAAAGACGACAGCGCAGCGGCCCGAATTCAAGAATTCAGCGGACATTTTTGTCCGAATAGATCAGAATTTTTTTTTTAGAATAATTAATAAATCTTTGAGCTCTCACGGTGATATCGATAGAACTCTTCACTGTATGCTCCATTTCTTTTCGGACCAAAATTTTTTTTTACATTTGTTTATTAAAAAGATCTTAAATACTAAACAACAAAATAATTTCCATCATTTTCCAACACTTTTTGCCAGCGTAAAGGTAGCTGTTCGATTCCCCTTTTAAAAAAGTCCTTTGACACAAACTATGAATGAGTTCATCGAAAAAATTTTTATTACTTTTCGGTCCATCTAATATAAAGTGACAGAGTTATAATAGATTGAATACTATCTCAGGATAACGACGCTGGAAAAGTGAAGAAAATAACTATCAAACATAGAACATATATTACATTGTATATAAAAGAAAGAAACAAATATTGTTTCATATTTTCCAGTGAAAATTTCATTCCGTTGTTCCTTATAGTTCGTTAGTTATACCGGAATGTGATGAAACTCTTTGAACCGGACCACTCTGTCCGCCAGCACTGAATTCTTTTCATCGACTGGTTTCATTTATTACTTCACCGCAGCATCACAGGCGCAGGGTGTTATGTTTACGTGTACACGATGGAATTTCTCTTGAAGCTACAATAACAATGTATTTTTTTGATCTTCGACTTTAAATTCCAGCAATTTATACTCTGACAATCCCGAATGATATCGCGCGGTAGCTCGTTGAATTCGTCAAAATATTCAGCCGCGGTACTCGAGGGGCAAACAAATGATTAAACGATACACGCGGTCCAAACAGAACGATGCACGATGAAATCGTTTCGCGCTAAGAGAACGCTGGAACAGAGCCGCGCCGCGGCAAAAATGTTCAGCGGAACGGCTGGATAATAAAGTGCGAGTTCAAGCGTGCAGGTAAGAGGAAAATTTTTCACGAAAGCACTGGGAACGTGACCCATAAAAACACGGAGTTCTATCGATTCTTCGCACGTTTACGAAGTGTTACTTAACAATTTCTGAAAAGTTACGTAGCCCGCAGGCAGTTCGAAGCGAGTCTGTGCCGTCGCTCGGGGAACGGGGGCTGGGAGCCGAGAGAGGGTTGAGCGAGGGCTGCGCAAGGGTGGGGGGAGAGGGAAGATCGTGGTAAAAATAGGGAAATTAAAATACCGGATGAATCCAGCCCCAGACTCGACGATAACATAATTACATGCGCCGTGACGTATTGTTGCTACAATGTGACATGTCGCCAATGCAGATTTACAAATTCTTCGATTGACTTCTAACAAGGGAACGTCTCCAAGTGAAACGAGCCATTTCATTTATTCAAGACGATCGGAAATTAGTTTCCAGTTAGTATATTTATTATTCTACAACTTCTAAAAAATATGCTCATTTTCAGCTTTTTAAATTTTTTAAATTTATTAGTAGACTGCGGATGCTTTTAAACGGCATAATTAAGAAATAGTATAAAAGATATCACTTCAACCGTTTTTACACGTCAATTGCAGTACTTCAAAGTTGTTCTTCAATAACGAATTGTTTCATATACATATTAATTTACGTTAAAAAAGAAAAAATATGTTACACACCACATACTTTTGCAGAAAAATTCATATAAGAGAAAAAGAATATAACAATGTTATAACAATGCTTAAGTTATACAAAAATTAATAAAAGAAGACTTGATTAATAAAAAAAACTTGAGGATATGTTTATGCAACCTTTTATATTGCAATTGATGTAGTCAATTTTTATTTTTCGTAAAAATCCTTAGTCTGGTCGTGGATTATGATTAGACTGCGAATGTTTATGAGATTTGCAAGTATTCAAGCACATATTCAAATAAAAATTGCACAAAATCTAAAAAGACTAATATAAACTAATTGTAGGTTACTCTCTAAGTCATACTGTATAATTTGTATTGTACATACTATGCAAACCTCACATAGTTTAAGGGAATAAATAAATAATAATAAAATCTAAAAATAAATAGAAGCCTTGTCATGTTTATAAGCTAAAACATTTGAAATCGCTTTTAGTGCCCAGTAGGTTTAATGTTAAAAGACAAGCAGTCTCTAAATAAAAACAAGCAGCCGATCAAAAACTAGTTCCTTGGCGTTTATCTTAATTTTTACGAGGACAAAGTGTGCATAAAGCTGGTCACCGTGTATCGCCCATGCATCATCCAATATTAAATCTTACCGTGAGACTTCTGGTTCTGACCGCTTCCTGCAAATGGCTGCCGAATTATAATCTTCTTGCCGTCTTCTCTGCGCCAGGATACGCGGGGCGATGGCACGCCTCTCGCACGGCACGTTAACCTCACCTGTACGTGTTATGAAACCAGAATTATAAAGAGAATCGACTTCGTTATTGCCGGGCGAGCCGTTCTAACGCCGGCTCTCGCCACGTATAAATATCTTTGGAAAAATTAGAGCCGCGGGGCCGCATCGCGAAAAACGTATTCGCGCGGAAGACCGTTTCTAACCGCTCGAGATTATACTCGGGGCTCTTATACGATGGAGTTGTTCCTTGAAAACTGCCTCGATATTATGAGCAATAAACGAATGATTCAGGGGGCAGAAGGGGAATCCTCGTGAATCGGAATGGCTCGAATTCTGTTGCAGCCACCTCGAAGATTTCGTTTCTCAACGCGACGCGACGCGACGGTCTCGCAAACAACGATTACGATTATAGTAGAGGAATTTTGTCCCCCATCCTGCAGAAGTATTTTCCAAAATTTTCGCGAAATGTAATAGCAAACTTGCCACGACGAACTACGAGTACGTCTCAGTTTGTTTCATTTTTTTACAGCAAAAAATAGCAATGTTGGTGAAAATACATCAGCGAAGGGGGATAAGGGTAAATAAGGAATTTGTCAATAAAATAATATGAAAATTATTTCGTCAAACTTGTGGTCAAATGCGAAGGAATAGATTTCAGATTTGCATTCTGAAGATTAGGCGTGGAAGTATATATTTTCATGAAAAAATAAATTATGTTACTGAATGAAATAAATTAATGTATTTCGTTTTTATTGCATCCTCTATTTTATCGGCTCGGAATTTGATAAGACAAAGACCACACGCAATTAATTACTGCAATGCAGAAGTTCACGCAAATTTTTATTCTATTGAAAAAGAAAAACCATCCACAGAATTGTAATTGGAAGAAATTTTCTGTTCCATTCGAATATTTGCAATAAATTTCGAAAAAGTAACACGGAATTCTATTAAATCGTCTGAGTTACTAACATTTTACAATTTGAAACAGTGTTTTTATCAGCCAAAATGTTAAGATTGTTCTTAATTGTTTCTGCTCCAATATATGAACACGTTATCGATTTATGGAGATATTTGCTTAAGTGGTTCAACACTGTAGGGAACATTTACCTACTAATCGAGTAAAGGATAAATGTTCTCGATTACATTAATTTTATTGATTGGTTGGTACAACCAGTTGGTTGTTGAATCAGTGCAGTTTTAATCAAAAGGTCGTACAACTGTGCAGTCGCGCGTTGATTAACGCGAAAAATTCAATTGTCAAATGTGTAAAAAGCTTCTCGTGACTTTCGACCTGCAACTGTGATTTTGCAGCATTTTTAATCGTTTGTAGTTCGTGTCACCGTGAACCGATTTCAATGAAATTGGCAGCATGCATATAACTGGAATAAGTCCATAGCTATACTTTTTTAAAAATTTTTATTACAAGCCCAGATAAAAAAAAAGTTGTGCGCTGTATTCACAATTCCGAAATCATTTTCAACTTTTCCAAAACTTTTCGTCATGTAGTAAGCCAACAGAGCTCGTAACAAAATGTCCAATTATAATGGAGTTATTCCATGTTAAGAGGTTACATGCGTTTGAAAAATAAGAGGAAGTCAACAATCTTTTTTGTAGAGAAAATTATTATTATATAATATTTTTCTGGAAAATTGAGTTAAATATTTCTGTTTAACTGTATTCAAATACCTTAATTATTTATGAGTTAATGTAATGAGTTTTATCGTTCCTAAATCTAACGTTAAAGGGTGATCGATGGACGGTGCGAGTCCTTGTGCCTTTTCCCAAAATGGTGAGCGGAGCAGCACGGTCTAAAGGAAGCAGCGCGCTGAAACGGGGTGACAAGTGATGCGGCATACGTGTATCAGTGCGCGCGAAACAACAGAATGTTCATTTATTTGTACACATTAGCCTGTGATTGTACGACACCATACGCCCCGCCACTTGCCATAGCACCTCGCCGTGCGTCATCTCCAAGGCAGTGTGACAAAGCGTGTTTATAGACAGAGCGCGTATTGTACGCCGGAGAATCTCCACCCTATAATCGCATCTCTCGGTTCACGTAACGCGGTTCCAGGGAGCACTGGATGCAATTTTGCATTTGTTTCGTAGCCCGGCGAACCCGATACTGTCTTCGCGTAGACAAAGAAGTGACGAGCTGGAGGGAGAGAATGAAGGTCCCTTGATATGATGGCGATAGCAATTCCATTATGCAGAGGTATACCGAACCAAGCACACTTTCTGACATATGTTCGCGAATCTTGCAATTTCAGCTCGGAAAGTATTTTTATTTCCGGAGGGTCGATTCTACAAGGTGTCCTAGAATTCGCGATATGACATTATTTCATATTGGACAGAACTACGTCGGAATATTGCAGTTCCGTTCCTTTTCTATACTACTTTTTGTTTATTAATCACACGATATTTTTGTACAGTTTTGTACACAATTTAAATTTAATTTAAACGCTTTAACATCAATACTATCGATTTGCGGACGCAGTATATAAAATCTCCAAACATTCTGAAGATCTGGCTTATTCAATTCATACATTTACATTCGAAACAGTAAAAAATTAAAAACAATTCAAGAATATTGACACGTTACTTTCGATTTTCTGAAATTATTAAAGAAATTCACTTGTAGCGGATGTAGAAAATTTGTAAATGTTCCGTTATATCGATCGCAAAATTTTTAAATAAATTATCTGTAATGTCAGCCCTACAGGTTCGAACCAATTTTAACTATTTAAGCAATTTTGCAATTAGAAATCTCCCGACGTATCGATCCTAATGTGGATCATTCTCAAGGGAGAAATTTTACGTCTGTAAAATGTTGAATGTTTAAGTATAAATTTAATTAAGCAAGTAAGTTTCAAGTCAAGGGGCGGCCATATAGAATTTATTAAATTTATACTTAAACATTCAACATTTTACAGAAGCAAAATTTCACCCTTGAGAATGATCCACATTAGGATCGAAACGTCGGGAAATTTCTAATTGCAAAATTGCTTAAATAGTTAAAATTGGATCGAACCTGTAGCGCTGACATCACGGATAATTTATGTAGAAAATTTTTATTCCGCATGAATTTTTGCAGTCGACATTTGTTAAAATTTATAATTAATGCATTTTGCTTAAGTATAAGTAAATTCGTGATGTCGTTAAAAATTGAAACAATAATAATACTAACTTCAGAACTGTAGTGAAATATAGTAAACCATAAATATTCAAAAAGCAGATTGCGTTAATGTAATACAAAATAAAATTATAATCGTGTGCATGAACTTTTACATTCGAAAACGCATTAAGAATCTCCAAAAACAAATTTCTAAAAATATCGTGGAAAGTTTAAACTGTGTATTCAGAAACCCTTTATAGGATCTAAGGAGTCTATTCAATGTTGGGATTTACTGTAATCTCTTTCGGAATAAGAAAATGTATATAACACACAGTACCGCTCAATGGTATTTGAACTCTCGTGTTATACACACTTTAGGAGATAAAGGCAAATAATAGAGAAAATGAGAAAAATAATTCATGTACAATTTAGTGTTAACTTCTGTATTCAATTCAAATCGAAGTTTCTTCTTCATTAAACAATTGGCTAAATATTTTCGTTTCTCGAACGCGTTCGAAATTTATAATACAGAAATTAGCATGAACTTACAGAAACCTCTAAACATTTCTAAACAATTATCCATGTTTGCAAAATAACGGTTTAATTTTCCAATACAATATTAAACAAGATAATGTTAATCAGAATACACGTTGATTAAAATTGGAATAATTTACCTGAAATTCGTTCGTAATCGTGACGGACGCAAATTACTTATGTCACTTATAAAATTGTGCACAGCTGTTTACTCAAAGTCTAGAGTTTTCGCAACGAGCTTTTACGAAATTAAAATTTATGAAGCTATTCTATGAGACCTTGTGGGCACGATTGTTAATTACTGTTGGACTTTCTTCTAGCTTCTCCACTAACTTGGGATACGTTTGAAGTAGCTTCGTACAGTCTGTTGGTTGAAACAGCTTTTGATATTTCAAACATACTTTCAGTAATTCGTAGGAGAATTTTAACATTAAATGTTCTCGGAATTCGCCTTTCCATCCGAACCATTGTATTTCACGTTTTAAAATCACAAATTTCTCGTTAAACAAGGCACACTCCTGAATGAAACGCATACAGCCGCTGGCATTTGTAATATATGGCGCGTCATTTTCCGTAATTTCGTGAAAAATCTGTCGAGCACAACAGATTCAATTTTCGTAACTATATCTTGAGACTCGGTTAGCCTCGACGAAATTTTGAATTCTGTGATGTGGACGATTTTGAGTTCGTATCATCGAATTTATTCATTAATCATGCATTTGAAGTCTGCTATTTTAGAAAAGCCGATTTCAAACAAAATTTTCACCGCAGTATGGCATCGTGTTCGCTACAATGGATATTTAATTGAAAGATATCGATAAGCTGATTTTCCTCGTTAACACTGATCTATACACGAATGTAATTTGACTTTTCTTGTGTAATGATTAATGCGATTTCCCGTAAAATGGTTAACACGAAATTTGACTTAAATAGTCAATGATTATATGGTAATAAGACAGTTATTTTGTATTTAAACAATATTACAAATAAATTAACAGAACTAAACTTTTACATTTTCGAAGACCTGCAATGCTATAATCGATTCGCTCTACATTCTCCGTTTTACATAATTACTGTTCAAATAGGGTCTTTCGACGATTATTCAAGTCTGAGTTCCTGTTCCATTCATCGACCCGTTAATTTATATAATTCATGCACATAAATTTCACGTTACTCATATAAAACTGCTAGAGACGTTTTATTAATTTCCACGGGTTGTAAGAGCGCTACAAATTTAAGAATATGCTCTACTGAAGGTAATTTACGACGCTGAGGGTCTGTAATGTAACACTTATGATTTACCACTAGTGTATGCTGCGTATATTACTGGTTAGAAACTTGTACTCGAAGATGATGTTTTATTCAACTTGAATGAAAGGTGTACTGCCAACTGCAAAGTAATATAAGGTAAATGTATTTTAATAAAAGACTTTGTTGACAAAAATTGTGCGTCAATTCTGAAGTCATGATTTTATTATAGTCATATTATGTAAAAGTACCTATAATAAATGTGCTGTAACGTGAAATTAGAGGCTTTAAAATGAGTCAAGATTTATGATTGTACGAATCTTTTCCACAACATTATAACAGTCTAAATATCACAATTTTTGAAATTCAGAAATCCAATGTTTAAACGCTTCTTGAAGCTATTGTAAATCTTTGTAGTTAATAAAAATTGATTTACATTGCCACAATTACTTCCATACTTCTGCTTACATGCTGCTTTTACGAGAAATTTTGTAATGCCATTAATTCATGTACTTTCAATGTGACAGTTCTCTTAAGTAAGTTAGCCAACTTTATGAAATGAAAGTAAACGGATAATTACAACGTTGCATCCATGAATCAAAGCATGCTACGAATACTAATATTGCAACTCCGACGTGAAACTCACTATTTTAATAAAAAGAATCCTTGGGGAGCCAGGGTAACTAGAAATTTTACCATTCTAGGAGATAATTCAGAAACGGACTTGAAAAGAACCTGTCCTGAAAACCCGATTCATCTTCCAGTGTAAGATAACGATCCCAGGAGACTAACAGAACAACAGCCAACGGATATAAAGACGGAGATTACCAGGGTCAACGTCTGCTTCGAAAACCATAAACAAGGTTGTCCTGCGACGGTCCTAGAGGTTGCACAAGCAATTTTTCGTACGCATTCTTCGGCCGCGGCTGAGCCCTACAGCACCATTACAAAGGAGATATACAATTTCAACATTTCACGGAGAAACAATTGACGATAGAACCATCTCAATCTATTCCACAGAAATAAATATGTTAGTTATTTACGTTGAATGTATTCATATTTATGATCCCATCTGATTTTTATGTGACTCGTAGAAATTGCAATGTTTAAAAAAGAATTCCCCAGGGTACATGTTTGACTAATTAAAAATAATAAGTAGACTGCGAATTTTTATAGAAAACAAATATTGTTGAAGTCACAATCCATTTAAAATTTATTGAACATACATCTCAATTAGGCAAATTTTATTTGATATTAAAATAAGAAATAACTATTTGGAATAATTTATTTCGCAACAGCATTTTCAATACTTATATTTGATATAATAGCAATTTCAATAATGCGTAATTATAAAATAACGTGTTATTTCAAATTATGTTTAAAATTTAAGCACAGGCCTGTAATTATAATTAGAAAATAAAATAATATTTCAACTAACGTCATTTCAGTAGTGCCAAGGTCTGATAATCAGATCACCAGACATAATTTCGAAGAACGAATTTATAATTAATTAAAATAATAATAAAATAAAACATGTTTCAAATGATATCCGAAATAATGCTACGTCAGAATTGATCACAGTCCTGGAATTAATTACAAAATAAAGTAACATTTTACTCGAAATAACATTTCGAGTAACATAATTTAGAGAAGCGGCCCTTTTTTTCTACAATAATGATGGCCCGCCGCCTACGGCCTCGGTAACGATCCTGTATTTTCCCGAGGCGTTCCACGTGGAGGCTCGCAGGGTCAACAGTGTTTTCCAATTCCACGAGCCATCCGGTCGGTGACATTGAACCAAAGGACATACCCGGAAAAGCGAGGGCCGGTGTCTCGAGAACAGCCGGTCTCGGTACTTCGGCGAACGAAGTTTGTAGTGCGCGGTTTCCGGGTTAAGAGTATTAAAGTGTGTGCAGTGAGAAAACACGTCGGCGAAGGCAAGTAGTCGAGAGAGCCGCTGTCAACCAGCTACTCCAGCACTTCGACTGTCCCCTGGCGCCAGGTAAGTGACGAACATACTCTTTACGTATGAATACCACTCGTTCCCGGAACATTTTTCAATTGAGTGTTCTGGAAATACAGTGGCGCCCCGACACCGAGACCCTCGGACTCTGTTTGCAACGTTTTTATCTCACGGCTACTGCTAATCTGGTCCCATGCACGCAAATTACATTCTTTACAGAATTTCTTTTTTTCTTTTCTTCATTAATTTCTTTACTTTAAAGTCGAGTAACTATTTCACATGTGGAACTTGGGTTTTTTTTCAAGAACTTACATGTTCAAGTCACACAAGCTGATTTCGATGACACTTATGTGAGTCATTCTTTTTTTATCGGCAACCATCCCCATTGAAGGGGTGAGAACAGCAAAGTTGGGGGTACAAAACCGCATATTTTGAGATATCTCAGGAAACCAGAGATAGAAAGAATCTGATTTTATTTTTGTAAATTGTGTGGTTTTTAATGTGAAATTCGGTAGCGCAAGAAAGCTTTAACAACAGTTATTTGTTTGAACAATACATGTAAGAAGTGTAACTTGAATATATTCCCTTGTTTGACTAGTTTACTCCATGATGTGTAAGCAAGTTTTTAAAAAATTGTTAATTAGATGCCATTTACGAATAAAATGGTAAAATAGTAATTTTACGAAATTTTTTATCCGAGTATAAAACTTCATAGTACGACACAATAGAATCTGTGATTAAACTTGCACTTTGTACTATAAATTGCATTTTTCAGGATCTTTGTACAAAGGCCAGTATTAAATTTATGAATTTTCCAAAAAATTTTACCAAATCTTAACACACTGACGACCGGGAACGAGATTTCTCTCATTTGGTGATAAGCATGATTTGTCTAAAATCGCCGGTGTTATAGTAAATTTCAGCAAAATATTAGCGGTCGGCAAAGCCAAAGACAAATTCACCAAAGCTTTCGACTTTTAATTCGACAGATAATTATTATTCGTATTGCAATATAAATTCCACAGAAAAAAACTGCACGTTATTTGAAAAGAACAATACCCCGGCGCAAATAAAAGGTTGCGAGGTTCGAATAATCGTGGTACTCTTGCAATTTAATTGTGTCGCTCGACAAAACAAGATAAAGTTTCCTTCATTCGGTTAAAGAATATCGGATTCCGCTGATCAAGTTTCGTCCAGTTTACCGTTAAACAATAGCAAGTTTCAGGTTTAGCGTTGGAAGCTGTTCTATAAGGACCCCCAGGAAGAAGAAATCGGTAAGAAAAAATCGATCGAAACTGCATCAACCAATCCGTTTAGAATTGTCTTCACTTCGCCCGTCACTCAGATGACTATTTCGAAAAATGCAAATGTACGTACATTTATATATTATAAAAATGTACGTAATGTAAAAATTATGTAAAAACGATTATAAAAATCTTTTGACAAACAAACCGATCAATAGAAAATTAGTAAATACTAATCATATTATGATGCCATCATAAATGCATTTAAACTTTCGAATATTACCTTGTGCTTAAATGCCAAGCGCGTTCCAAATCAATATTTCCTAAAATTAAGTTATTTTTAATTGAACCACAGATCGCTGAACTACCCTATCAATGTTTCTTCAACATTTCTAGAAAATACAACAGTCGAATAAAACACCACTATTTTAAAATCTTTTCATTCGAACGGCAAACATAGATCTACCTTCTCTACGCTTAAAAGAAAACACTGAAAACCACATAATAATAAAAAGAATTGTATTCGGAGTACAAAAAAATATTATCTCACTGATTGTGTTAATGATTATTATCCGCGAGTATCGTTGGTATTAATGAACGCCAAATTCCACATGTTTGACCAAGACAGTTTTATCCAATTCCTGGAATAGGATCATCGTGAACACATTTTTTAGCATTAAACATTTACTTTGGAAACATTTGAATGTTCTCATGATTCCTTATACAGGTTGCGTGTTTTTTTTGTTAATAATTCTCAAACGAAGCCGCGGCGGCTATTTTTGAAAAGGAAAATGTTGCTTAATATCACCTCGGGAACCTCTCATTTCCGGGAGTTGAAGGACTTTTGGTACACCCTGTAGATCAGAATTTCTGATTCAAACGCGATAACAATTACCGGAGCAGGTAAAATTACAGTATCGCAGTGCACGTGGGATTTTTCAGCAGTAATTAGCTCGGTTTTACCATTTCCGACGGAATACATTGAGCGGCCGGATTTTCTCCGCAAGAGCTCACTTTGAGACGATCGTTTCCTCTATTCCGTCGTCTGGTGAGGTTCCCGTGAACGACCTTATCAATTTCAAATTAAGGACACACAGGTAGGTCGCGGACCGATATCCTAAATCTGGGATGATACAGAAAACGAGTTTAAAAGTTCTAGCCCGGTCTCATTGAAATTCAGATAAAGTACGAAACGTATCATGCGCCGCGCCGGAAAATCCCGTCACGCGACGAGATTTTTATAAACACTCGAGCGGAGCGAACGGTGGGAAAACCGCACCGACCGCGCGCACGACATTAATAACAATATTTATAGCCGAAATGAAAAACTATCGTTCGTTTGTTTCAATGGCTGCCGGTACGGGACCGTTAACCGATGGTTAATTCACGGGTTCCGATCGGAATTGGAATTTTCATTTTTGATGAACCCGCGCGCGTTCAGCTCGCAACAGCGGAGACATTATGACAACGAGAAACCGGGACCAATATTCCCTTCCGAGAATGCGTTCAATTTTCCGAGTGAAATTCCGGATATTTAGACAATCGTCCTATGCAAATCTTTGCTGTCCCGCTTCTTCCACGCGTATTTTTCCTTTCGCTCGTTTCATTGCAATTCCAATCAAACCGGCTTCCGTATCATTGATTCTCATATCGTTTATGCTGGATACGAAATACTTTTATTTAGCGTTTCTTCTCGAGAAAAGACGGATATTCAAATTTTCCGTTTCACGAGAAATTATTGTTATTACTTATTTCGCGGGGATGCAAAAGACGAAATATTGTATCTCTCATGAGATTTCTTCGATATCTTGATTGTATTGTGTATTCATAAAAAACACTTTCTTTATTGTTGATTCAACTATCAACAATCAAGAATTATCTTTGGAAGAACAACTGAAATTGTCAATTTCCCAATCCCAATCTATAATCGAATCATATTAAATATCAAACTTTAACAAAAGAATTTAGTATATTTCAAACAACTGGTACGAAAACAAAATATTTGTAATAATTTTTTGATGCGTTCTCTAATTTTTCATTTGCCAATGATTTTGGAAAAGGTTTTGACTTGCAGACTTTTTGTGAATACTTTGCATTAAAAAAAAACTATTCTAAATCACAGAAATAATTTTCTTTTAAACGTATACAATACGTTTTATGTGTATAAAATTAGGATAAACTAAACTAAAAATGTTTTTCTTTAATTATACCTGTAATTTTTCAAAAGAGATTATTCCCGAGATTTCTCGAGAATTGTCTTTCTTGAAAAACGAAAAATGTTGAGAGATTAGAAACACTAGTTGAAAGTTTGCTCATTCATTTTTTGGATATTCAGAGTAATGTTCTATTTAAAAAATTTTGATCTATTCACAAAATTAAAAGTCAAATATATTTCGTTTCTCACAGTTGGCTTAGAAAATGTTCATCACGCAAAGAATTAGGTTGCAGATTTCATGCATTCACAGCACAAATGAGTAGTTACAGTTTGCAGCAGTAGAAAGCAGTGCGGCCAGATGAGTGGAGGGAGCACGAATTGAGGGGAAAAGCGGAAGCGTGGGGAATATTGTCGTAGAAGGGGTAGGTAGAGCGGGGACACAAGTCTCGATCCGGTGACACTGATAGAAATATTAAAAGCATCGAAACGTCCAACCTACTGAAACGATTTATTCAAAAAATTCCTAAACGACTCCTACTCCTTGCAACAGATGCGGACAATTTTGTATTTTCCATAAAGATCCACAATCTAATAACAACCGAAGCAAGGGTTCATCCAACCGCTTAAATATTTCAGCCGCAGAACGGAACCGGTCGTTTGTACTTTTTACTTAAAGATAACCCATTCGGCCCGCGAGAAATGATAAACAGCGGTCGTAAAGCACCGGGGTGGCCGGGCGTTGTCTTTTACTTTCTCATTTTCCGCAGACCGTAAATATCGCGACTGATTAAATATCTTTGAACAGAGTCGTGTGTATAAGTTAACGTCGAGTTCCTTTTTTCCGCGCGCGCGTCGCATAAATATTCCGTCCTTAAACGTACGGTATATTACGGTGAGTTACGTCGTCATTTCTCCGCGGCTTTTTAATTGTACCCGCGCGCGAAATTTAGTGGGCGAACTAGTTTTAATTACTGAAATTCACGGGGAACTGAATCCCGTTGCATAAGCGTGTGCTCTCCCCTCCCTCCCCCCACCTGTCCGGCGGCTCTCGCAGGCGACGCGATCAATCTGACGCGATTGAAGAATATCGCGAAGAAGGGAATCTACACAGAGTCACTTTTCAAAGCACTTTAACGTGTTCGTTCTTGGGGAAACGTAATATTACCCGGGACGGGTCGTAGCATCAGCTTTGATAAGAAAACCAGGAAACGAGAAATATTTACACATTACGCTACACATATGTCTCGGAAGCACCGCGATCCCGTGATACGCACACGAGCAACAGGTTATTGAGACGCTTTAACAATATTCACAGGATATTCCTTTCCGTGACGTTTGACTGAAATCTATGAGACTCTCGATCTAAATGTCGCAGAATGTGTAGGACGGTTTATCAAAGGGAATTTAAATCTCGCGATTGAAGAGGAATAGAAGTACATACGCTTTTAATACGGCTTGATTCTCTTCCGCGTGGATATTCGAGCTCGTCGCAAATGTCTTAGGTCAATGATAACTAGATTGTTTGCATTTATAGCAATATGAATAAAGTAATACGAAATAGAGAACATTTTAGAGGAATTAATGTGAACTCTGTTATTTTCAACTTGTTAAAATTATTTAAACAGGAAACACATTTTTATTGGATCGATGAATTGATCCAATTTTTATTTTACATAAAAATCTACAGTAATTACTTCTAATATAAGAATTGAAGTCAATGTTACCTAATGGAGATATTTTGATATTTATTTTAATAATGATCTGGGTTAGGGTTAACTTATCGTTTCCCAGAGTTTTAAGTGTTTCTTTGTTTATCTTTAAGAGAATATATTAATTGGATTAATTTTTAACCGTGTGAATTGTACTATACTTATGCAGAAAATATTAATATTTTATTGAAGTATTAAAGGACTCGAAAGAATATTATACTAATTGACAAGAGTCTGCAATAATTCATACTAATCTTGAAACTCACCTGTCCTCCTTCGCGTGCCATAACATCGCTCGATGTATCCTCAGGAATGAAATCAGGTGGCACAGTAATTGACAGCGTACCTGTCTGGAAAAAAACATACTTCTTGAAACAATATTTAATCACAGCTAAATTTCAATAGTCTAATTTATATGCGTGCAAAAAAACTACTCGAATTTGACTGTTTTCGTTATTTGCTTCTACCATTTTAATTTAAAGCAATTTATAACGTGCTAATCTTATTCGATTCACCTAACTGTAATAAATGTTATCTCGTGTTTTAACTTTCATTAATCAATTAGTAGAAAGGCTTTAAGCATTATGAGATCAGATATTTTTTTCGATCCTATTTAAAATATCAAATATAAAATAAAAATCCCATTTAAAATCCTAAAAAGTTACATATTTTCAGTTGACGCAACGATTTCGAGAAAATTCAGTTCGAAAATTCGGTGCTTACGCGTGCAATTGAACATGAACCGGCTGGCGCGTCTGATCACGGCCGACCAGTTCTACTTGCGCCATGATCCGAAAGTCAGATTGAAGCAGAGATTCTGCCGATTCGATTGAGCACCCCGTGAACCCGCTGCGAACTGGTAGCAATTTTTCTGGTAGTAATAAACTGGTAATAATAGTGTTATTATGCAAATGTTCGATATCTATTATTTTATCGTAAAGCTACGCCCACGCTGAAGCAAAAACTCGCACCTTACCGAATAAAAGAAAAAAAAAGTCGCTCGATATTTCTCCAGCGTGGACACAGCTTAAGAATCCATCATTCCCAGTACAATCGCCGAAAAGTAGCTCAATGAAAAACCAGTGCGAGCCGGGGTATCGCGTAACAAGACCGAGCGTACAATTGCCGTGCCACTTACATCCTGCGCGACGTTTCCGTTGTGCCGAAATTCGCGGCGCGCGCTATATATTTTCCGGTTACGCACCGGAACGGGCCAGAATTTAATGTTAATGATACGCTTAACGGCTGCACAATGCATCAAGTAAATTTCCTTTCTTACCGAATCTCTAAATTATATCCGTACACATTACTCTATTCGCGGAGAGAGAGAGAAAGAGAGTCTGAATAACGCGCGGAAGCTCCTAAATCCTGGCTGTATTTCGCTTCCAACTCCCTCAACCCCCTTCCTCCCTTAGCAACATATCACGGGGTTGTAAGCGACACGAGGAGAAGCGGGGGCGAGGGGGAGGCGTGCCCGCGTGGTCGACGCCGTTGCCAATGAGCGCCGCGGCTTTTCATTAATTAACGACAAGCCGCGCGCTGCGATATAATAAGTAACACAGTCGACGCACTTGCTGTTCGCGGCCCGTTCCACTGTTGCCTAACAATCCGCCGCGGAATTTTTCACCTCCGTCGAAGCAATCGCCGTTAACGTGAACCAGAGGGCGCGAGGACGACGCGAAAAGAGAGAGAGAGAGAGAGAGTGAAGAGAGACCGAAAGAGAAAGAAAAAGGGTGGCTTGGGGGCAGAGTCTGCGCCGAAGGTGGGGATAGTAAAGTACGAAACGTCGGAACGGATTCTCCTTTCTTCTCCCCCGGGGCTACGTTGAATCGCCCGCGAAACTGCTTGTTCATTACGTATTTGCAGCGCGATTTCTCTTCCGACTAAGGGAGATTTGAGTAGTTGACTTTCATCGGCTGCGAGATATTCCCTTAAGAGCCGGCGAATCCCACGGGATTGAAAAAGTGTCTTTCGCTACTTCTTCAGCAACGTCTGAATTGTGCGTTCGACCTCTTTGTCGAACGACTCGCGAACCCACCGCTCCTCCTCGTGATTGCACCGTAGTTTTATTTGCCGATAAATATTTCGCTGCCGATCGTCTATTTCGCTTCTCGAGGATCCAAGGGGCCTCGCTGGACGAAGATGGAAAACGCCGATTGTTTCGGATTATCTTCTCGGAGCGGCGCGGAGTCGCGTACGGAAAATTAATAAGCGGATCTTCATATGCGGAATAAAAATTTTCTGCCCGAATTGCAACAAACTACAGCGAACAAGAAATTTTTTTTCCTCAACGCTAAACCTACCGAGCACTAAAAGCGATTTAAATGTTTTACAAGGCTCTGTTTATTTAGATTTCGTGTGATTTTTATTCGAATATGTGCTTGGAGAAAAAAAATTGTCCAATCAATTTCCATTTCAATAATTGCAAAATGAAAAATGTAAAATCGGTCGTTTGATCGCCAGTGGTAGGTTTAGTGTTAATGTGCTTAATAAGTTGAAAATAATATAGCAGTATTTTAAAATTTTTCTAATATTCTTACTGTTTTAAATTGCACCTACTCATTTTTATCATAAATGCACAAAATCCGCTGTCTGACGATGCATCGATTTAAGGAAAAAATACAATTTCTTGCTTAAACGAAAAATATTAAGGACATCTATATTTTTCACCGAATAAAAGACTTTTTGCAAATTTTTCTATTGCAATTTAACATCGTACTAGAGGCGCGCGAGAACCCCGAAATGTCAGGATCCCGAGCTCGAGACGAGTTGGTAAACGGATCGGATCTACCTGAAAGTATTTCGGAAAAATGTCGGTATTACCGAGAGTTTTCCGATCTTTTCTGCACGTCATTCAACAAAAATCAACGGTTCTAATTGCTCGAAAAAGAAGTCGAGTCACTCGGATCAATTTTTAAACAGTTAGCCGGATAGTCAGCTCGAATGCAATCGTGGGCCACTGCGTGTATCTCGAAAAATTGCATTCAGTTCCATGAAAAAAAAAGAAAAACTCGAACAGCACTAGCAAAAGACCGTTTCGACCGCTCTGCGTGGTGCGCAAATAAAATGGAATACAGACGGAAGCCAAGACCCTCCTCCAATCAGAGTGTGCTCGCAGTTCCCCAGTGCCCGAAAGAAGTGAACCGTCACCGAGGTAGAACGAGGAATCGTAACGATCAAGTCATCAAGTTGCCGACAGAGTCGTTAACAACCCGCGTGGCGGGTCCATGCGCGAGCACGTTAACAGTCGAGATCTTGCGAGACATTGCGAGCATCGCTTATCAGCAAACAAGCTGTGACTAGTGTACCGTCGTAATTCCTCGACGAGTGGGTTGGGAGAACGAAAACGGTGGCGTTGTATGTGTGCGTGGGTGGGTGGGGTGGTTAGAGGATGGTTGAAGCCAAGTTCGGTCTGCGTCAGGACTTTTCCAGGTGGTCGTACGTCAAACCACGAAACGTCAGTGGAGTCAGAAGGACCTCGCCTTTACCCCGAACGCGGCTCCCCACCCTTAATATCTTTCCACTCCACTTACGGGTTAAGGGAGCCAGGCAACAGTCGACAGAAGCTGGAACCACCTGCACTGCGCCCTCGGCGGCAGAGGCGAGGTGTGCACGTAATTACGAGGATGTAATCCACGCTACGACAAAACTTCAATCGTTATAACCGAGTCGTCTCACAAGTCACCGAACTGCTTAAAACAGTCTCAACGAATACGTTCAGCCGAAACAAGGAGCAACGAGACGACGACGACGACGACGACGACGAAGCAACGCCCCCGACGATCTCGCTTCCCTAGTCTAGGCTTCACTCTCCCATCCTCCGCGTGACAGTTCGGTGACAGGCAGACACGTGCCCGAGCACGTAAACTTGATGGTGTCGCGCGGCAGTGAATTATGAAACTACGCTTCATTCCGTAAATTAATTATTGCCTACTTGGTAACGACTCAATCGAGCCTCCAGATAAATATAAGCCTTAATTACTGGAGACTCGATAGGCTCGTTCCGAAATTATTCTGTTGATAGACGGGAGCTCATTGCTTGGAAGCGATGACTGTACAGGTAGCAAGTTAGGGGGTCGAATCTGTCATTCATTGATTTAAGCTATTGGTGACAAATCAATCATTCGATAGCTTGTTAACCCATTGACGTATATAGGAACCGGTATGACTCGTGATGCAAATTCCATACACACTTGGCTGAATATGAGAATTGCTCCCTTTTTGTTTAGGTCGAAATAAAATTCGATTATTCTGTAATTAATATTTGGCATTAAAAATGACTACAATTCAACTTCTATTCTATTCTACCGTAACATCGTTTTCGCGACGTTCGTCCGATTTAGATGATACCAAACCCGATGCAATTTGGATCATATTTTCTCGTTCGATTCGCCATACAGTAGAACCTCTATTATCCAAAATAATCGGTGAAATATTAGTATTCGGATAATAGAACAATTATGTAATTACAGTGCTAGATTCAAGCCTTGTTGATTTGCACAATGGAATCATGTTATATTATATATGATTTGCTTCAGAAATTGATTTGATTGAAGGATAGGAGTATTACCCGCCTTTTGTGATGAGGATTGTAACAGGATATTAATGTACTTTATTTGCAATGCAGATTTAGCAGTGAGCTGTCGTGATAGTCGTTTTTATAAAAGATTTTATGTGATCCTCCAGAGGGATCTTGTCAGGGTATGGTAAGGTTTGAGTTTAGCACCTTTGTTTCAATATAGTGGTAATATCATAATCTCGTTTAAATTGTGACATTAGAACCAACAATATGTGAATATTAATAGTTTCTAGGCTTCCGAAAATTTTCAAAAACTGCTGAAACACAAAATTCCACAGAATTTAGTATGGTTTTTATTTATTTCAGATCTAATATGATTACTACCAGTGAAAATACAATTTTACATGCTTCCATTTTCTTGTCGATGCAAAAATTGGAAATTTCATTAACGTCCGCAATCTGCTTAGAAATATCATCTGCAAATGACAAATATTATCTGTAAATCAATAATAATGATTTACAACATATCACATATTACACTCCTGCTAAATTTGAACAAATGACGAGAGATAGCGGTGTTCTTTTTAGAAGAGGCTGTTCGAGTGACCCCAACGTTTTTACTGGCTGATGGAAATAAAAAGTTTCGTTTTAATATCATGACCCTATGGAGTAAATATCAAGTATTAACAAAGTTCCATGAAAATAACTTTTCAACGTGTTCATTATATAAAATTCTTCTTAATATCAAATTTAATATCTCCTAAACATTGTCGGAATACGCGACATCTCGGGACTCATTAGGCAAATAAGGCAGAGTAATTGGAAAAGGTCGAACAAGCAGAACAACACCTGCCTTCTCTTGTAAAAGTCTCTTGCAAACATCTGTCTCCTTTTCTGTGTAGATATTCTTTGATAATTATATTTGATAGATACACTGTGTGAGCGGATTATCATAAGGCGTGATATTTAATATGACGGCGCGATTATTAATTCAACAAACATTATTATGTCATAGATTGATTGCGTTGAATTTAGATCTGAAGTATCTCCGAGGATGACGTTCCTGACAGTGAGTATAATCAAATAAAGACTTTCTTTAAAAACAAAAAAGTTTCACGTTTGCTGACAGAACTGAAAGTACATTTCTATTACGGTGAAACGATATTAAATGTTTTTCATGGTTTTGCTAAATTCTTAAAGCAGTAAATGATGAAAATGGACGGTCCAAATTGAAATTATTTCTGATGAAGTTTCTCAAACAAAAAGTGAATATTTATTTATACTCTGTGTTTGTAGGTCAATCCATGAATTTGCGAATTTGCATACAAATCTGCAGTCTAATTACGAATGAAAAAGTTGAAATCGATACTGCTTTAAATAGTTTTCCAAATTTATAGGAAAATGTAAACTGCTCTCAGAAAATCCAGAGAATATTCAGCTAAACTTGAGTATGTACGATGTGACAACGCCATAAGGATTATTCTGATCGACATGGGTATTACTTTAATCTAGACCTGTCAATAATAATTCTTAAGACGCCCTTACACATTTATAAAAGACTCTGTTCCTGACATTATTGCTAATATTATTTTAGAACGTGTATCAAGGAAATTGAAAAATGCTCTCTTCACCTAACCCTTGCATACTGTTTAACATTTAAAATACTTTGTAACGAAATTTTTCTCTTTGATCGAATTGTAATTCTGATTCAATTTACATCATAAAAAATGAAATACAATAATTATCCGCATACACAAATATTATACTAAATATTATTTTCAAACTCATAAAAACGATAGAAAAAACCGTTCTAGAAATATAAAATAATTTTCAAATACAAGTCGATTGAGAAATTAGTTTTTAAATACTTCTGTTGTAAAAATATTACCGAATCTTCTAAAACTGATGAATTCCATTAAATTCGTAATGGAAAATTAAAGTAAATATAGTTCTACAACTTTCATTTTTAGAATATTTCAAAATTATACGATAGATACACTGAATCGGTTGAACTTTCTTTCGTCGTGAAAAAGATCAGCAAACGCCGCCCCGTGATGGCGCGGAAACTGGCAGGAAATGCAATTAACGGGAACCAGACTATTCGGAGATTTCTTATTATTCCGCCTTCTTCTGCGTACTCTTCCAGACCTTATTATAATTTACTGTCACGATTTCGCCAAAAATATTTTCCACTTCGCTTCACCGACAGTGGTAGATTCAGTACTAATGAATCTTGAAAAAATGAATAAAAAATTTCTTGAAAAAATTTGAATAAAATTTAAAAAAATTTTTGATGAATCGCGTTTAGTCGGAATTACGCTAAAAAAAGAAAATAATAGTTCGATGCAAGCTTTTATAGACGAAATACGTTCATTGTACAACAGGATCGCGAGGAAGAGAAGAGGCTAGGTATTCCGAAGCAGGAATTAATTGTTCAAAAACCGGCGTATCGAGACAAGGAGCATGTCTCCGCTAATGCGGTGGAGCGCGGGGGGAGGCCGGGGTTGTATTAAAACAGACAATGCCTTCTGTTAACCGTACAATGCGTGCGAGCCCGAAAGGTGGTGCAAGGGCGTAGGAGAGATTTCCTTTCGTCTCTCCCATAAACATCCCGAACTGCAGTTTGTTAGCCGCGCAGTCGAAACGATAAGTGTGCTCGAAAGGGGCCGCCTCGTTGGGATCGCGCGGAAACGAGCAGAGAAATACAGTTAGCCGAAACGAAACTGCTCATAGAATTCCCCGCAGGAGGGTGGCGCGTCGAGTTTTACCACTCTGGGATCCAGGGAGCCACGAGGAGAAACCGAGCGACGAATTTCGCGAGGAAGGGCCGGGAGGGGGAGGCGGTGGGCCAAGAAGTGGGGCCAAGGGGGCTGTTCCGATGGAACGAAAGGGACAGAAGAACCCGGCATTCAGCCTGGTGGAAGGGTTTCCCACCGATTGACTGATGCATTTTCGCTAGTGTTTCTCGCGTTCATTACTTAGAGACCTAGCGCGGGGATGGGGTGAAGGTAGGTTCAAGTCAGCGTCCTTGCAGTTGGCGGGGTGGGGGTTGAGAGGGTTTACCGGGGATAGAGCGAGCAAGAAGAGGCGAGGGTCGAGGGACCCGCTAACTTGGCAACCATCGTAACGGCTGCTGCACTATTTAAGATTACCGTTTCTTCCGCGAGGGGAGAGAGAAAACGGAAGAGGGAGATTTCTGGACAGGTACCGGGAGGAAGTCTGCGGGGCTCGGATTCAATCTGAAATGTCGGAAAATTAGATCTCAAAGGAAAGTCTCTCGGCTCTATCTCGTACCATATCACACTTTGCCGAGACGAACCGAACCAGCACAGCACAGCACGGCACGGCGCGGCGAGTAGAGCACGGGTAGGGTTGGGGCGAAATACTTTGCAGAGAGTGCCTGTTGGTGCAGGCATGCTTCTTCACTGTGGATGGGAATGGATGGTCGGTGGTTTGGTCGAGAGTCGAGTGAATGAAAGGTGACGTTTGCGCGTTAGAGAAAATAGCTTGTTAAAGACGACCCTTCTCCCTCGAATTCTTTCCGAGGGTGGGTAAGGTCTTTGTCGGGAGTGGGGCGGCACTTCCACGTGGTGCGCGGCGACCTGCGGCGGAAATGGAAGGAAAAATAGAGCGAACGAGAGAGAGAGAGAGAGAGACGGCCACGGTTGTTTGGGAATTTGATTCCGTCTAATGAAGAAACTATCGGGGGTGGAGCTGTTCCCGGCGACTTTATCGCCGGCCAGATTGCCCGGTAGCCTCTTCGTTGCTAAAAGCACCAGCTAGCTCTGTGCTCGTGAAGACCGTGCGGTTCGCGAATGCGTTGAAATTTTTAGCGTGGGACGGGAAAGGCTCGTCTCGCTGCTCGTCAATTTTATGCAAGGTTATCTTCTCTCTGCGAGTCTGAAAGGCAGGAAGGTATGTTAAAATAAAAATTTTATGCCGGCATTCAGATCGACCCGGGCTCCCATCCGCCATGATGCAGTTCAACGCTCTTCGGGAGTAAACGGTCAGCGGTGCGCTCTTTTGGGAAAGACAAAATTAAGTCTTGTCTAGGTCAAATAATGGCCATTTTGGTAGTTCCAGTCACTGGAACATAAATATGTATAAATGACGGCGAACTGGTCGATGAACTGTCGTGTATTAAAATGTCATTTGTGGAAAGATCGAAGAACTGCGACGAAATTATAAATCCTGCCAGCAAACACAGACGGGTTGAAATTTTTAAATACTTTTAAAACGACATTGTGAAAATTTTAATCGTGGCTACTAATAATTAAATAGTCAGCAATCATTGATTAATGAATAAGAAAGGAATCAGAAGTTGTTTTAATCAATGTTCGTGATTTAATCAATGACATTTTTCATTATGATTTAATCTGTACTTTTGCTATAATAATAGCACTGTGAACATTTTGTTAGAAATATATACATATATTTTTTAATTTGTAATTTGCTTTTAATACAACCTTCAACGATATACATTACACATCTGCATAAAATATAATTAATCATTGAATGATTTAAAAATTACTGATTAATGATTACAAATTACAGAATGTAATCATGATTACTGATTCATTTCAACGGTGATTTACTGATCAATGATTACAGTTACTATGATGATACAAAAGAATTAATTATTGCCCAATTCTGGTTCTTGGGTGATCAGAAATGAAACATAAAGTATAGCTTGTAGATGTGTAGAATATTGTTTACATCAATGCAATACGTGAACCGTTAAGTCCCGCTAATTTTAGGACTTATTTGGAAGAGCACGTTTATGTTTCACGAAGACGGCAACAAGCATGCATAATATACGCGGTTCTATACAACAGCAGCAGATTTCGCCGCGAATGAAACAGGGTGAAATCTAAGCATTATTTCCAAGGTGCTCATAAACGAGAGCTGACATACCAGAACTAGAGGAGACGGCTTGTTAAGTTCCCTGGAATGCTGTGCTCCAGCATCTCCAGAGAAATACCTTCGATACTTGCAGAGATTGTTACGTCGAAGGTAACTAATACTCGCAAGGGACATCACCAAGCTAGCACGCGCTGATTGTGATGAGACTTCGTATACAAGTAGAGCACCGATAAATATTCAACACATATTACCTTTGGTCGCTCGCTTTTACATTTTTACTTCGCGGAAAGTTACACGCGAAAAATCGATCTCGAACGCATGCGAAAAGCAACGAAGAAGCAAAGAAAATGTTCAATCTAATTGATTTTTCATTTCATAGTGGACGCGAAAACTAAAGGTTTATGGATTCACAGAGCAGCGGGGCGAAAGAACCGGTCGTTCCGCTTTTTATCAATATTGTGCATACATTCCGCTGGAAAATTGACGTACGAACGAAAATAAAAATATACTTTCCAAAATTCATTCAGCATCAGAACAAAGCATTCAACAAAATTGTTCTAGAAGAAATCGCAAAATTCATTTATTCTATTTAATTTGTTTCACGTTACGTTCTACAATTTTGCAATTCATAATTCACGATACTATAATTTCAAATTAAATTATTCAATTGATAAAGAATTCATGTAGTCCTCAACATCCCCTCAATAATCTGTACAATAATATTAAAATGCCAGCATTACTTTTAATTAACCCTTCGCCGACTATACTTCTGTCTATCTTGAGTTAGAGGTTAAGGATTGATTCCTTGATGCAATAGCTACATAAAAATAAATAGATAAAAACATTAGGGTGGCGCCTAAAGTTCACTGGATCATTTAAAATTCGAACTCGGTTTCTAAAATATGCGTGAATTTTAAAAAAGTAAAACCCACCTTTTGGGCCTCTCGGAGATGAAAACTGTGACATAATTCTCTTTCGAATGTTTTAATCTGTTCCGCTTAATTCCTTGGTCCTGCAAATGCTCGAGGCTTCTAGCTCGCCTAAGTTACGTGGAAGTCGGCGAATTAAAGTATGCAAACACGGCCAATCGCGATGAAGGAATTTGATATCGTGTGAAAGATCGTGCCAAAGCAACGCGGAGAGTCGCCTAATTGGAATTGATGGGTTCCACAAACGACGTGCATCCCGGAACTTTATCGATCTAAATAGTGTCGGCGGTACCGTTTCCAATTAGTTATTTCACCGAGTTTCTCGGCTTACCGCGATTCGTCCTACCAGCTAAACTGTTCGCAGAAAGCTCTGATTCCGACCGCTTAGTTACTGAAAACGCTCGAAACAGCAAGCGGCTAAACATGTCCGATAGCCAGCTGTGCCTAAGTAAATTGCCTTTTTCGCCCCCATCTAAACCTAAGTTAAATCCTCTTTACCACGTAGACTCGGCCGATATATCCAGAAAACGACGAAATATTCTACCTCTGTTTCTGAAAATATCAGCATCTATCATCCGGTCTTTCTCTCCGTTCATCTCCGTTCTAATAAATTATAATTTCATACCTCGTTAATTTTACTGAATTATTTTAATTCGATACAACTCTCTGCGAACGGGAACTTTTTCTATTGTGTTTTTAAACGCGAATCCAATAAATCCATTTTCTCCGTAATACCAGATTATGCACCGAGGAGTTAGTCATAGAAAGAGGATTTTTACCGAAGATTGAGTAAATTTTATTTCGTAATTATCGTTTTTGTACTGTTGTAAATTAAAAACACTAGAATCATTTCATAGATATAAAATTTCAACATCAAATCGTAATTGTCCTGAGTTCACATTTAATTCATCCTGTTTAATATGTTTGTAATTGTTTAAAAACAGACGATGTGAATAACACAGATTCCGTGTTATATTTAGATATGAACAGAGTTGAAATGTCCGTAAACTGGATGTGTCAGAGATCTCGTGGAAAAAATGAGGATAACCGGTGTTAAAAAATAAAAAATACCTGAAGAACGTCCGCTGAGATGAATATTAATGTGCGAAGTAGGAAGTGTTCGTATGAATTATATTCACTTGTCGAAAATATTTTTTAATTATCATAATAATGCAGTTTTATTTTCAAGATTTAATTGTCATTCCCACTGCAGTATTTCGCTAATTCCAAAATATTAATTGTACTGTACGCAGTTGCATTTTAACTAATTTAAATTTTACTAAAAAGAGGCATGTCGTTGCACGTGTTTATAAAATATTGCAGTTATATTGTTCAAAATCTGTGGATATTATAATTAGACTGACAATCTTTATGAAAAATAAAAATTGTCCGATTGTAAGAAATTGTAGGTAAATGAAAATACATTTTTTCTATTAATAACCCCGGATATAAACTTTCGGATTTCACTTGACGAAATTTTTGTCCAGCCGTTTTAATGCGTAAAGATTGGCGATAGCTCAACTCGTTTCCTTTAATAATCTACGTCCTGTAACTTTAAGTGCGTGTAAAGCGAGTCGCTTTATTTCTTGTCGATACGTTACAGCAAGAACGGTGTAATAAATGTTCTTGCCTCTGCACTATCAGTGGTTAGCACATTTTTATACGCTTGTTGGAGCCCTGGACCTGCAATATACGATTCCCTGAAGCGTTCAGTAAAATTTAATAAAGCTATAATTTTATTTTAAACTCCACAAAATTTTATTCAAACGAAGTCGTTCCTTTTCATAATAGTAACAGTGTAGGAAAGAGATTCCCCCCATGCTCCAGTACAATATTTTTCCACGTTTCTGTAGATATTCATCAATATTTTATTATCCTACAGCTACAACATTTTGGACATATTTAATAGTGCATAATTAAAATATAATTAGAGTAGAATTATTCAATGCGAAAGTTAATTTTTGGAAAAAGTATAGGATCTATTATTCCTTGCAGTTTATATGGTTTACTAAAAGAAATGTTACATTTGAGAATTTAGTTATTAGGGATTCGTACAACAAAGTTCCATGGAAACAAATGAATAAATTAGTTTGGAACGTTTATCAAAAGTTCATCATTTTCCATTTCCAAAGGGAAACACGAATAAACTATGAACTCTGAAACATTTGCGTATACAAATAAAGAACATATTCAGAATATAAATTCAACTGTAATAATTATTCAACGTTGTTGTGGTACTATCCACTGAATATCATTCATTATCTGTTAAAATAATTGAGATTTGTTTTAATACTGATCCCTATAATATCTGTCTCTGCTTTAGGGAAAATTTAATAAAGCTTACATTTCATTCAAAATTCTTCTCAATTCTTCAAAATTCTCATTTTTAAATCAGAAACGAGTCACCTAAGGGCATGCAAATATAAAGTGAATGATCAAATTATTAGAGCGAAATTTAATTTATCATGGAAATGGGTAAAAGTTAAAACCGTTAAAAGATTAAAAGAATTTGAGAATATCAGTGTATTTTGAATTTAGCAAAGTTATTAAAGGAAGAAAGAAATTTCTGTTCGCTTCTTGTTTCTAGCAATTAATGTATAAAATTATTATTTTGCATAAATATCCACACTCTAGTGATGAACAATGTAGTCTACGCTGTTGCTAAATGTAAATTTACAACTTTCAAATATTGACTGTTTTAACATGAAGTTGTTTAAACGTTTCTAATAATTAGATCAATCAGCATAACGTGAACGTGCTCTACGACTTGTGAAAACTCGCGTGATCGACTTACTTGCCATTTCATGGGATTCGTGTTAATCTGACACATATAGACGCCTTCGTCCTCCTGTTGCACACCCTTTATGTGGAGATTCCACATCGTATGATCACTATGGGACACTGAGATCCTCTTGTTATGAGTTATTACGTGCTCGTGGATCGCCTGGATTGCCTTAGTGTCCGCTTTCACCCAGCCGACCTGTCAAGGACATTCCTGTTAGAAAAATTGCACCACGTCCTGATAAATTCGTCGTGAAACTCGCAACAATAACCAGCTAAGCGGTCGAGCACCGTGAAAACAAACTGGAGATTGTGGTGTTTCAACGAAACAACAGCAACGAAATCAGTCTCGGAATCACAATTTTGCGGCAAGGACATTTCTATAACAGCTCTCTAGTATTTTGCAAACAGCATTTTCTATGACTCTTATTTTTATTCGAACACATTTGCTGAAGTCTCTTTATTAGCGGCTCAGACTAAGAAGTTCTCAATTGCAACTTTTACTGTTTTCCATGGAAAATTGGATCTACAAGATTCCTGTGGATCCGTAAATCATAACGAGCAAAAATTAACGAGTAAAATTGGATAGATGAAATTCAAAATTGTAGGAAAATTTTGAACATTGAATATATCAATATATGATTTTCTATCTATTCAAATTATTAAGGGAAAAAATAACATTCTATTTAGTTTCTATTCCTTGCAATCGACACAGACAATTCTTATTTTGCATAAAGATCCGCTGTCTACTCATAAGTTAGGTTAGCTCGATCATATCGATCGATATAATCGATTATATAATCGATATAATCGATTCCGAGGAAACACGATTTTTCTTAAATTTTCGGTGAACTAAAATTATGTCGATATCGGTGATAGTTTTTTTATAGCTTCCAAACAAGTTTCTCTGGACCATTCTGAATCGAAAGATAAAGGAGTCTCTAATTTGAAGAATGTTGATCAATCCAATGGCGGAACTACGATACCGCAAGACTAGGAGGGGACCCAAAATTTTTGCATTTATTATCTTTTAATTGTACTAAAATTATCCCTAATTTAAATTAAAAGTACACTGACAAAAAAAAACATGCTTTTTGCGTTTATTGAATTTTTACGATGAAAAATGTTAAGAAATCTCAATCCTATAAAAGTATCGTAAGAAAAATGGAGGTCCAAAGTCATATTTTGTGGAGAGGTCGAAATTTGTAGTTCAGTCACTAGATTAATCCGTTATTGAAATATTATGGCAGCCATCGTATAATGATTTAAATGATTATAAAAACAACTGCTTGAAAATTAGAGTTATCCTGAAATACAGTCAATCAAGCGTAAAACATTTTCAAACACTCAACCTATAATAACCTAACCATTTTCAAACTCATAAATTGTTTAAAATCAACTGGTTTGAATGGGAATATACTGTGGAATTTAGTTCTAAAAATCCCCCATAGGGTGCAATTAAAATCAAGCAGTGACTATTGTAAATTTTATAGAAAACTAGGAAGAATTACATTTTCGTTTGATAAAAAATTAACAATTCTTTCTTGAAAATAAAAATTTGGAAAACAGAGACGAGTATACACGTCGAACGCCGTTAACCGGCTAACAAAATACTATTGCTATTGAATGATCTATTGAAGAATCCTCGGTCACATATGACAGCCATTCAATTACCATAGTCTGTACACGCAAAATCGTCGTTTCGCACTCAAAAAATTCACACGTTCCATAAAAACATCCCGACTAAAAACTGATTTTCCCCGCAATGTAGAAGGCGCGGTCGTCGGTAAGTGAAATGTCTTCGGTATATGCCTGTAGGTACGTATTCATAATGAAATTTCTGGAGCTGCTAGCTTCTCGAGGAGCCAGGGGGACCCGTAGTCTTTCTAAGGTTAATCGTTGGTAGGTTTTCAAAGCGACAGGTCCAATTTAGCGAGCAATTTAGTGGAAAACCGCGCGGGCAGGCTGAGCCTCTTAGCAAAAGCGTAAGGTCCTTCGGTCAGGCCGAGTCGTGGGGGCTAATGAGACAGCACAGTACAAGGAGGGAACGAGAGCGATCACAGGTCAGAGACGTGTTCATAGATTTCGAAGCCGGGGAGCCACCGCAATTTCCCTATAGACAGGCCGAATACGGAATACAAATAAGCCGGATGCCTAGACCCTCTCTAGCTCTCCTAGGGGTGTATAAGGGGGTACACAAGGGTGGGGAAGGGGGAGACATAGGGGGTGAAAACGGGGAGGGGAACGGCACGTATAGGCGGAGCGCGTACGCGTCTTCTATCTCCTTGGCCAAAACTTCGCTGCGCGATATTTGCATTTTCCTTCGAATATTCCAAATCTCGTGAAGTCACAGAAGCGGCACCACCGTCGTCGGAGACCCGGAAACGCTTGTATTAATAGGAAAGGGGTTATCGGGTGCGCTCGCCCCGGCTGTTGTAATGGTGTTCGGAATTGTTTTCGCAGAGTGGCGCTCTTGCATTCGGGAAGGTGTAATTGAAATTTATTCGTACGTGGCCTGATCGATTGTAGCCGTGTTCGGCTGGATAGAAGCGATCCATTCGATTTTATGGTGCGCTGCGCTTTTATTGCTAAATTGTGATAATCAGAGCCAGTCGACGCTCTTTCTTCGCGAGAGGTTCATTGTCATTCCTTAATACGCCCCGCGCTGATTCCGGTCAACTGAGAAACGAGGGTCGCGGGTCGAGGTGCATCTTGAATCATGCGTGTCTGATCCCTAGATCTATGGAGCAGTGAAAGAGTGCAAAGCTGACATTTTTATATGTTATAAATACGGAAAAATAATTTATTGACGACATTGTTTGATGGTTCGTCGAAATGTGGTTATTAATCAATACGCTATTCGACGATGGTCAAAAAAATTAGAAAATGAGAATGACAGTCGTATGAACGAAGAACGTGAACAACAAAAAAATTCAATTTTTACCTTAATACGGTCAAGAATCTTAATATAATGAAAAATTTAAGAAAATGTAGTTGACAATTCCTGTTAACCAGTTCTTGATTGCATATTACTATGAAAAGAAAGTGTAATTATGACTTGATTGTGAGCTGGACATTTCAAAATTATGCACAGCTACATTCTTTAAAAAGTCTTGAAAGCTAAAGGGACAATTGTTAGCGTCATTAAAATTAAGAAGTTATTAAGACACCAGACTGCCGTGCTGCCATCCAATCTACTGCTTTAACGATTTAATTAAACCACTTTAGATTGGTATTATAAGAAACAATGAGCGTAATTCAAAGTTGGATTTTCTACTGGATGAGGATCATGCAAATGAGAAATTGGCATTGGCGAATATAATGTGATTTATAGTTGTTATAAATAATAAGAAATAGGCTGTGAATTTTATACAAGAAAAGAAAATAATTGAACAGTAATTGAAATTTCTTGAAATTATTATTTACTACAATGTTTCTATTTCATCGATTAGTATATTTTTCCGTAGAAAGAAAATTTTATTTCTCTTCTTTTCTGAGTTAAAAAGGAAAGCAATATCAGCGAGCAACTCGTTTAAGTATTTTTCTTGTACTCATTGAGAAAGTTCTCCACAAGTTCCTAGTTCCAGAACGTCAAATCGTAAACATCGTTATGCAAAAGGGACGTACACTACTTCCAAACTCTATGACTATACTTCTAGTGCGTGCATGAAAGTAGGATATGAGGTTACGAAAGTATGAATCTTCGTATTCACCTTCGAATGCCTGCAGATGGACTTTTTTCAAATAATTATAGCGATTTATAAATTTATAACAACGTCTGAACTTTCAATCTGTGACTTTGTAAATGTAATGGGATTATAGAATATTAAAAAAGGATATTTACTAGGTTCTAGTTGTGTGATCAAAATATTATTCACTTTTTGTTTCGTAATTGAATGCGAAAATTCCTGTTTCCACAAACTAATTTATGAAAATAGGATTCATATGGAACCTTCTTCCCTCCATTAACGTAACCGTAACATATGTATGGATTATCACGCGTATTCAATTTGGAACGCATATTTAATTTCACACAACAAAGACACGAATTCGATACCAAGGTATTACGTAATCCCGTTAAATACGAATCATCGAATAATATGGCATATTAATTTTCTCGTCGAAATGGTGAAATGTGAACATACTACGTAAGACCTCATTAAAACGTTCATAGTTTCCAACGATTCCCACCGCATTATCACCAGCAGACAAACCGACAAAATGTTATTAATTAAGTTAACAAAGCTGACCACATAATAAATGTAAAACATGCGCTAACGAAACATATTTAATTGAAACAATTCATTTTAACCGATATTAACCTTTCGTCAGAACAATAGGAATGAAATTAACTAACAAACGAAAAAGTTTCTCTCTTCATTAATACAAACCTGTTTTTTATGACGTATTAATTGGCTATCATAATTTATTGGGACGAGAAATATCCCGTCTTTAATTTGTTATTGGAAATTAGATAAATCTGGGCGATTCGAACTATTTGTTAAGTCAGACAATTATTTATCATTGAGCACCTTTTACATATAACCTAATGATAAAACTGCCCTAATAAAAAGTTAAATAAAAAAAATTATACTACAGGAGTAGTATAAAAGCGGCATATACGTCAATTTTAAATATTTAAATCAAATGTAGTGTCCGATTTTTTAAATATCTTAAATATTTTACGAATTACAAATTATTGAAATTTACTTTTCCATTCTAGACGTTTCAACTTTTGTCAGCAATGACGACCAACCATCAGAACCAGCAAATAACTCGTATTTTTTAATATTTTGTTCTGAACAACACGGGAGAATCATGTTAAGAGTTATGTTAATATCACTTGTAAAAACTCGGAAATTCTGAATCTTTAAATCGTTAGAAAAGATTCTCGAAAACAGCAGATTTTTAGATAGCCAAGGTCGGCCAGCCCCTTAAGACTTTAATGCACAATCTCATTCTCCGTGGAAAATATCCTTAATACTAAAACAAATCCTGGATCACGAAGGGTTAATGATTAAATGGAAATTATAGCTAGCCAGTGGGATACTTGGCGGAAAAGTTTGCAGACGCGCCACTCCCTCATCCTCCCCCCGAGCGACGTCATGCTCGAACTTTTCTTTTCGTCGGTGGAGAACGTTAATGCGTCGGACAATGATAACGATATTTCGCAACGATACGACGCAGAGCTGTAAATAACATAATTGGCCGGCAGAATGGGTCGAGATTGGTCGTACAGGGGCTATTGAATTACGAAATAATCCGGTTGAGATTGCGAGTGCGCGCTTCATTTGCGTCGCGCCGGTCCTCTCCACACCCCACCCCCCTCCACCCAAAGATTCGCCGTCTCGGCGATAAACTTTAAATGAAAAATTAGCAACAGTCGCTCGTTACCATTTTACTCTCGCGTAATGTCATTAGACGCTCGTAACCGAATTATTTATCTCTTTATAGCCGTGCCAAAGCGGTCTTAACGAGAGCAAGCGTGCTTATAACAACACAACTCTTCGCCCGGTCTCGGTGATGAAGGGCCGACGGCGGTTGGTTTGCTTTTCAAGGTAAATCTTCCAAACTTCGATGATTTTCGGATATTGTTATAAACATCAACATTTTCAACAGATTGTTCCTTCGCTTGTTAGCGGCGGTCTCGCTTACTTTCCGAGATATTCGTGAAAAACTGTTGGTACCGCTACAGGTGGATCTACACTTGAGCGTCTGTCCCAGCGTACGCGTTAGGATTGGTGATCACAGTCCCCCCACTCTGCCTTCCTACCACGCTTTTCCCCCACGCTCGACCCGGTCACGTGACGTATTTCAACGACTAATCCGCTACTGGCAGAGATAGGATAACTATTTCCCCTCAATTCGAGTCAATTCAAAATTATATGCCACGACTACCATAACGGATAAAAAAATGTTTGACCTTGAAAGAAAGAGCCAAGGTCAATTTTGCGGTCCATGTTTTTTAACAGATCTCCACCGACGCAGAGGTATAGGATTCCGCTATGGTAGTCGTGACATAATTTTTATACACTCTGTACAGCGGGTGGGGTAAAAACTTTGAAAATTTTTTTTCGTGCCGCAAATCACCATAGATATAAAGATTGAAGCTTCCTCTTTACAGCGACATCATAAAAATTAACGAACGATTTTTCTAAACCATTTTATCGAGCTCCGAATAAGAGGTCAACATTACGGTAGGATCATCTACACAACGAGTGCTTCACGCTAACGAACACGTTCCTCCTTCTTTCATAAAATAGTGGGAAAAAATTGTACATCACTTTCTGAGGAGTCGTTGTAACGCTTCAATCTTCAAAATTTTCGAAAGTCTTTTGGAGACGTCGAAATCGGAGGGTAGGTGGGTGTTCCGCAGTTGCGACGCTTTTGGAGTTTCACGGTCGCCGTGCTCCTGTTTTCTGTCGCCCTTCTTTCTTGGTCACAGCGGAGAAATTGAAACACGTGTTACGAGGCGCTCAGTTACGGGGCACCGTTGAAAATTCCCCGGAAATTACCGGATAAAGCGTTGCGCCCGTTTCGATCCGGGGCGAGCATGAATTCGTTTCCAGCGCTCGTTTCCATTTATATGCGAAAACAACGATATCAAATGTTCCTATTATTGTAGATAATAAGCCCTGTGTCCCGGGCCGAATGGCTAATAACTATGTTTTTTAATAACAGCGAATGGGCCGGGTAAGTTACGCTCTCGCCGCTCCTTATAACGTTTCATCAAGGAATTTGCTCTGGCCCCGGTAGCGGCAAACTGTTAACAGTAGTAAACCAGTCGGAAGAAAGTTAGTACACGTGTCTATTCTTTAAACATTATATTTGCTAATATCGTTCGGTTATGGTCTTGCCTGCTAATGATGTCAGTCTGCGCGGCTCTTCGCCTGGCTTCCTACGCAAATATTGATATTTGTATGAACAGTCCGGGGCGAATTAATAATGTAATCGCCTTTCAAGTAAATATTGATCCTGACCCTTAAAAAAGGTGTGTTCAATTTGAAATTTGATGGAGCCGCTCCGTATTATACGGTCACTTTCTAATCAGTGGAGGGAACTACTATACCGCAAGACGTAGGACCGAAATTTTTATGTTTATTTTAAATTAAATTAAAAGTACACTGACAAAAAAACATACTTTTTGCGTTCATCGAATTTCTACAATTCTCCTTCCTAAAATGAATTAAAAATCCTACGAAAATATCGAAAAAAGGAGGAGGGCTGCAGAAATTTGTAGTTCCACCACTGTTTCTAACGTCGATGATCATTTGTCCATTTTTTAATATTCCATGTAATTTCAATCTGTAAAGAATTAGTTTAATAAATGACGTCTAACAAACATATTGAAAAATTCATTTGCTCGAAATTGTGAAAAGAAAATAGTAAAAGTGATTATTACAACTTTTTCATCTGGGCCAATAACGAAAATTTAAAAAATATGTTTTGTAGAACCATGTAAGTTATATACATGTAGGTTAATTGGTTTGGGAGTTGTAAACGATCAAACGTGGTAAAAAGGGCGGTTGAAAAAAATTGCAATTTTCACCACATTTGATCGTTTATAACTCGTTAATCAATTAACCAATTTCGGTGAAATTTGCAGCACGCATATAACTTACATGAGTCTACAAAACACGTTTTTTAAAATTTCGTTCTAGGCCCAGAAAAAATAGTTGAACCATTTCTTTTTCACAATTCCGACCAAATGCATTTTTTCAACATGTTTGTTACACATCATTTATTAAACAAATTCTTCTAGCCTTACAGAGGAATTGAGAAATGTTATTCTGATCTAAATTTTGTGTTTACTACTGAATTGGTTTCTCGATATAATTAGTTCAACTCTTTTGTGACAGCAATGGCAAAATCTATCGATTAGCGAATTAAAAATGATCTAAATTGTGCAATGTCAATTCGTTGTCGAGTCATGATATTTTTCGAAGTACGCGGCTAGGTTTTCAATTCCAATTTTAAGGGGAGTGTTCACTAAAAAACTGTCTACTGTTTCTCGGTATCCTATTCCTGCATGTACAAGTTTAATCAGAATCGATGGATGTCACTTCGGAACGGTCCTTCGTCAATCAGAGCGTGATGTAATCCTACTTTTTCAACTCTGCTGCTGAACTATACATCCGAAATAGTGTTGATAAAACAGGCACAGGTACAGTGTGTGATTAAATTGTTAAACCTATAGCGTGGAAAACATATTTATCTTCCGTGTGACAAAAAATATTGACCACAGTGAATATTTCATTAAAGAATGGAAAATATACTGTGCAGCTAGGATTATAGTTGAAAATCAATTGTTTTAACGAAAATACGTTCGTGTGAGTGAGTGAAGAGTAGATTAATAATAACTCTCTTACACATTTTAAAATATAAAACCACTATTAACGAAACGTGTACTTGTCAGAGCAAAAAATATCACAGACTGACAACAATTTTAAGGAAATACTAACAATTTTAACCGAATATTACGGTAGAACGTAGCAGGATTAATTAAACATAACGGGTTTGCCGGTGTTGTTCCATTTTTTTAAATTTTTCATTGAAAGCATTGTTCAGTTAGCGAATATCCTGATCCCGGCAGCTCGCAATAGGAGTATGCTTTTTCACGAGTGGACCGTTAAGTTGGCCAGCATAATCCTGAAGCATAACTCCGTATCGTCTATTCGTGGTCTGGTCTCGGTTCAATATCGAAAGGATAGCGGGTATGCCTGGCCTAAGCTAAGTTTTAACTCGGGTCAAAGCAAATAAGCTTTCACAGATTGGAAGTAACCGATTACGTCATAATGAAGCATAGAGGCATAGAGGAGCCCGAAGTTAGGTAACGCGATTTCGCTGCGCCGAAGAAAAAGGTTCACCTGTGAAGATAATGATACTTTTAGTCCATGTCACAATAACGTCAAGGTCACTAGCGATCATATTTAAATGAAATAAATTATACAGTAGCGATACGAGATATTATTTTTCCTTATTTGTTTATTAAGATCGCATCAACTATAGGTCGTTAGCGACCGAGCTGATAAAATTTATAACAGTGGATTACATACACATAGTGAGTCACCTAACGTTTGCACCTGTTTTTATTGTTTTTAAAGATACGTTAAATGTGTTAGGATGCCATAGAAATGTTTATTTTTATGCTATTCTTTTCTAGAGATCTCAAAGTCACCTTTTTAAACGGTACCGCCCTGTGACCTTGAACAATTCTAGTCACTGAATTCCTAACGAAAGACACTTTCATCTGGATGTTTAAAAAAATTAAAATAACCTTCAGATTAAAACAAAAAAATATTTTTATGGATCATTCACCTTGTCCTTCAGACACTTGACGTATCTTTGAGAAGAACAAAGGTGTTTCAGGTGCAAAGGTTAGGTGACTCATTCTGTGTGTATAATCCATAAACGGCTTAATTTTCCTATTTATCGATTGACGTGTATGGTAGTAAGATTAGATTTTGTAAAATAAATCAGTAGCATTTAGTTTGGTTATGGAATTTTGAGGATTGCTAATCTTGCATAAAAGTTTTGTATCGATCTCCTCTAATTATCGGAAACTTGGCAGTTTTGGGATTGCTATTCGTCGCAGCCATAACTTCCACCCTGCTTTGCCTATGCCGGGGCGCGCACAGTGACGCGTAAGGAAATTGTGTTCATGGCCGCGGATATGAAATCTAATACGACAAGGGGACCGGTTTTATTTTTCTGGCCAAACACAAGGACGAGGCGGGAGGAAGGATATCAAATCAAGAAGAGTGTATGTGAATTTAGTGAAGTAGTAGGCTGTTCGAGAAGTCACTCTTATCAAGAAAGCAGCCAGCTCTTCCTCGAAAATTAAATACGCCACGTCGACATTGAAAATTCTTTGATTTCATATTTTTCCCTCTTTATTTCACATTGCTGCTTTGATTAATCCCGTACTATCTGAATAAACATCCAGTGTTACTTGTGGATTGATTGAAAATAGAGATACACCTGCGATAAACTAGAAACATTGTTCATTGGATGTTCATTTTTATGAACACGAAAAATTTCCATTTGCAAATCAACGTAATGCTGATGAAATTGAAACTGATATTTGCATACTTTTGTATCGTGTGTAATTTTTCTGATATAATTTTTTTCTTTGATACTGTTCTGTAGAGGCAATATTTAATTACTAAAATTTCGAAAATTCGTATAAAAATTTGATAAAATTTCGTTACTGTATGAAGTATCAAATATCTTCACTGTATGAAAGTGACAAATATCTCATTAATGTGTAAATAACTTCATAATAATCATCAACAATTATAATTCGACAAATTATATATAATAACAAAAACAATTATCTACAAAAGATAATATTATTGCTATTTTTGAAAAACTCTTGTACACGAGATCCCTGCTTATTGCAATCTTCGTATTCGCGATATAAATTCAATTGCAAGTGCACGACTTCGAAATTCGTCGATAATGAAGTGGAAATTAATTTCGAATCAATCACAGCAAAAAGACGATTAATAATTGCCCGTCGATAAAGTGTTAATATCGCGAGAAGAAGGCAATATATATTTCGTATCGGGGCGGAGAGCGTATCAGCAAAAGATGGAAGAGCTATTTATCGCGGACTAAGAACTAACTCTCCTTGTCGCCAAATTAAATATCCCTTTTCGCTTCTGTCAATCCCCTTCTCTAGAATCAGTTTTATTTTCCCTGCAATTTAAAACGTGACCGTGCACCAGCCCACAAATTGTAATAGCCCCGCAACATTTTTTCGCATTGCGAATCGCAACACGTTTTTCGCGTTGTTATACTCGGCTTGACGTTTCGTACAATTGCTAGGGAATAATGCAATATCAGACGGAAACGGTGGGGGCAACGAGTAACGATCTTTTCGTGATACACGGAGCGGCTTTTTTCCGTAAAATGTAGCATAATATCGGTACAGAATATGACGGTATAACGATGTTTTCGCACAAAAAATTTGTAATCGTGCGTATCTTTTAAATTCGTTTGTTTATCAAGTAAAATATGACTGACTGTGGCGAGTCAATGGCTGTACCAATGAATATACCACCATGTTTTTTTTAAATTAATTCAGTACGCATTCATTTTTGGGAAGCTCAATATAGTAGAGAGTAGAGGTTGTTGAACCACAGTGTGTTTTATGTGTGTATAGATCTCGTATGCGTAATAATTCAATTGAAAATCAAGGAGGAAGTAAAAATGTACAGTTCGACAAAAATACATATATTAAAAACGTATTGGGACCCTTAAAATAATTCTAAAAACAACCTAAAAGATTTGGAATTTTCTCAGCAATATCGAGCGATAGCAAGTTTTCTCAAAATTTCTTTTTCACATTATTTAGTACACTAATTGTTGTAATTTCTCAACAGAACCCAAGCTAGTTGACAGATAACTCTCCTAGGTTCCTCAGGTTGCAGAATTCACCCATTTCCTATTAAATTTCTAACTTTAATAGACTAGAAGCTAAAATTACTGACTCGAAAACAGGAACATACAAAAATGTATAAAATATTGTAAGAAATTTACTATGTTGCTAATGACCTTCGATGTTGAAGCAATATTAAATAACTAAATAAAAAAAATCTACGCGAGCTTTTAACAATCCACGAAATAAATACACAGGGTGAGTCAAATACTGTTTTTGAAAAAAAATATTTTTGTTTTTCTGTGATTTTTTTTAAGGTCACCTCAATTTTTTAAACTGGATCGACCATTTTGAAACATCTGCAATGGAAGTCCGATTCATTAGGGATTCAGTGACTATAGAAAAGTGGAGGTGATCTGGATATCTTAAAAAACAAACAACAAAACGATTCAGCCAGTAAGACATTTGACGTGTCTTTAAAAACAACAAAAAGATTTAAGGTGCAAACGTTAGGCAACTCGCCCCTCTATAGTAATTTTAAACAAAACAAATATGCTATTATAAACAGAAAAAAAATAATCACTATTCTGTTTTACAATCTCGTATCAATTTTTATAGAAACGTCCATATTGACAGAGCTGCGGCGCAGTGTACTTCTACGGTATACAAACGAGAAAAACTGTCGAACGAGCAAGAGCGTTGCCAGAGAAATGTCCATGCCTCCTGTATCCTTCCCGGGAAGAATTCGGTACGTCAGCGGTCGATGAATTTTCATAGGGGAAACTTACCCTGTAACCCCCCAAATGTTTGACCAGACACGTAAAAGTTGCGTCCCTTCCGAGCGGCACTGTTAGATTCGTGATAGGGCCAGCGAATTCGGGTGGGAAAGCACCGCCTGAAACAGATACCCATGCACGTGAAAAACTCCTCCGATTTGCATATCTTGCTCGCAGCAATTTCGCGACATGACATTCATTTACTAAACGGGACGCACTTGATACCAGGGGGATGCTTGTGCACAGTGCACGAGACGGGAGAGGGAGAAAAGGCTTTGTCATTTTTGGGATAACGACGATCTGCTGCCGACCAGACAGTTGAAAAACCGATTATGCGGACTCTGCTATTTGCGGGCATTTTATCGCACCATAAACGTCCATTATCTGTACGGAAATAAGCGAAATGATATTCCTCATTTAAAAACAAAAATCGAAACAACTTCAAAACCACGGAAACTGACAGGTGAATGTGTTCCTGATACGCTGAGTTTATTTCGCTCGCTGCTGAATACCATTTGATTAAATTCTAGAATAATACAACATTTTATAATAATGAGGATAAGAATTCTATAAAATTTAATCAATTCGAACAGCGTTTCTGAGTCAGTAAAAAATTATTGTACAAGATTTTTTTTCCATGACGTGGCGAGCGAGAAACCGAAGACGTGTTTCTTATTGAAAATGATCACATTCAAACGTCTGTGAAGACTTTGAAAAATTTTTCTTGCGACTGAAACCAACATAGATTTCAAGATTGAAGCTTCCTCTTTACAACGACACCTTAAAAATTGATGTGCGATTTTTTTTAGCCGTTTCATCGAGCTTTGAATCAGAACTGTGTCGTCAACTTTATACTAGTATAAGTTGCACCGAGGAGGCTATACATGACCGAACTTGTTCCTCATTTTTGTCGCATAAAACAGTGAAAAAAAATCGTACATCAATTTTTAAGGTGTCGTTGTAAAGAGGAAGCTTCAGTCTTGAAATCTATGTTGGTTTCAGTCGCAAAAAAAATTTTTCAAAGTCTTCATAGACGTTTGAATGTGAACATTTTCAATAAGAAACACGTCTTCAGTTTCTCTCTGCTACGTCATGAAAAAGGATCTTGGAATAAAATGAACGATGGATTTTGAAAGTAGAGGCTTTCAGCTTTAAAATGAGTCAAATTTTGTGATCGTGTGATCATTTTTTACGAAATTATTACAGCTTAAATATTGGCAATTTTTCGAGAATCGGGTATTTAATGTTGAAATACTTCTGGGATCCACTGTACATGAAATCCAATACATTTTAAGTACTCGAGGATAGACCATTTAAAGTTGAAAGTTTCGCCTCGTAAAACTGCCACACTACACGTAGTTTTCTAGTCTTCGGAGGACACTTTAGAGCTTTGTCGTAGGCTACATTGGACTGATTTAATGAAACCGGGATTGAAAATAAAAATGAAGCTCTGCAGGTGAACGTCGCATCGTTCGATGCAATATCGACGATGCAAGACCTTCAGCCGTCTTTTCACTGTGTACTTCGAAAAGGGAAAAGCAATTACGGTTTCAACGTTTCTGTTTCTTCTGTGTTAGTACTTCTTTCCCCGGGTGAAATGCGTGTTCTAATTATTTTTTTAATAATTGAAGCTGTAATGAATATCCAAGGTCTTTAAATGAACCACCTATTCATTTCCAAGCGGACATATTCGTACTATTTTCTATTTAAGATTCACTTCTATTTTCAAGTCCTACTACAGGATAATAATGTATGTAATAATGTATGCGATAATGTCTATATTAAAATTATAAAATGTACGAAAGAGAAAGTAAAATTTTGTCACTATTCGTATTTTTAAGAAGTCGACTGGCACATTCGGCGTATTTGTGTGACACAATTCTTTGTCAATCTTTAAAAATTAATTTTTTAGAAGAATTAAAGAGGTAATTTAAAACTTTAGCTCCACGGTATCGGTTTTGTTATATTTTATAAATAAAAGAGGATATAAATTCATGTCAATCACTATACTGTGTGCGGTTAACCGAAATGAACGAAAAATTCTCAAACATTGCGAGAATGTCTACAGTTTAATAAAATACTGAACAATTCGAGGCCCGGTAATTACCGGTTAACGAACGCCGAGCCGTGACGATGTGTCCGTAAACAGTAGTTCAATGATTCGTTGTTTTGCGAGTCCTATTAATTGAATGAAAATTACTGGGCTCGCGCGCTGGGTGTATTTCCCGTCGGTGGCTGCGTTTTCAATTTCTTTGTAACCGGAGAGCTCCGTTACACACACACACACGATACGCAAAATAGACACGGGAAATATAATACTTAAAGATCGATACTTCGCTCCGTTGTTCACCGCTAGAACAACATTCGAGCGAGCGTATCATATTTCGTTGTTCGTACCACTGCCAAATTATTCTGATAGTTGCAGCGATCTAGTGCCTACTACTCTATTTTTTTTTTATCCTTCGTTTGTTAGTTTGGGGATTTTTTTATGGATTCAATACAAAGGCCGGCAGACGTTTCAAATATTTTTCATGCAGAAACGATGACGCTGCTGCCACCCCCTCTAGGCCGCGCGCATTTATTCGTGCGGATACATTAGCCTTACCTTCCACTCTGGAATGCACTGAATAATTTTTGTGATCGCGGCTCTGTTGTTCACATCGGCCGTCTCGGTTTAAAATATGTATAAGTTTTTTCCACGGCAAATCCGTCGGAAAGAGGGAACCACAATGGAAAATGTCGAAGTCATGGTGATCCCCGCGCGCCCACACAATGCCGTGTGGTTTCCACAACGTGCCACGATTTCGATAGGGAACGCACGGTGACAGCTCGAATTATCGGGGAATTTTAAATAAATGTACATACACCCCCGACATAACTCTAAGACATACGAGGAGTATAAGAAAGCGAATGAAAAGTGTGTTCTAATGAGAATTATTTTTCCTCTTTTCTTTCTAATTTTATTGTCAGCATCGTACAACAGCATTTTATACAGTTGTACTCCTCCCTTAAAGCTACTTTAGTCTGAAACCTTGATATTACAGTGGGTGAAATCAATAAATTTTTAAGGGGGTGTACTCGTTTCAAACTTTCAAAAAATCTATTTTTTTTTTAATTTTATCTAAGTAGTGTTCTTGAACGTGTGTAAAAATTCCTACTCTGTTTTATTTTATTGTTTCCGCACGCTTTCCTATTCTCAAAAGGGAACGTAATTTTCCCATTTGAAAATATGTTGAATGTATGTTGATGGAAAAAAAAACGTTTGTAAAATCTGTCGTAATCGCGAAAAACGAAATGGTATGATAATTCAACGTTTTTAAACTGCTCGTCGATCCCTATGGAAACTCTGAAACTGTGAAAATATACATTTTTCTACACCATAGTATTTTTTTACTGTAAATTTATTTGTTCATCTAGAAAAAGACAGTTTTTATCGCGACTTTCGTCCATCTAGTCTAGTATTTTTTAGATTTCAAGATTTTTTATCAGCCCGTAAAAAATCAAAAGCACCGAATACATTTTTTAGGAAAAAATCCGGGCGTAATCGTCGTTAATCGTCGAAGAGGTGAAATATTTTTGGATGGCAGTGTATTAAACGTCACATCAACTGCATTTTATGTGAATTCAGATGACTTGACAGCTATGAGACAGTTATGAGAGCTGATGTGAACCTGAAATATTGTTAGAAAATTATCGAAACTTCAAAATTCTTATGTGGAATGATAGGTTTGGACTAAAAATAATTTATTTAACATTATAGAACCAATCCCCGTCGTGTATGGCCTGTGCAAATTTGTTAAAGACAAAAATATTTGTGTTCGATAACGCTCCACATAAATCAATTTTTACAATAATAGTAACAGAATTTTAACCTGTTGATTATATTACAAAGTACCGATCTTTATTTTATAATTAATAAAATTTAATAACAAATAAACGTATCTATTAACTATTATTAATAATTTTTTTTTTTGCAAATTTACACAAACCATAAATACAAATTTACCCATTTTTATCATAAATGTACAATATTCGTATTCTAGTTATATAATTAAAATTCATATTTTATAATAAAAATCGACAGATTCAAATTGTACTACTGTGAACGTAAAGATTGATTTAAGTTCAGCGCTATGCAGAAAAGTATACAAGTTTTTCATTCAAGAATGAGTTTCATCATTCACCCTTCGCATCCAGCCCTTGGTACATGTCCGTAGGAAAACTTCATCTCGTCACAACGGATGCTCCGTAACATACTTGCTACAACTATACATCGAACTTCACGTTTCGTTCTCGAGGCACAGCGGGCAAAGGTAATTTAATACGAAATAATAAACGAGACGCGTCCGTACAATGTCTGTAATATCAAACGCCTTCCCTTTCATACAAATTAAATAGTGCTCCATTACTTCTAACCGTTCTTCATTATAATCTGCACGGATGAAATTTCACGTTCCTCTCGATTTTATATATTGTCACCTCTTTATAAGCCGCGACGATGCGTTGCGCAGAACTTTGTACAGATTAATGGATGGGACTTTCAACTAAAAATGTCTACGCCTTTGTTCCTTCGTTGTTGATACTGATACCTCGCGTACCAACAACTCCTCAATCTCATTTATATATACCTACACGTACATTCTAATATTAGTGTTTATGTGTGACAAATATTTTTTTATTTCATAATAAAAAATTTTTTTTATTCAGATAATAACTTTGTCCAAGATTTTGAATTTAACCACCGATATTTTTAATATTATCAATAGACAGCGTATCTTCGTGCAAAATGAAAATTGTCTACATGAATTGCAACAAATTGGGGTGGAATATAAATTAATTTGTTATTCTTAATATCTTTAATAGGTTGAAAATAATATAACAGTATATTTAAATTTTTTTATGTTTTTTAAAATTACACCTACTCATTTTCGTCATAAATGCATAAAATTTGCTGTCTAATTATTAATCATATTAATTCCATTGTCGTATAGAATATAAAAAAGTTTCTTTATCCAGAATTATGTCCCTGACATATTTCAAGTTATTTTATTAGTTATGATCCTAACTATATCGTGTTCGGTGCCATTTTAATCAGATAAACAAAAGGAAAACAATAACAAGAGTTTAATTGACGAAAAACCAAAAATGAGCAATTTTCACTTTCGAATTTAAAAGGCTGAGCAGGCTCGAGTCCTTTGATGTTTGCCGAACCCTCGAACCTCGGTCTCTCTTCCTCTCTCAATCGCTATGCTTCTATGAGAATGTAGCATCTCTACCGGAACTGTCGTTCGCGACGATGCGACAATTACGGAGATACTACTGTATGACCGACTGATATTACAATCCAATTTACACCACGAGTTTGCATTTTCGAAGGTAGACCCGTGCGATGTCTCCGTTATTTCCTTGGAATTTCGTTGTTCACTAGCTTGTCGGTGGATTTAATCGTTTTTTCTCGCGGAATCAAGTTCTCTGTAGCTGACGCGGCGCCAAACGATTAATTGTATCGAATTCATCGATGAATCGCGTCGTTTCGCGTGCGACGTGCATCAACAATAATCTAATACGAGTCGAAAGCGGTCGCTAGTATCGCTCAGAGTCGCTGTCCATTGAAATCCCGATAATACGCAGTGGTAGTATAACAAGTCCGCAAAAAAAAAAGTATAAAAGAATGTTCATATCGACGATTTTCCGCATGTAACAATCGCCGATGCAGGAGACACACGAAATCACTTCACTTGAAAAGTTTTTCCTGCCTGCGGACCGATCGACAGGAATATACTTGATCTGCGCGTAATGAAACGTTTTCGCGGACGGTCCCCGGCCATTTAGTAGCAGCGACGCCAGATATGGTTTTTAGTCCGACAATGAGCTTCTTGTTAACCGGAATCGGAGTAGATCAAAGGTCGCATTACATCGCAAATAATGGAACGCGCGTCCTGCACATCAAAGGAAATATATCATTTCGGTTGATATAGCAATGGGACGAGCCAGCACGAACGAGAACTGCGCCGATGTGCTTTTTTTCTCTTTTTTTGTTTATCCATTGGGACGGAAATTTTTCGTTCGATGTTGGATTGCAAATTAACGACGGTTGTACGATGGTAGCAGAGAGCCGTTGGCAAACACACAGCGGCGGAAATGTGCAATTGTGCAGTAATGCCTCGATATTTGTTGAAACTTCGAGACCGTCGCTTAAAATGCTTTTATTGATTTGTGATATTAAAAAAATATTATAAAATAATAGCATAATTAATTAGCAATACGTGGTTCGGAACCCACCTTAATAAAAAATAGGTCCCGCTTGAAATTAGGTGATAGTTGAGGACTGGGAGAGGTAGTGGAATGGATTTGAAACCCTGAGAGGACCAAATATCATCACATACATACATAATTAATTAGCAATGTAATATATAATAATAAATATTAAATATTATGAACGTTAAAACTGTTATTTAGAAATAATGCAGTGATTTTCAATTTTTTAAATACTATTAATACTATTAATAATGCAGTGATTTTCAATTTTTTAAATACTATTAAACAATGTAACATTGTAATACTTTGTTCGTACAGCAAGATGACTGACAAATGCAAAATTACTTGTCGTGAACAGTTTTACAGTGACAATTTCATTTCGTTGGAGAAATATCGCCGATGGAATAAAATTATGAAACTTTACTACGCCACCGACTGAAGGGTAGGGTACCGTACTTAATGAAAGACAATGTTTTCGGATATTTTGTAGTTTCATAAAACTCACTAATTAACTTGGACGTCTTGATAATTTAATAATTTTTTATAATACAATATTATTTTTTATTTCAAAATCTAAATGAATCGTATCTCTGCGCCAGCTGTACCGCGCGCAAAATCATGAAATAATATTGATATTAAGGTATAAATATAACATCTAAAAATAAAATTCTGGAGGAACGTTAAGCAAACCCGGCTTAACAGATATTACTTAATAAATCATTTATGAACTAGACATGATAAATAATATTTAAATGATTATGCTCCTGCTTAATAAATATTTTCAAACACCATAACCAATACCTCTATTTAGTATTCCGCTGTTAGTATTTAGTAGCGTAACAATAGCTATATGTCTATCTCGCAGTTATGCTGGGGCGTCCGTCTCTCTCGTCGTCTTCGTCAGACTTCATTCTGTGACGGAACTGCGATTATTAACGTTTGACCTGTTTAATACTTCACTTCGATGCGTCTTTTGTACCACTTCGAGGGTTTTGGTTCCGGATAAGCCGAGTTTAAAGCAATGTTTCATGACAACGTGTTGCTCGATCGTTAAACGCGTATCAACGAAATAAACCACCGTATTGGATTCTCTGAAATCCAATTTTTTAGGATTCATCGAAACCTTTTTTTAACCCTAGATAACTGAAATATCGTGAAAGTGACAATTCCTGTTGAAAATATGAATATAATTAAACACTTTTTATTCAACAAAATTCTATCCTATGAAAAAGCAGTACCGAATGAAATAGTTTCATTTGGTATTGAATTTAGTAATTGGAACATTTAATTAATCATCTGATATCACAAGATTCGAGTGTTCTATTTATCATTTTTACGAAATAGTTATCATATTTAAAATATGGATACAGTTATTTAGATTTCTATTTTATTTAGATATAATATTTATTTAGATATTATTATTATTTAGATATAATATTTAATCTGTATTAACATTGATCCAACTAAAGATTTGTTTAATATTTTATAAAAGTTTATTAAAACGCTTAAGCAAGATTGCCCATTCTCCTTGTACTTGTCTACACTATGAATGAGTTAAATATTGTTAATGCTTGGTATACGTTTTAATACAAGACCGAATGTATAGAGCAGAGAAGTTTTCGTTGCATTGAAAGTATAAGAACGACCGATTCATGTGGAAATGATCAGCCATCAAAATTTATAAAATTTCAAAAGGAAAAGTTCTTCAAGCTTCCTCGGCGCTTCGCAAGCCTGCAATCTTAAATTCTTTAATACATTTTAAGAGCAAAATAACGGCCATCTCTTGTAAATGACTTTGAGAAATTACGAGTTGGGAGTTAATTTATTTACCGCCGTCTAGCTGTAACTACCCAAGTTAATTATAAAAGATGTCGGTGCATAGTTTATCATGTTTGCATAGCACATTTATACTACGGGATTATTAATGAGAAAACATTTACCGTTCAAAAGCTGAAACAATTTCTAAGGAAAGTAGACATCCTCTGTTACAGATTCTTAGAGCTTTTGCTTGTGCATCTCAAATTATTTTATTTCTTCTTCTTTTCTTTATATCGAGATAGTATTGATCACCGTTTGCATTTGCCAAGGATTAACTATCGCACATTATTTGCAATTGATATTCACGCTTTTTAAAAAATTATTGCTTTCAATATCTGATGCTATAAAACAATTGTCATGGAAAAATGACTACATTGACTTTATGTAAATTTTCTAAAGTTTGAATTCTAACTAGACAAAATCATTGAGAGATGAAAAAATCTTAGAATTTTGGGCTTGCGATTTACGTAAATCGCAGTTTCTCACAATTTTTGCCATTTTCAATTATTAATGGCATCCTTAATCGATTTGAAAGAATCTTTTCACATGCATATTGTTTTCTAAGATTTAAAAAAAAGTCAATTTTAAATTTTCGTTAGAGGCACAGATAAAAAAAGTTAAAAATCGTAGCATTTAATTTTCTCCTCGCAATTTCTAAAGTAATTTCTAAATTATTGTTTTCACACATTATCTAGCGAACCGGTCCTTGTAATATCTCGAAAAAAATTCTCAGGATTAAAGGATATCAGAACATTTTTGTTCCCCACTGTATATTCAAATGCATTAAAAAATGTTCGATTGGTAGTGAACAGTTACGTGTTTGTGCGAATAGTACAAGCCTCCTCACAATTCCTATAAAAATCACTAAACAAAAGAACTCTGAAAAAACACATTCGTGTCATATCTCATAAAATGATTTATAGATTGCGCATCTTTTATGGATAGGCAGCGAACTTTATGCATTTACGACAAAAATGAGGACGTAAATTAAAACAGTAAAAACATTCGACTAACTAAACATGTTAAGAAAGAAAATAAATTTCTATTCAACTGCGGATTGTAGCAATTCAGGTAGAGAATTTTTATTGTGCACAGAGATCCGCTGTCTACTTGTGAATATTTTCGAAAAATGGTAGAATTCCGTACGATTTTTATTTGTTTTGCATCTACGAAGTCCGTTCCCGTTGAAAACAGGATTTTTTATTTCATTTCACTCGCTGAAAACATTGGAAATTGCATAATCATCCGCGGTCTAGCGATTAGCATTAGCATGACAGAAATCGACAGGCAACGTAGCGCTACTTTGACCGTAACAGTTTCCTTTAAGCGTCGACAGACAGCGTCTCGGACAAACAGCGTGCATGTCAAAGTCCGCCGGCTATCATTCCCACGGCAATTACCGAGGAAAGACACGGTCCTCGAGCCGACGACGACGACAATAGACGACGGGCTAATGCTGTATAGAAATGATATCGATGCATTTCATCCACGCGAAATCGCCCCCGCAAAAAAAAACAGCCGCCGCGCCGCGGGACAAAGACGGGCTTCAATTAGAAGCGTCCACCTCCCCCCTGCACACCCTCGCTCGCGGGAGAAGGATATCGCAAAGGAATTAAATCGAAATAATTAGCTCGGGCGCAGTTTCCTCGAGACTTTTAAATCCCTTTTCCGCGCGACGTCGCGTCGCCGCGGGGGTAAGAGGGAGGGGAATATCAAGCGGCGCGGAACGAAACTCAAAAGAGCCGAACTAAGATGCAGTAATGAAATAAGAGGCGACACTTTATACTCGAACCTCCGGGCAGCAGGCGGCGCCGGACGAATCGGGGTAGATGGTGGCGGTGTTGGCCAAATGTTATTCGGACGAATTAACAAAATAATCACGAGTTAATCGTTAGCTAGTCGCGAATAACGCTGATTCGTTCAGGTTGCATCCGTGTGGAATTATTCAACCACTTTATTGGCTGTATTAAAAAAATTAATATCTGGATAGACACGTCTTTATTTTTATAAAGAAATAGAGAATATAGTCGTTCGAACCTAGTGTTGAAACAGCATCAATAGTATCAGTATTACAACAATTTAAATATTACTTATTGCAATAATATTGATACATCATAATTAGACAACGGATTTTATGCGTTTGTGAAAAGAACGAGTAGGTGTAATTGAAAACATTAAAAACGTTAGACGAATGTAAAAATACTGTTATATTATCATCAACCTATTGGACATATTAACCCGTTTGCATCATAAGGAAATACGAAAAGAAGGTCTTTATCACCAAATTTTTGTTTTTATTATATTTAAGTACAAAAATGACTACAAGTAAAAGAACTTCATATTTCAGCATTATAAGAAAAAATAAATTGCAAATATGTGGTGTACGTTATATTAATGATAATGGCGGAAATGTTGATTAGTGCAGTATCATTTCTATTTTTTAGCTAACGAAGAACGACAGTGATCAATAAAGTTGAGCGTATGCATACGGCTCCGGTGATAGTGACCAGGAAAATTAAGCGTGTATATACGCTAATGATGTAAATGGGTTAAGAGAGAAAATTTTTATTATGCATAGAGATCCGCTGTCTAATAATAAATATCATGTATTCAACACTAATTAACATATCTTCTAGTAAAAATATTCTTCAGGACAAATTTATCAACTGCCTGAAGACCATTGGTCATCGATGAATCATCAACAATTATTTTTTAAAAATTCGTTATCACGAACGTACCGCGGTAAAATAAATTATTCTGAATTTAATAACCCTGCTGAACGTTTTGTGATACAATACGTAACGCAATCAAAGGTGCTCATGAAATGTCCCACAGTAGCTCGGACGTAACCGCGAACAAGAAGCGGCTAATGATAAATATTAAATACCGAGCGAAGGTGGTATTCCCAAATGGATCACGAATAATGGAAATAGCGCATAACTCGAATGATAAATGATCGAATAACGAACAATTTATTCCTTGCGCTTATTCAGATGAAATTTTATTCGAATAATGCCGAACTCGACGAGGGTGAAAGGGGTTGCAGAAACTGGAAGGGTGCAGAGAGAGGGGCGGGGTAAGGACGGAGGAATCCGAGGGAAAGATAAGCCGGGGAGTCAAGCCGTGGGGATCTTAAAAGAGACAATCTTGACCTATTTGTCTCATAACAACGGTAATAGGATCGGAAAGTATTATAAGTAGAAGTGACAATCGCCGTGGGACAAGCAGTCTGCCGAGTGGCCGAGAGCAAAGTAAATTGATGGCGGGCCGACATTACGCGGAAATAAAGGCGGGGAATAAACGTCCACTCGCCACCGAGCCGGGAAAAATGAAATTTCTGTATCGAGTCGTCGCGGGTCGAAGTGGAGATCTCGCATTGTAATTTAAGGTCGTAATAATTCTCGATCCGCTTCCCTCGCGGCGCGGCGCGGCGCGCAACGGACGTTTCTTTTTCTTATCGTGCGCCGCGGTTTCAACCGGCTGAGACCATTCGCTGGGCGCTTTTCTCATTTCTTGTCGTCGGCGACGCGACCTCCCTCGAGCGTTACATGCGGGTTTTAATGAAACCCGGCAAAATTGGCGAACGCGTACTGATCACCGAAATTGTCCCTCGTGGGCTAACCCGTCTTTATTTATTCCTTCGCGCGACGTCTAGCCGTAACTGAACTGCTCAAACCGATCAAATTCATGAATTAAGAAGTCCAGAAATTTTAACCCGTCAGAGGATGAATAGAGATCTTACTGGTTGTAACGTAACAAATTTAAACAAAGGAAGTGAATTTATTTAAGCTATCAAGGTATTTCAAAAAGCTAAATGAAGAATAATTTTTGTCATTGGTGCCACAAATCCAACCCTTGCACCAGAGGGTTGACATTGGTTTTTAAATGTTGTTTCAGTTTCGAATTTGATATAAACTAAAATAAAAGAAACATTTCTTTCATTGACTCAAAGATTCCTTTTAGCAAAAATCACAGAAAATAATTTTTATTTTATATACACGGTTTCTTGTATTTTCCGATGAAGTTTCATTAAAATCTTACACTCGAATGATGTCTACACTGCAAAATGTTATGCATTTATAGCATACTGAACTCCCGATTAACGCAGTGGAATTTCAAGAAACCCTGGGATTTTGTAGTTGAATTAATTTTAATGCACGATCGTAAGAACAATGTGAAAGTTTCAGAGTGTAAAAACGAAAATCAGGTTATGTAAGAACTGTAGAAAACTGCAAAATAAAGATTACAATTTTTGTCACAATTTTTATGCTTACAAATTTTTTTAGTTAGGCAACGAGTTCCTAACTGAGGTAAAGTGAAAATTGCTCACGACTACTATCAATTTAGAATTGTGGATGCTCAAAAAATTTTTATTTTTCACAGTCTTCGAAATATCAGAGCGAAAATGCTAGACGACAAAGATTGAAACGATTAACATCAACTCCACACTAGAAAGTAGTTCGATAACAGAATCTGCAATGCTCGAGATTTTCGCATAATTTGGAAGAATAGTTTCGTCTCCACGTCGAAATTGTTTAAATTCAAGGCCAGTGTTAGTGCGAGATCGAATGTGAAAGAATGAAGTTTCTACGGTAAATTTCAAATACCAGAAGCGTTCGTGCACCTTGGCCGACTACTTTATCGATTATGTATTTCTATCGGATACCGATACTGCGAAATGTCAGAACGCTGAGGCATTAAAACAAACTCTTTTCTTTTCTAATATTGCTGGCCGATTGGACCCTTTCTTAAGTTATTCCCAACACATATATAAGCCACACAGACGTAAAATGTTTAGAATAGCAAAATTTAACTTTTTAGCTAGCGGATTTTACATTTTTGATACAGAATCATTCAAGCACAAATATTTACTTTTCCTGCATTATTTATAAAAAAATTATTCCGACTTTAAATGTTACACCGTTGATTTATACTTTAATGGTTTGCTTCGACTGTTTCTATTTTAATATTTATCCTTGTAGATCGATAAGCAAAACGTCGACGAGACAATCACATTGTTCTACATTTTTGTTTGATATTTCCGGTTTATTATTTTTTTAATTTCTCTATCAACAAACATTAAATATTAACGTTTAATTACAACTCTATCCTCTTTTATTAAGAATTTCGCGCTTGAAAATAATTATATGAAATAATAATTTTTAATTTTTACCCAACAACGACATATTTAACAATTTTTTCTTTAATATACCAATTACTTATTCGTTTATCAGTCATGCAAATTTTTCGTAATTAATGTAATCATTTCGTACGCAATGTGTAACAAAATTCGTAGTAGTTAAAGGAGAACACTCTGAAACCAAATCGAAATTTAAACACGGAATAAAATTGTACATACGAGGTGTATAAAAAGTAATGGTTATCCGCGTTAGGGGTGAATCTACACGTCTAGATCGTTGGACATTTGTAGAAGAAACGTGCCGCAAAATTTTTTGTACCAAAGAAAATTGTTGTTGAAGTTTATTTTCATGTCAACACCTTCCTAAAAAGCTCATTTGATTTTAAAACGTTTACATTTCAAACTGATATTAACATTGAACGGAATACCTATGATTTCCGATACACAGTGCCTTTCCAAAAGGCACGCACAACCTCCGGAAATGGGACCAGTAAATATTTAATGGCCGTGATGCAGTTCGTCTTTAATTTAGATACCTGGAGGCTCGAACATTGCCCATAAATCGCTCCCATCCGTCAGGTTCCACGATATATCGCGCAACAGGCAGCGATCTTTCCGGCATCAAAACTTTTCAGGAACAGCTTATTATCGAACTTTCCGGGGCAGCTTATTGCCTATATTAAATATCGTAAAATTCTTAACTTCAACGGAATGTTCGCGTCAGCGTTGAATTAGTATCCCGGACGTAACCTTACGCTTGCTCTTCCGTAATAAGGAATTTTATTAATCGTGACGTAGGAAGCTTTACTTTCGCGTTATTTACTCAGCTGTGTGCCGGCTGCCCGGTTTTCTTCCAACAAATATGATCCCCCAGAACAGGCTTTCCCGTTCGACGAACAAAAATTCCGCGAATCATTTCCCCATTTCTTGACTAGCGACTGTCATCCGATCGGGGCTTGGACGTCGCGACGGTGTTGAATTTCGCGATGGGTTTCACGATTTTCTGATACGTCTCGCACCCTTTACCAAGATAAGGTTGAGTGTACTTCAACAGGCTGCTTTCATCGATAAAATTAACAATTACGTTAAGTGGAGATTAAAAGTCCCTTGTAATCTGCAAGAGGATTATCGCTTTAAGTAAGTAACAAAGAGCAAGATTATCAGGTTGTGTCATTAACCCTTTGCCTTACAATATCAGACAGAGTCTAATAAATATATATGTTATTAATTTCCTTTAAACCGAAATAAAATTCTACTTTGTTGATGTACAGCTATTGGAGAATATACAGGGTGAATCACGAATCGTGATCAGTAGAGATTACTCTGTTATTAGCAGTCCGATCGAAAATGTTTTTATCAGCTTTTTTGAAATGGTTTCAAGAGAGCTTTAACAACTATTTTTTTCATGTTTTTTTAAAGTCGCCTTGAATTTTTTGCAAATGAACATATAATTTTTAAATAAATTTTTAAATAAAATAAGTTATGTTGGGATATTTACCGAGTTCATCTTGAGTTATATAGGCAAACAATAGATATAAATTTTCTCCTTGTTTAGGAAATTACGAACTGCAAAAAAGTTCTAATCACTGAAACCGTAAAATAAATTGTAAGGCAAGGGGTTAAACAATCGCAACTCTTTCTAAACTAACTTGAATTGAACAACGTTTCTAATCGACGTAATTAATGAATTTCAAGTTCGAGAGTGCAAAATGCACTGAGCCGACGTAGGCAAAAAGGGCTCGAAATATTCTCATGCCCTCATAGTAAGTACCTGTGCCCTGAAGTATAACGTTTAATATGCAAAGCGAAACGAATAATTCGGTTAATTGTTTTAATACTTTGTGGAATTATTTTTCGACTTTCCAACTTTTCTCCGAATATATTAAACATTATTAACGTTATTTGTGTATCTTGGTTTTATTTAAGAAGTTCAGTAGATTAGGGATTGTTTGGTCTTCGAGATTCCCTTTTGGCAGAGGCTTTCATTCAAATTTATTATGGCGCGTGATGTACTTGACGCAGTCTAAGATTAAGTGATCCGTTGTGATTAAAAATGGCCGATTTCGAACCGTGATGTAGCTACTTGATCTCCCCCTAACAACATTATGTTCCTTTCTCGTTTAATGAAAAATTTTCTCAAAACCCTTTCATATAAAAAGTTATTTGTTTCTGCACACTTCCAATACACAATTCAAAATTTCTTTTTGTCTATTGCCAAAAATTCGAGCACAAGTTTTCAATCGTTTCCTAATATTTGCAGTATAATACGCAATATTATCATGTTTACGGAGCACTGAAAGCAACAATTTTGCATTACTTTATAAAAATAACAAGACTGTGCTTAACCAAATTTTTTGCCATTTTCTTAAATGTATGCCCAAAGAAATAAATTTGTTGAATAATTCCTCATGCATCTGCACAATCTAAATATTGGTAAATTATTAGAACCCGTCATTTTGACAGGTCCCGTAAACCTAGTGTTAAGAGTGCCGTCCGTTTTTTAAATTAAAGCCACCACACTTCAGAGCTTTCCGACAGTTCGAATGGGTCCCAAAGCGGGTTAAATAATGATTTCAAATTTATTTAAATAAATCCTTAGGGTAAGGTGCACGAGGCCGCAAATTCGAGTACTTTATTCGCTGTAATTCGAACTCTTCAGGGACAACGTGCGAATTGTCGGTTTCCTTTTGTAACACCAACGTTATATTACAGATATTACCATAATTTACTCGGGTCTTAAACCGTTTGATATTTTTTATAGCTATCCTCAAATTCTGAAAAGTTAACATTTATAATTGTATCGTACCTAATAAGTAGACAACGGATCTTTATGAAAAATAGAATTTTTTTATGTCAATTACAACAAATTGAAGTGAAATATTTATTTCCTTTTTTAATGCCTGTAATAATTATACCTACTCATTTTTTATATAAATGCATAAACATCCGCTGTCTACTAATAAGTAATACTGCGGATCTTTATGCATTTATTGACTTATTTTACGAAAAATGCTGGAATATTAAATTCGACAGAATTCGGTACAGTTTTTATTTATTTTGGATCTACAAATGCTATTACCAATGCAAACAGAATTTCATCTGGTTCTATTTTTCTTTTCTTAATTTTTCTACTAAAATTGAAAATCCCATACACATCCGCAATTCTACAAATAAATTTTCAAGCATTCTTCAATGTATAGAGGGATTAGAAAATGGTGTCCCTCCCTTTTCCACGTTTCTCGAAGTCGTTTCTTAAATTCGCAATCACGACGAAAACCGTTCCGCTGATCGTTTTCTGTGTGCCCGTTTGTTTTTCGAAACTCTTCTCTCTCACTTTCCTGGCACCGCCGCCGGAAAATACGAGGCACGGTAAAAGTTTTCCTTTGTTATTGTCTACAATTGAAAGTGCATCGTGGCGCCATAAGCGTAAACAATATTAAAGGCATACGTTATGAAAGGAAACGTAAATCTGTGATACGCAATATCGGGATGATAAGGTGGAACATTTTGCACGGACCGATGCGCCGGGGCTGGAGTGGTCCGATTTTATAGAACAGCAGCCGTTTCCACTTCGCGTCGTACAATTCTCGCTGTTTCCTCGGATCAAGGTACCTATCAACTCGTAGATAGTATCGTCAGATTTTTGTGAACCTATCATCGACAATATTTGAACTTTCATGCTGTGACTCCCATTAATGTTTCTAACACTCTAGCAAATTTAAAAGGGCAATAATACACTAGTTATTAAAATTCTATCCTCTACATTCTAAAAACAATACTCACGTACTATAATAGGTATTCACAATATTATAATACTATTATTATAATATATTAGAGTCACGTTAAATGTGTATACTTTAATTTGTACTAGAACTAGAACAAAAGAGCTTTAACGTGATTATAAAAAATTATTTGCCATCCCTCGTTTTTGTTTTTTCAAAGTCACCTTGAATTTTTTGCGAATAAACATATAACTTTTTTACGCCTATTTGTTAAAGGATTTCAAGACGAATTCGGTGAATAGCGGAACATAAGTTTTTTTTATATAAAAATTATATGTTTATTTGCAAAAAATTCAAGGTGACCTTGAAAAAACATGAATAAAGAATTGTTAAAGCTCTCGTGAAACCATACAAAAACTGACAAAAACATTTTCTGATCACGATTCGTGATTCACCCTGTATTTCACCCTGGATTCACAATATTAAAGCTAAAATATATCCCAAAGTAATAGTTTCTCGACATGAATACATTTTTATTCAGAATACCAAATTGCATCGGATAGTGCATAAAAAATTACATGATTCAACGGAAGAGTCTATTATCTGAATGTTCAAGAAGGGGTGATCCCATTTATTAAGCTGAAGATGACCTTCAGATTTCTAAGAAAAAAAGTAACAAAAATAAATATTTTAATGGCATCGTGCGAGTCCGGACCATTCACCTTGTCCTTCAGACATTTGACGTATCTTTGGCTGTATATAGAATCTATCTAAGAAGAAGAAAGAAGTCTGTACTGTCCCCGTTTCTTGAAATTTTTATTCAGCATAAAGATCCGCAGTCTAGTCATACCAAATCCCAATGTATCACTGCAACATTAATTATACGGTTCCACCGGTAACGAGATAAATGGAGTGAAGCGATCCGTTTTTGTTCGGATAAAATACGGTCGTAAAACCGAGTATCCTCGTGCATTTGCGAACCGCAAAAAACAACTAAAAAGTATCGCGGGTAAAAAAAAATATGAGCAAAACCTCTGTACGACATCATAAGATAACGAGACCGCGGTTATCCATTTATAAATGGAATCGCGTATGGTCAAAAATTATACGGTGCTTCGGTTATCAAGATTCCGAAATGTAAGTAATTAATTTTAGAACAGTCAGATATAATGGTAAAGTATCGCACCGTAGCTGGCGAGAAATTATTTCCATAGAATTAAATTAAATGGGATTTCATTTCGGCCGGTGTACAGCTGTCCGAAATTAGTTTGAGAGCATTTTGTAGCTGCCACACTGCCATGCCGCCGCGCCGCGTTCGGTACATGGGGAATTCGTGCGCGTCACTAGCTTTTAATTTTTTAACTTCTTGAAATGAACAGCCGCGCAGCCCCGAAGAACTCCTATTGTCGCTCGTAAAAAACCGAAGTGACAGGAACGACGTACTGAAAACTTGCGGTGCAATTTGCGGGTCTACTGAAAATTCATCAAATGAAAGAAGTTCGCTTTTACGGACCACGGCGAGTTTTTATTATGGGAAAGTCTTCAGTATCAGTCTTAATACTTCTTTTCTCGAAGTAATATACACACGCGAGCTTCTTTTATGACGAACACCGCGGAAGCATACTCCGCCGGCGAAATTTCGTACAAAAATTTAAGCAATTCTTAAACAGAAGGATTTTCGTTGAATTTTGTCAATTCGTTTAGCCGATACTATTTATATAACCTTATAACATTTTTATGTAGTCGGAAACTTTCCAGTGTACTGTTGCTTGAAGCGTTACTTGACCCGAATACTCTGTGCGTACAATACTTGATAAAAGTAGCATGTAAATTCCGACAAGCCCCATTCTGGCAAAAAAAATTGAACGTTTAATCCTCAATTCATCGAAACTAATCGATAACATAATCACTTAGACGACAAACGTGAAGTCTAGGGCACTTCTGCAAATGTTTGTTGAAGAGAAAAATTGTAGAAAGTACCGCTCATAATTCTGTGGTTGTAAGGAAAAACGCCGCATGTCACAATTTCAAAAAATTCGAGTTTATGTACTAATTGAGCTTTAGAGTATAGGATTTACGTATTTTCCAGAAAAAAGGTTATGAAAACAAATTCGAAAGGCTCAAAAAGATAATGCAATTTAACCGATGTCCTATGCAAAGAATTAGTGATCAAAATTTTAAATATCTCGAACGTGAAAATATGTGACATGCGGCGTTCTTCCTTACAACCACAGAATTATATAAAATGTAAAACATCGTAAGTGCTCAAACAAAACATTTTTATGATCTTAATAATTGTAAGCGAACGATGAAAAGGCAAAATAAACTTCTCAATTAGCTGCAAATCCTCATGATCCGCACAACGCGTGGTCATATCACCATTAATTTTGCCAAGCTCTACAACTTCATCGCGAACACATGTTAAATTTGTGTTTAATTAAATTCTCCATTTCCTGTTCACGACCTTAATAATGTAACCAACAACTTCTTCGAGTCGAATGGTCGCAGAAAACTATGGAAACACTTCAACTGAAATACCCATGGTATGCTTTGCGAATACTGCGGTTCTTAAACGAACGCGAATTTTCACCAACTCCGCGCTAAACATTTCTAAGAACACGTCTTGGTCGAAAAATGTTGCATAAAAGTTTTGTTCGTACATCATTTCGCATTAATAAATTGACAATGTGTGTAAGAAGCAATGAAACACTAATAACGCGCGAGCTCGGCTCAAAAAGGGAAAATTTATATTTTAACCCGGGGAAGAAAAACATTTTATGTAGTAGAATCCAATATGTTCTTAGTTCCGAGAATTTCCACTTTTCTGCAACTTTCAGTTCTCCCTTCGACCTTTTTGTCAGCTGTCTCACCCAACTTCATACTCCATTTTATACTTCTATTTTCGACTTTCTGCTCTTGCTCCTACCTTCCCTTTATCGACTATTTTTTGTCTCGAATTCAAAGTTTTCCTTTTTTTTTATCTAACTCATTCCTTCTCGCGCTAAGTTTATCTTCATCCTCCCTTTCTCCCAGCTTCGACTATTTTTCATACGAGTTCGTTCATTTCGAAATCGGCCGCGTCCACTCTAAAGCACTCTGAGGTATTTGACGATTTTGTTTTTGAACGTTTTGAATGTTACATTGAACCAATGAAACCTCAGAAATTCATCTGTCTATTAAAACAGAATCACGGAAAATTCAAGATTTACTCGAATTTAATTTATATTGGATTGGAACGAAAGTTCGTAGAGCTTTTATGTTAAAATTCAAAGATAAAATTAAAATATTTATTCATAGATTTTTTGCTTAATTTAATCTTAATAAAATCACATACTGCTTAAGATTTTCGGGATTCGATCTGAATAAATACATTTTGAAAAAACGATATCATTCGTAAAATTTTTCTCTCCTCTGTAGTCTGAAAAATTCGTGTAAAAATTGTTAAAAACAGAAACAACGAGTTTTGATATCACACTCTTCCCATAAGAGTCTCTTTGTCTTTTCTCGAATTTCTCGCCCGTCATTCCAAGAGATCCCTTTCGTCACCTGCCTTTACCTAATTACTGCCAGAGCATTCCGGAGGTCTGTCTCTTCGCCCTTGTTTTCGCTCGCCTTTCTCGCCCACGTATTTACATCTCTTTCATCCCTTTAAACAGCTGCCTTTGTCTCCTCTCTCCTTCTCGCATTCCCGACGATGCCCGACACATGCCAGGCGGAAAGCACACCTTCGTATACCACCCTCTTCTATTAATTTGCATTTTTCCTTCTTTTTCCCAGTTCCTCCCCACCTGTATCAACCAACCCCCTACCCTGCGCCGCGCACCGCCACCCTTATTTACATTTCTACTCGGTTTCTCCTTCTGCCCCGAGCCTTTCAAACTTCCGCTTTGCTTATCACAAGATGCCGAGGCATCAGCCGAGATCGGAAGACACAGACGTCGCTTCGATTTCAAATCAATAGCTATCCCATCCTCCGATTTCTATGACACTGTTGCATACGTTATAGATTTCAATATTTTCAACAACTTTCTCCTTTGCATTCTTCGAAGCGTTGTCCCCGTATTTGAGATATTTCTTGAACCCCCTGTATAATAAACATTTCTTGCAGCGGCGCACATGGACAGATCAGGGTAATCGACTCGAATCGAGAGTTTACCCAATCCCCGCCAGTACCGGATTAGTCACGTGGTCCGGGAGATCTATCTAACAGCTAATTAAGATTTTAGCACTGTTTGTTAGTTTAAGAGTATAACAATGTAGGTCGTTGGATTAAATATATTGATCTGTAAAAATTAATGGTGACCTTGATTCGTTATAGAATAAACGATTTTTGTAGAGCCCTGGGGATTAACTTTTGTTTAAAACTTTCTTTTTTGTTCAGCTTTAAAATGATTCGTAAAATGTTGATTTTTAAAATGCTTGTACAATTTTTAACAAATCTTATTAATTTAATCGGTCGAGTTGCAGGAGGATTAGGATTCAGTACCATTTAGAACTCTTGCCTATTTAGAGCTCTCAGTACCATTTAGAACTCTTGGCTATTTAGAGCTCTCAGTACCATTTAGAACTCTTGCCTATTTAGAGCTCTCAGTACCATTTAGAACTCATGCCTATTTAGAGCTCTCAGTACCTTTAGAACTCTCAGTGCCTGTAGAACTCTCAGTATCTTTTGAACTCGTAGTATATTCAGAACACTCGATTGCATTAGAACATTTAGTATCGTCAGAACATTTGTTATCATTGAGAACGACAAAGTGTGTTTCATGAATATGAAATATACGAACTACATTTTACTAAATGAGAGCATTACTTGCCCTTGAACCAGTGGCAATCTTGGACTGAACAACGCCCGGAACACGCATTAAATACCGATATGAGACAAGCCATTTTTACCAAATAAACTGCTAGATAGAACGCCCGGACCACTGTGGTGGTCATGTCAAAAGCATGGAGGAATAGCGAAGGGGAAGGTAGAGTGGAGCGACATGTCTTAACCCTTTGCACTCGGAGCTATCCTAACTTGAAAATTAAACATTTCTTCCAACCTAGAATAATTCAATTCTTCATTTTATGGATGTGAAATTGATATAATACCTCATAAAACACTTAAATGTTTAGTAATTGATTAAATGTCAACTTATTTGATAATGTAAACAGTATTTTGAATAATGGTAGAATAATTTTTAGCGGCGACTCGACTCGTCACTCGAGTGCTAAGGATTAATCTGGTCACCAACAGTGACGCGTACGTTAGAGACGCACAAGTATAGGCAGAATTGACTGTAGCGGTACCGGTTGTTTTTCGCGAATATCGCGGAATCAAGGAGGATCTCCGCGAATGTGCAAAGGGAGAAGTTGTTGAAAATATCGATTTCTATAGCATATCCAAAAATCATCGAAATCGCAATGTTGGTTTGTAGTTGTGCAGTTTCGCCGAACGCTGGAACAATCGGCTGCACGCTAAGTGCATTCGGCTGCATAAACGTAAATATCGGCGCGGACCATGCGAAATGCCACGAACGGCTGGAGGAGACCGATAGGGAGAGGGGGGCAGGAGGAGGGAGAAAAATAGTTTTTCGCGGTTCGCGAACTTTTAACGCGGCTGTTTTATGAACAGATGGAAATGAACTCGCCGGTATCGATCTTCATTATTTTAGTGGCTCTATTTGCGGCGTCGCGTCGTTTCGAACCTGGCTCTCAACCCTTTTCCAAAGAATTACCACATCTGCATTTCGCACTCCCTTTTTTTCTTCATTAACTTCTGTAATCCATTCATTAATTATAATGCCGGATTCACATGTATACAACGCGTGATTGTAGCTACGTAAAAATACGCTGATTTTTCTTGCGGAAATATGTATATGGTGGATTATTCGGCTGATCCGCGTGAAATCTGCAAATATGGAGAGTGGAAGCTTCCGTTAGCATGTTTTTATTAATGGCTGTTAATGGAAATATCGTGGTCTGGAACAGTTACTCCATTTTATAAGCATATTTGTTTATTTTTTGAATCCATGTTTTTGAACAAAACAAAAGCATCTCTCCAGACTTCCTTGAATCAATTTTAAATTGTCCAATAACTACGTCTTCTACTTACTGATTAGTTTGAAAACTTCGAAATTGATGAAATTTAACATTTCACCGATTTCATAAAATCGTTTGTGTGCAGCTGTATTTACAATTTAAAGTATTTTTAAGTATGCATGTTCTTATATACGACTTGGGTGGTATTTATTATCAATTACTGGATTACTATAAACAGAAAGTGGCTATATAACTGTATAGATTATGGCAATAAATATTTTCTGTAGAAATACCATCCCCTCATTTATTTATTATATGATAAAAGCAACGAACCTTGTTATTTTTATCTTGAGATGCAATGCAAACTATAAGACGGTATTTAAGAGAACTGTGGTACCATTCTAGACTCATGGAAATTATCAGATAATTATTAAAATGTGTCAGATAATTGATAAATATATGTTTCACGAAGAAGGAACGCATAAAGGATTTGGCCGAATGAAATCGTGAACGGGCAATTTTGTTCTTGAAGTTTCGGCAAGGTTTTGCAAGCGAGTCAAAATGATAAGGTTTCGGCATGAAGTTGCTTGGTCGTGAATTCTGCATGTCGACAACGCTTGCCATACATTCAGTCGTCCCGGTCTTAGAGTTTTTAAATTCCAAATCGATCGCAACATCGGAGCACTCACCGTGTTCGATTGATTTGCTTTTTTATTTCGCCGCGTAAAAGCAGTCGTGAAAGGAGCGCAATTTTAGTCAATTTATGAAGATTCGGAAAGCGAGCAGCGAAAACGTCAATACAGTCCCGACGGGGGCTAATCTTACAACGACAAGAATATCTATCTAATTTACAAAGTGAATTCCTTAAATGATTTTCGATACGTCGCACTTTGAGAATATTTAATACGCCGTTCGGCGGAGCATACATAAATTCATTGAAACAAATGCAGGCATTTCATCGGATTCTAATATGGACTAACGTGAATCAATTTTAATCGAGCTCCGGCCACTGTGGATGAATTTTGAATGAAAATAATATTTCGCATTAGCCGCCTAAAATCAAATATTCATTATCCCATGAAATCTTTAACAGGAGAATATACGGCCAGAGGCAACGAAGTGAAATAATATATACAAAATCATTCAAATATTCGCGTGGAATTTTAAAAGAGGAAGTCAGAATCAATATGGTTCCGTGAGTCATTAATTAACTGTGAATTCATACGCATTTGTGACGTCTATAAATTTATCAGATGAAGAGAACATACATATAATATTGATAAAAATTAATCAAAATAATTCTCTTCCCTTTTGAAAAATTAATATATGTTTTTCAAATACCCATAAATGCATGTGCAAATGTAGATGGCTCCTGAAAAAATTTTCTTATAAATTCATTAAAAAATGGCTTTCAAAACCCGTCGTTAATGGTCAGATACAGTTGATTACTTTCTGCATTCATTTTTCCGGGAACGTCAAAACGAAACGTCGAACGACAGTCAAAGAGGACCGTAAGTGGCGGCTAGAATTGATTTAGCTTAATTTATTCCTGAGTTTGACTGGTCTGAATAGGTTCTCCTTTCGCTCCGTCGTTCGTTAAGCAGCCGATAAGCAGAACTTCTCAATTGGCCGGAAGCCTCCTTTCAGCGCCTCGCACGTACCTTCGGGACCTTATTTATCCCTTTTATTGTCGATATTCGATATAACGAAAATGCCCGACCCTTCGCACTTACTCGTTCCGCGCGCGCTCTTCACAGTCTTCCTTTGGTACGACGAAATTATCATTTCTGGTAGATGTCATTCTGCTCGAGTCGATTTATCAATGCGCCGTTATTCAACCCCGGTTTCCGAGCCCCTTTCATTCTCCCGGGGATCCTCTGTTTGAAACCTCGGCAGTAAATGTTACTATAAATACGCTAACTACGATCCAGAATCTGTTCTAGAGATAAAGTTGAGAGAGCGCGAAAGAATCGTTTATTTCCGGAAGAATCTCTATTATTTATTTATTTATATGCATAAGCGCTCGCCAGTTGAAGCCAGGAGCTCCGATACTCACGGGGAGAGTTCTCCTTGTACTGGACACATTGGTATTTTTAACACTAAACCTACCGAGCTTTACAAGTAGCCCGCACGTGCTGCCTTATAAAAATAAAAAGATTAAAATTTGAAAAGCATCTTTATAATTTCAATAATTGTGAAATAAGAAACCTGGAACCGATCATTTGACCGGTGATGGTAGGTTTAGTGTTAAAATATACAAAATTACACGTGTCTTATTGTAAAATTTATAATGTATCCGATTAAATAAACAATAGAATAAACACATTTATTTGACATAAATATTGTTTGAACTTTCTCGTTTCTCGATTTATTATTCATCTATTCATTACCTTCCGCTAATGATTATTTAATATTCACCATGATAATAATTCATATACCAACTGGTTCTGTTCTGGCATCGAAGGCGACTCATTAATCCCGTCGTTCCTCGAAGTTGAGATATTTTTAAATACGAATAATTATTTGCTGCACTGCATTTAGTTAATCCTTTCAATATCGGTCGTCATCACTCGGCAATTTAATGGAACGAACCGGCTCCTTTATAGTGGCCCCCGTTTTATCTCGTCTATGCTAAAATACAACAATAAGTAATTCATACTTTAATCCGCGTTTATGCTTTGAGCGTTCCGCGTTTTATTGTGTCCATAAATCGGCCGTCTACCTTAAAGAGATCGAGTGGAAAATCACTTTTCCTCAATGGAGGCTGATTGAGTAACAAACCTCCATTATTCAGGTTTATGACACAATTATATGAAACCGCGTTGGGAAATGTTCATTTTTCGGCTTAAGAATGAATCGAGCGTTACAATACCGTTGACTCGTTCAGAGTCATTGTGTTACATTATCCAATACACCCGATATCAAGTGCATTATTCGAGGACGAAGCTTCGCGGAATTAACACGGTGTTTGGTTAAGCATGAGCGAACATCCATTTAACGGATTTACGGAACGTATCAATTATACAAAACAGAAGCCAAATAGAAATGTATTGTTTTACTGAATAATTTTATAAAGTTGAATATAATATAGCGATATTGAAATTCCTTTCTTGTCTCCACTGTTTTTTAAATTATGTGCTTAATCCATTAGTTATTATCCAATGACATTAAAAGTTTATTTTATTTTATAACAATTACTTAATAATCTTATATCAACTTTCAGCTTTCGTATTATCATTGAAAATGTGACAAAAAAAATATTCACATTTGGTTGTATACTGCTCAGTACTTCGAAAGATTTAATTAATAGACTTTTACTATTTTTTTTTTACTTTTACTATTCGTAGACTTTTTAATGATCGAATTCCATCTAAAATAATCTCGACAATTTTCTTTTAAATAATAGTTTCAGAAGAAAGTGTCATTATAACATAATCATATATAATTTGTAATGTATAACCTTATGTGATTTAAAGCAATAAATAAATAATAAATACTATCAAATTATAATCACTTTTACTATTCGTAGACTTTTTAATGATCGAATTCCATCTAAAATAATCTCGACAATTTTCTTTTAAATAATAATTTCAGAAGAAAGTGTCATTAATGTAAACTAATTGCAACATAATCATATATAATTTGTAATGTATAACCTTATGTGATTTAAAGCAATAAATAAATAATAAATACTATCAAATTATAATCAATATAATTTGCAGCATTATGAACGGAATTACCGTCCCGTTTAGACTATTGGAAAATTCACTCTTTTAGAGTGAAAAATGTTTCCATGCTTTCCTGTTCTTAACACTGCCAATCTTATTAGGTTGTCGCAAAAGTTCGTTCCGTTTTTTATTAATGTGCTCGATGCAAATTCATAGTAGTTTTTAAGAAAACCAATGGCATAGTTAAGAAAGAGGAAGCCTATGGTATATACACATAGTGGAAGAAACTTTTGGGACAACCTAATACTTTAATTGAATAAAACAGAAGAATCATTTAACTGTGAATTATTTTAACACGCCGTAAACGCCAATGGCTGTCAGCTGAAGCGTCACAGGGTTAATGACCATCTACTTTTTACTCTCGGCTGTACTTCTAATCACTCCATTGAGCGATGTTCAGTAGTACGACGGTACAAAGTGAAGTTCAGTTTCTCGGGAGCACTTAACAAGATAAGTTTCTTTACAATAATAACAAAGATTGTAAGATACGCTGTTTAAGTCGAAAGAACAAGGAACTTCGCGGAACTTCAGTTGCGTTTCAAACACGGAACTTTGGAAGTCGATTATTGGCACTCGGCTCTTCCTAGGGGTCCTTTATATCCGATCAGGACTCTCCCTCCTTCTGATTCTAGGTAAGTGTTAATTATAAGAACGGTCATGAGAGCACTGTTCCATTGGTGGATCAAATTAAAATTATGAAAGTGTAATTTTTTATACAGTTTCGACCAGTTAGGCGGTCAATTCTAATTAAATATTCAGAATATGTTGACACAGATCTACAAAAATTATTTTTTAAATGTCCAATATAGGCTCGCACAAGAAAGTTCAACAACTTTTAGTATTTTCTCTGGTAAATCCGACCAATCACAATTTTTTCAGAATATTTTTTGCATGTTGTGTAATAAACTAATTGTTCTAACTCCTACAAAAGAAATCCAAGTCCATAATAGAAATGGCCCTTTCAAAAGCATTATGCCAGTATTATGTTGGTTCACAAGCAATCGACAAAAACGTATTTTTAATTTAATCAAACAGTTGCGTTCCTCGAACCCAACCGGCTCATTGGCGTAGGTACTCCTCAAGCAATGAATCTCTAAATTACAGGTTTCAGTTTCGCTATCCTTTCTTCCCAGAACCCTACGGTTTCATGGTTCATCTGTGGAAGAGGATCGTCTAACTCAGACCACGGGAAGCGATGACGCCCGACAAAGACGGACAACGAGCGCTACTTGAATACTGCGCAGAAACAGAGATCGCATCCCAAAGTGACTGACAGAAAGGGACAACACTACTGACGAGGTCTCCGAAAGACAGGGACGAAGTCGGGCTTCTCGAAGCGCAGACTTCGCGAAAATCTGTTGTGGGAGAAGCGCTGACTGCGCGAAGACGAAGACGAAGACCGCGCGAACATTCTCGAACGAATTTCACGGTGGGAGTACTCTAAGGCCCCTAAGGTGCGTTTGGAGACTTAGAAAAATAGGGGGGAAAGAAAGCATGACTGGGCTGTCGATGAATCTTGAGGTCGCGAGAGGTTTGTTAACATGTTCTTGTTAGTTCATTATATTTATCATTGAAACAATTCTTATGGATCCAGCATCGATAAATAACCAGAAAATTAACCGTTTGCAGATGAAGATTTCTTTAAAATACTAAAACTACTTTCTTTGTTCAGTTGAAACTTGAGAAATTGGATGTACATAATTTTTTTAATGGCAAGTATTTTTTTCATTGTTTTGCATTTTATATATCCCGATGAGATTTCGTCCGTAATATTCATTTGAATGTTGATGACGCGGGAAAAAAGAGTTTAACATGAAATTCACATAAATGGTTAGTTAACACTAAACCTACCGAGCACTAGAAACGATTAAAATGTTTTAGCTTATAAAAATGACAAGGTCTCATTTATTTCGATTTTGAGCAATTTTTATCTCGTTGTTTGCTCGGGTAAAAAAACTAGTCGAATCAGTTTCCATGTAAGCAACTTCATAATTTCAATGATTGTAAAACGAAAAATATGAAATCGGTCGTTTGACCGACAGCGGTGGGTTCGGTGTTTATGAAGAGCACAGTAATTGTTTTTAATTAAAGCTCACTGTTGTTAAGATTCTCTCGGCAAGGTTCTGCCTCCATCTTGCCGAGCTAATCAATAGAAATTGGTGCTCGATACAAGGACACGCCGTTATTCTTTGTGCACCGCGTTCAACGTTATCTCTGTTCTTCTTCTTCCTTCCGCCGAGACGTTGTAAGGGGGTGGATGCATCCCCGTGGAACTACCCCGAATAACCGCGATCGCGAAACGGTAGTTCCATGTTTACAATAAAGCCCCGATGCTTGTTTCGAACGAGTTCGGGCGTCGCGAACTATTCGATGTAATCGCGACTTTCGAGGCGGTTATGCATCCTCCAGGAGACCTTAAACATGGCTGCTCCGGCGCACTTGTAAATTGCGTGGAAACGCAACGTCCCAGAAATTGTCAAAGAATAATTCGTGTCTACGCTCGTGTACGTAAATAGCTCAGATCGAGTATCTTTGGAATTTGTATTGGTTACAGCTGTTGTGCATCGCTTTGGCGCTCCTCCGACGAAGGTATCGTTCGAGGAACATTAACTCGGCAGATATTTCAGGCCCAGACGACTGGCGATACTGCGAATTTTTATGCAAAATAAAGAATTACCTGCATCGATTCCAAAGAACCAGGAGTGAGGTAGAAGAAGTGCACCAAAAACCAAGTGTTTATTCCGTCCTTATTGGACCCCTAGAATTTAACTCGAATTTTTCTGCCAAGTTATAGTTTACGCCGAGAATTTTATTGCGAATTTGTATGTCGCAGAGAAATCTAGAACCTACGACGTAGTAAAAGAATTTCGATGATAAATATATTCAACAGTATAAACAGATACACTATATTCGTATTAATAAGTTTGTATAAAAAAGTTGTTGTCTTACAATTTTTATATCGCCAGATTAAGATTCGTGTCCTCACTTCTACCTTCCCCCTCTACGACTCTGTCTTGCATGCGTCATAGTGTCACGTGACGAATCCGATATCGGCAGAGAGGGGGTAACTTTTCCCCCTCGATTCGAGCCAATTCCCCTGATCTGGCGACTCTGAGCCACGGCATACGGAGACGCCTTCTGTGATATATAATTTCTCTGAATTAACGTTTGGAAATTTCTACGAGGAAGCAACAGTTGAATGATCAATCTAACAAACATTGCTGCCGTGTGAACGGCCCGTTCGCGAACGGTTGTCTCGCCGGTGCCTGTTTATCGAGGAAAGTTTCGCCGGAACGTTCCTTGAAGTATCGACAATAATTGATTTCATACAAAGCCAAGCGAACTCTCATTCAGCGTACGAAGGCCCGTGCAGAGGTTATTGCGTTTGCTCCAATTAACCATTTGCCTTTCACGGAAGAATTAGCAGATAACGAAGCGGAGGAAAAGTTGAAGCAAAGTCGCAAATTCATTCGGGAGCGTACTTAATTCAAGTAGGGCACGATACGCGCTCGTATTACACGCTTTCTGAAGAAGTCTACTCGCCGGAAAGTTGATGAAATAAAGCGGCCAACTGAGAAGGCAATTGTCGTGTCAACAAATCGAGAAAAGGACGAAATTCAAACGAACCGGAACTCTTTCAAAAGAATTCGGGGGTGGAGTGATAGAACCAGCGAATAGTTGTAAATTGCTATCAGAAACAAAGACAACGGCTCTTCCGAATAATGTAATTTATGAAAGCTTGAAAATTGTTTGTCGTCCATGGTTCTTGCGTCTTTAAATTTTTATTGTCAAGTTATAAGTTTGTGCTGTTTGCTGTTGGTATCGTGGCTGATACTTGTAATACGTTAGTTTATTTGAGCTAACACGTAACAATAATACCAGCAGTGTGTACACAGAAAAACATTAAAAATAATAATAAGATAATTGGAACATATTTTGAATAATTTTCACAACGAGCTATTCTGTTTAGAAGTGAAAAATGTACATGTGTAGTTTATTAATATCCTCCCGTTACTATGAATAAAATATACCCTACACAATACTTTTAAACTGCCTTTAAAGTAGCTTTCGAAATTTTTGCAAAAATCTATAATTTCTTTCGAATTTCAAACTATTAGCCATACATTTTGGATAACATCCTGTACAAGCCGGAAATTAATGATGCAGAATTTATCCTCAAAATTAATTGACAATCTAGTGTAATTCGTTTCATTCGTGTTGAAAAATTCTCTTCAACCGGGAACAGTGAAAATCACAGTGAAACAAGATAATTTAATTTAATTTCATTCATGTACGGGGAAAACGCTTTACAGCCATAAATTATGTTAACATGAGAATAATATGACGGAAATCAGCTATCCAAAGCTAAAAGGCTAGCTAAAATTTAAAAAATGTTTTATTCAACGTGACGTTTGAGATAGTAGCATGATTAAATTTTCAGTGACTCTTAAATGCATATAGTTAATAATAATTCCCACAATTTCCTCGTAATAACAAAGCGGTTTGAAAGCCCTCTCAGAATGGCGAAGAGAGAACCGAAGCTCACGTTGACCTGGCCCCTTGAGATCTCAGTAATTGAAGATCTTTTACTACATGGAGAAGACCTCTCACATCATAAATAAAAAATAATAAACACCCTTTAAAAATTTATATCAGCCTCGGAATCTGTAGCTGATCCCCTATCTTCGTTCTTAGAGAATAATCTTCCTTCAGAAAAGTGTTGGTATACTCGAACATTTTGCATCAAGTCACAAAATTAGCATATTGCTAGAACTCAGTATATAAATAATTTCGGTTAAAAAAAAATAACATTTACCACCGTTTTTCAAGTTTAATACAAAGTAGGACTTTGCATAATAAGATTCGTTGTTCAACAGTAAATCACTAGCAATCCAAATTTTATAAATATTCTACTTTTGTGATTTACGTTATAGTGAAGAATACTTGAACGTGTCGATCTGAACAGCTTGTTCAGTTTTCAATCTTCCGCGAGATGTCTAGCCATTCTCGGATGAGTCAGAAGCAGTCAGGCCACTGTAGATCGACCTGATTGGTCGCATAAATTTTCGGCGAACACGGTCCCCTTCCGGGTCGATGATATTTTCAGAGACTTGACGGTTCGTCCGGTTTGCTCCGGGAAAAGGGGGACGGCGGCGTAGCTAGCTGGCACTCGGCAAAAAGTAATATTTCACCGAAAAGGGGAAGAGTCGTAAGGCCAATATCATCGTGTATCGTCGGTGACAGCGTGCGTTTCAAAAGCGGATTAGTTCCGGTATTGTATTTACAGGTGGTCGTGAAGTGAACGGCTTAGTTGCGAAATTGGTCGCGCGACCCGCGATGCATCATAACCCGCCGCATTCGTCGGGTTCAGTCGCTTTTAAAATTCTCCCGGCAAGAACTTTTCACGTTAACTGACACTTTCGAAACCGGGTTGCTGAATAGCCGCGCAGATAGACGGTTTTGCTGGTCATCCGGATTTGTCGTTTCACCCCGAACCGCGGAAAATGGAAGAACCGAGTTTAAAGCAAATACACTTAGCCAACACAAATCCGCAAAAGCCAGCAAACACGATTTACAAATAGTATCGCCATTTTTCTGCGGTTATTCTATTACCGCCGACGGGAACCGTGTTTTGTTAATCGTTTCGTTGTGATATATAATTCCCAGCGTGCAAACTGATTATTACAATTACTTAACACATTGTCTACCGGCGATTATTTCGTATTTGAATGTCCATGGCGACCTGTTTCAGTGAACACAATTTGTATTAACCATGCAACAAAATTTCTATACTTCAACCTTTACCACATTCTTACCATTTTCTTATGATAAAAATGAAATAGAAATGTAACATCTATTTGTTAATTGTACATGTTTCTATGTACATATTTGACCAATTCGCAAATGTTGTAAATACATAAATAACTGCAATCTAATAATTCTACAATTTTAATCATATCAATGCAATTTGAAAGAGTCCACGTAATACGATTATGCAACATTTTTTACCCTCATACCAAAACTACATAGCTTTTACATTTAAATTCAACCTGTCGTGTTTTATTCATAATTTTATAATTTAAAAAAGTATATTAAAGTACAACCCAACAGTAGTTAAATTAAACATTTTTGAGAAAACGTGTATATCGGTTAATCGTACTTTGATCAAGATTAAATAATATAATTATACTGTGCTGCAAGTGATTTATTTAATTTTCTTGTTGCATTAAAAAAATTTTAAACATTATTCTGTGAAATAAAGCTTGTAAAAAAACATTGTTAGACAAGATTACATTTCTCATTACCATTGAGTTATAATTATATCTTTTTAATTAAAAATACGATTGCTTTTATAAACGTGTTCTCAATAAAAAATACCGTGCATTTTTTACTAAATATTAAAATGTGCATATAGCGATATTATATCTCCGATGTCTCCGTGATTATATTATAATTAAAAGTCCACGTTATGCAGATTTATTACATTTTTAATTCGTAAAAACGTACCGAAAATGTCGTTTGGATAAATTAGAAGAGCTATTAACACCGCTAGAAGCGTTTTTTGTCGATCCACCATTTTGTGACAGTCGCCGATCCACCTGGAACAACGTAAAAGAATCCAATTAAATATACGCGAATGGTAACAAAGGAATCATATTTAATTAATTACATTTCTCTTTGTGACCAAATTCTTAACCATGCGCATCAAAATACGTTATTGTGCTCTGATTAAAAACCTTTATGATCATTGACCGTAGCCAAAAATTTGATTATATTCCGTCGGTAATCGAGCCTTTCGAAAATATCGAATGAATCAAAATTAATTAATTAACGTAACGTGGACGTTATTGCATTTCTACTTTCCGACTATAACATGTTCGAGAAATTCGTAAATGCTGTCTCATCTGCTGTCAATGATATAATTATTACGAAATTAATGAATAAACGATAAAAGTCGAACGCTAGGCGTCTGACCAGAGTCTGATCGAATTGCGAAATATTGTCGGAAAATCGGAAACTTGCTTAAATTTCATTTCAATTCGTGCCTGGAGTGCACTGTGAAAAAAGTCCGGCTAAAAGTGAAAAATTTTATGGTAATAGTAATGCGATTCGATCCGAATGACCTGGTAAACCGAAAGTAACTTTAAACCGAGCCGGAAGCCGCGACCAGCTGGAAAGTATTACTCCAAAAGGATGTGGCATTGGGTTATTATTCTTCATTAGTTACTTAGGGGAATAGCGAGACTGGGGTCTTTAACGGCTGATCGATGAGATATTGATTATACCTTTGATTTAGGAGCCTTCAATCATCCAAACATCAGAAGTTCGGACAAATACACTATCCGTCAGATCGGTGACATCTCTTATTCCGTTTACGGTTTTTAATCAACGTCTCAAAACAATTAACATTATCGTTTTTTATCCACCATTTCACACGTCCCGGGCTGGAACATTATTACCAATTTTAAATTTTCATTCGAACAAAACGAACTTTTCACTCAACCCTAAACTATTAAAACTTTAGTTACTGGTATGTGTGGCGCCTCAGCGTCAAGATATTTTTCTCGCTCTCCGCCGTGGCACTACCGGCATCTCAAGAAGGAAACAAATTTTACATCCGCGGCAACTCTTTTTCTATTTATTTTTCTTAAGAGCGGTCTTTTTGTTTCTACCTTTTATTTATTTATTGATTTTATGTTGCTATGTATTATTGTATTGTTATTGTACTATGTATTGTTCTTTTGTTTATATTAATGTTATTATGTTTTTCTGATTTCTTGTTCATTCAATTTCTGATGTTCACAAAATAACCATCTCTTTTCTTATATAATTTAATAAAGTTTATTTTATTCCAAAATACGATATTAGAACACGTTATTTTCTAAATACGTATTCAAAAATGTGTCTGTCTAAACGCAAAACAACAAAAAACAGGAAGACTAAAATTTCGTACCGTCGTCCATTAACGGCAGCCGTCGTTAAACAGTTAATAATATTTATTATACGTTCGAAAAATGCTACATACTTTTAACTTATTGAGCTAAATACGTACTGTGGTTCCGTAAATGAGTAGAAGCATCGTTCAATGATCAACACTATATAGATTTTAAACAATACAACAATATAAAGATATGACAATAACATTGTGACAGAACAGCATCTTCGTGTGTCATGCGTAATACCTTATAGGTTATGTTCGATCGATATGATCGATAATCGATTACCTCGTACGGACACACCAAGCGGCCACAAATATGTACGAAAGTAACTTGTTCAATAGAAATATGTTAAATTAATATTTTATTACTGTCCAATAGTTTTAGAAACGACCCTAAACGTGTGAATCTACCTTAAACTTGCGGAGCGACCAATTGTACAAATTGGCCATCTTGTGCTTGGACCATACATATGGACCCGGCATAGGTGTAGATAAAGTATCTGGTACCTACAACTGACGTCACAAGATAATTCAAAATGGTGGATAGGAACATAAAAGCGAGATATACAAATATATTTATGCATTATTTCTTGAACATTTGCAAAATTGATGCAAACTCGTTGCGTAAAGAATTGCAAGGAACGGCAAAACCATTATACAAATATATCTTTTCACAAATCAATGTTTTATAGTTAATATCACATATACAAGTTGTCCCACGTAATACGTTTCACGATTTTTCAAATACTCGCGGTAATCTGACAAAAATATATGATCAGTTTTCGATTAGCTACGTATTGCAATAAAAAAAATTCGAAAAACTTTTTTCGATAATTTTGAAAGTCACCACCTTCATTTTTTTAAACTGCACTTTGTATTTTTAGCTCATGGTATGTTAGGTGGTTGAATTCGTCTTGATACGGACTCACAAAGTACCATTTTAAAAAATGAATTTGGTGACACCCTGTATATTGTTCTTACTATTCTGTTTTTTTTTTAAATAAAGTAAGTTGTGTGGAAATAAATACAGATTTCATATTATCAACGTTCACATTAAAATTTCAATTTTTCCAAATTATAATTGACAAAATGAGTTAGCACTATTTCAAATAATATGAGTAACGTAAAAATGAACGTGTAATACAATAAAATATATATATCACTTACAGTTTTCATAAATATTTACATAGAACGAGATACTTCGACGATTCCTCTTTCGCTTCTAACACATTAGCTTAGGGACTGCGACTTCTCAACTAGAGATGGGAAAAACTGCCGAATCACTCGTGCTTCCATCACGTTCGTTCCAAATCACGGTGATTTTTCACAGTGATTCGTGATTTTTCGTGATCGCTTCTGTGATTGGTCGAGAGCATAGGAACATAACTATTCTTTGTCACACTATATCACTCTATACATATAGAAGATTGTGTTCTCGGGATATGTTCCATACCAAAAAATAAAAACAAATTTTATTAAGTTGTGTAGATTCCATGCGCATGAGCGTTCAAAACATTAACATATCTATGATGACGACAACTGACCGTGGTGTAGTGATATTGGCGGGAAAATACTAAAATTGGCGGGAAAGTACTAAAATTGGCGGGACGAGTGTCCTACGAGTTTTTGGTAAGTTATTGTTAATGTTTTATTATAAAATGACGGTTAGCATTGGAAAACCAATTTTTAAAACTTAAATACTCTATTTTATCGAGAATCTTACTGCGTACCGATGCTAAAATCATTGCGCATGCGCGTGGCAACCACGCATTATCTCATCACTGCGTCGTTCGTGATCGGTCTCCTGCGTGATTTTGAACTTTTCTGATTGTGCAACTGGAGAACGGATTACACACTGCACTCGTGTTCTTCCTGTAATGTCAACCAGTGCAGAAAGACTCGGACACCCTGTTCGCTTTTCAGGTATGTACGAATAAATCGTTATATTTATAAAACGTTAAAGCAAGCAAATTTTCTACAATTACAATACGTCGATATGTTGAATCCCACAAAATTAATGTTTCGATTAGAACATACTGTATTGAATGTAAATTTTATTTCAGGCGTAGACCTAGTTGAAACGGAACGTATCCATTTCAATTTTGTATTCGACTAACCATTATTAAGTGAGAACATGACAGGATCAATACTTCACTTTAATTTATTTTAAGCAACATCTACGTAATACTACCACTGAAATAATTCATAACGTTCGATTTAATTCCAATCGATAAAAGCGTGTTCAAATTAAACAGACATTAATATGCAAATGTTAAGATATTAATGGTATTGATAACATTCTAAATTCGTCAAATACGAATTCAATTAATTAAGTAATAATTGTCTCACTACCCTATAAGATCTGCTATATTGTTACCAGCTGAATTTAGTTTAACATTAAAAACCATTGGTACAATCATGCTATAATGTGTTATAACTAGACTGCCAATCTTTATGCAAAATACAAATTTTCTTCATCAATTGTTGCAAACAGGAGCTAAATAGAAATTTCTTTCTTTCTTTAATGACTTTAGTGATGAATTAAAAATATATTAAATTATTATATATAGCAAGATTCAAAGAATTTAATAGTGCCAATATATTAATATATTGTTATTTATTTAATTATATTTATCATATTTATATTGTAACAATATTTATTTTGTAACAATCGATCAAGAAAATTTTATTTAATATATTTTTATTTTTTTAATTATATATATTAATATATTGGCACTATTAAATTCTTTGAATCTTGCTATTAATTTAAATTCTACTTATTCGTGTTTGTCATAAATGCATACAAATTTTAAAAGTCAATCGAATATCCGAAAAATACACATAGGATCATTATTTAAACATATTTAAATGTTTCTAGGTTATCAAAAGATGCATCGTTGTACTTGGAAGAGTCTGTAGGATCTATAGAGTCGGTATGGTAGAGATCTTTTGGACAGGTACGGAGGGAATACTGTACCGAGGTGCTTGCAACTATCCAGGTAAACTATGTACAGTTGAATCCTCGCTTCTGTTACTGTCGCGGCATTCCATAAGTAAGCAACTGACCAAATTTGCATGTAAGTATCAAGCGTGGAACTACCGAGATTCTACTGTATGTACATGGCAAGAGAGTAGAACGCACGGTTTTTCCGAGCGAGAGACACGAGCGTTCCGCTCGTTGCAGCATGATTTCAGTCGACTTCATCATTTCCCGCGGCTCGTTACGTCTTCTCCGACGTAATGGTCCTTCTTAGCTCAATGAAATGATTTCCACACGCCATGCTACAACGTCGCCGGCGCGTTACATTAAACAAAGGGGGCTTGTTTTAAGCAAACGAAGCCGCAGCGTGGGACCGCCAACCGAACTCCTGAAAGGGAAGGCTTGAAAGCGTCGTTGAAACATGAATCCTCTCCCGGGCTCTTCTAACAATTACGTAAACGGTGAATAATAAAAAAAAAAATGGAGGAGAGTAGAAAAGGAATAAAGATGGTAGGAAAGGGAAAAGAGAGGGACATCGTTTAAAAAGTTTAAATGAAACCGAACCCGGCGGAGATAAGAGGACTGAAGTACACCGTTGTCTTAAGGAACTCGCCCAGATGCAAGTTTAGATATAAAAAGCCAGGCGCGAGTGTGTCTCAGGGAAAGGATTTGATTCTTGGTAATCGGCTGGGGAGTGAACGCTTAAACGCCGGCGATCCGAGTGTTTGCCAAGAAACTGCAAATCGCGAGAAAACTTTCAGAAATACTTGGGAATCAGTTTTCAGCTGCGCGAGCGATGCTCCCTTCGTTATCGCCGCCCCTTAACATCCCGGGACGTAATTGGAGCTGCTTTTGAAGGACGGGAATTCCAAACCGTGGCGAAACCGGAAATATTAACGACGTATCTCGTGGGCTTCTGATATTTCTGATAAATAATCGATACAGAATTGGATATATCGGTTCCTAGAAACCGGGCTTAGGCTTTTACATACAAAAACGGGTCGTAAAGGAGGAATAACATTTTGTTATTTGACACTTCGGTCTCGAGAAAATCGAGTATGGAAATGCAAATAATTTTCTCCCTGTCAGTACTGGATTAGTCACGTGACATTGTGACGCATGCACGACAGAGGGTAAACCCGTCACGTGACCGGGCTGTGGCGGAAGCGTGGGGGAATCTCGTCGTAAAAGGGATAGTAGAGTGGGGAGACAAGTTTCAATCTGGCTACTCTGCATATGGAGTTGCGCACATTTCTCATCATACTATTATTCATTGGATAGTGTCCAGTATTTTTAAAAAATTTATTAATGGGTTTGTTCCTGTTAAAAATTTTGTCCACGTTTTAAATGTTATTCAATCCAACAGTTTTACTCTAAAAGCACCTTTCTTCCCATTTTGACTCCAAAAATGTGAGAACATCTTTCTACAATTTATATAGAAATAAAAGAACGTTGTTTGGTAATTTATTGAGCTTAAATTCCTATTGTCAGGACATTCAATTCTATGAAATTGCCAGTACTTCGCTGACGTAGAAACGGTACGACGAGAATCGGATTCCTTATACATTTTCCAGGAGAGTTGTAAAGTTGCGATGACGCTGCGATGTAAAAAAAGAATCTTTCGTTGTATGACACGACACATGTAGATATTTTTCAAAAAAAAGTAGAAAACGTTTCGCAGAGGTGCAGAAAGTGCTGACGCAAAAATGTCTAAATTAAATGGATTTACATCAAATGCGTTTTAAAAATAATGTATCGTAGGAGACGTTTTACGAAATATTATTGAAATGAGTTATGAAATTTGAATTCCCATGGTTTCGCGAGTTTTATCATTCTCAAGTGCACTTGCTAAGCACAATGATATCTTTTGTCCTTAAATTATTAGAAATATGTAATAGATCGTCACCGGGTCAATAGACTGAAAATTTCCGAATGAAGACAATAATTCCCTGTGTATGGTTATCTTAAGGTAAAAATTCTTCAATACGAATTATATTATAGTTAACAATGATTACAACTATACAAAGTCAAAATAAAATAGCTAGAATTTGTACAGAATTAACAAGAAATATTTTCAGGATTTTATAAATTGATTTTTGTGTAATATTAGCAAAAATTAATCAACCATATTGCTATATAATTCTTGGAATCGATTTTTCGATTCTCATCATCTTATTCAATTCGGCTTGGAACGTTTACTGATCACACAAGGAATGGTAACATTGGGTTTGGATTTCAGCTAACAAGAAGCCAACACGCTGCTGTCTGCTGAACAGCCAGTTCTCTGCAAACAATGCCCCAGATGCAATTACGTATATACACGCCGATTATTGTGCAATGAATCGATCATCCCCCTGAGAATTCGGCTGATATAAAAGGTCATTGTGGATGGATTCGGAGAATGCATGATAATTTCGATGAAACTACTTTTCCGAAAATTGGATTACAATTACCATAAACGTTCCAATAGATTCTATTATGTTACAATAATTCTACAGAATTAATTGCTCCGAAGCAATGTAAAAATGCATCAATGCTTCGATTGCTACAAATACTTTAATAATTTTAGTAGATCGAACTGAATATCTCGACACTTTTCGCTCTTCACTTTTAATTATTCCAATAATATTAATAAGTTAATAATCAGTGACTGCACAATGTTAAGGCTCATATAATTGAAGTATTATGTTTCAGATCTTTTCGTTAAAAGTTTTTTGAAATCCAGTTGGAAATATTTGGCGGATTCTCGCATTTAAATGTTGACACAAATTAAATTCGAACAATTTACGGACGTACGTATGCGCATCGTACGTATCGCAGTGCCGTGAACGCTTTAAACCTTCCAGTATATTACAAGTGCAATGTAAATATTCATTAAAGCCACGACAACGGGACCCGGCACACGCATGATACAGTTTTATCTGTTGATATTTTTAACAAAAATATTGAAATGTTTGCCCAACTGAAAAAGTAACTCGTACGATTGTTCATCGCGGTTGTAAAACGTGACAAGATTAACGCAGATCACTCGGACACACAGATTACAACATCACATGTGTTCTGACGAATCTGACATTACCGAAAATCGCCAAATTAATTCACGGCAACGTGAATTGTTGTAGACTTAAATAAATGAATCGTCGAAACGTGAACTTTAAGAAATTAGCGACATACATATTTAAAAATCACGAAAACGCCCGGTGTTAAATTGAGAACTCGAAGTCACAGTGTAAATTTTAATGCTCACCTACTTTTCATATAATCAATCCTTCAAGTTTCTATATTTAGTTCGATTCCGAACTGAACAAGTAATAATAACTTTAGAACATTTATTTTTAATTACATTATTGATTATGAATATAATCTTCGTATAATATTCGTCGGTCTTGTTTATTTGTACCTTTTTTTTTCAATTACATTATTGCTTTGTATTACAAAGTGTACGAATAACATTAGCTTTGCAACGAATCATTATTTATTTATTTTTAATACAAGACTAATATTTGCTTTGAAATGATTCTATTTATTAACGCCAATAAATTATTTTATTGAGATGAGTTCAATAAAAAATTGATATTCTCTGAAATCATATTTCCTGATGAGAAATGCTCAATAGAATAAAAATAAAAATTTATTATACCTCTTGGGGGATCCAGAGACTTGATCACCAAGAAATGTAATATGATACGGAATTAAATATATAGGGGAGACAAAACTAATCCAATAACAGAACTATTTCGTTTCTAATTATTCTTTTATGAAACTTTCACAAATATATTTGTTCCGAACTACAACTCGTTGTAAGAAATATTTTAAATAATTTCTCTAGGTGGACGCGTTTCCAAATTTCCAAGGTGACCTGTGTTTTTTTTATACGGAACTGTTTATTTAACTAATCGTAGCCTATCCTGAGACGAGTTCACTGACCCATAATGCTCTCGTCCTCGCAAGTCGTTCAAAGTCATTCGGCGCCGTTCAAAATTTAGACGACTACTTGGAAAATACTTGGCCCTTATAGTATTAACTTAGCGCTTCCTATATTTTGTACAACAAGCTGTAATTTGTAAAGTAATTGCGTGCGGAACTTCGAACGGGACGGCCTCTATTTCACATTGTGTAAAGCGACCGAATCTATCGCATAATTTGCCGTTTAAAATTCTATGGACAAATGAAACAGGATGTGTAATGAACGTCTTCGAACGTGTGTAAGTATTTCCACGTTCGCGGGCAATTTCCTACGCATTATCACGCGGAACGCGCGGGTAATTCGCTTGATAGGGTGATGCCGACGATTAATGTTCGAAGTGACAGAATGATATATAATATCGCGACGTTACCGGTCACGAGTTACTGGAGGCCCGACTAAAGTCAGTAGTCGAAGTCAGTGATTAGTCAGACGCAGACCCGGCGTCAAGTTTACTCCGCCACTGGTGAACTTCCTTAATCATTACGGACCTGCCTAATCGATACAAAAGCATTGTTATTCGCGTTACGGAGGATAATGTGCGTCCGTGTGCTATCCGATAATGCGAAATGAAAAATTGATCACGGGAGCGAATAGCAGTCTCGCAAGAATTTCAATATGCAATTCGTGGATTCTGACGAATTTGGTGATGTTTCAAGCCGACGGTGGGTGGTGGAATGAACGAAGAGGCGTGGAGAGGGGGAGGGGGTAGCTTAAAGTGATATTTGCTCAATGAAACGTGACGTAGATTTTTAAAATCGGGCTAATGGAAATATCTCCGCGATTCGAGAGTACGACCCGATTTAATATTTTATTCTTGTCCCGTTGTAATTAAAACCGTAAATCTGCAATTGCTGATCTGTACGGAATTGTGACATACATATTACTCACGTCTTTAGGTTACAGTATGCGTGGTGTTTATTTTAAACATCTTAATTATGTGGTAATTTATTGAATACACAGAAATTGTGGTTCTTTGGTCTTATAATATTTTGTGAATGTTATTATTAATGCATTTTTCATGGAAATTGATGGACATCTTATCGAGCAGGGAGCTCCATATTCTCTGAAAATATTGGGCTGGCAAGAAAGTAATTTCGGTATTTTAAGGTGTAATAAAACCCAATTTTTTATGTGAACAATGAACTTTTATCAAGAAAATATTTTAACCTCCCTGCAATCTTATTATCAAATGTCAGAAATAAGCAAAAGTTATAACCTTAACATAAGTTATTGAAACAAAAAAAAACATCACTATCTATTACTGAAAACCGAAATTACTTTCTTGTCAACCCAATATATCTATTTTATTACTCGTTGAGCGTATTGCAATTTGATGTGTTTGTTTAAAGCATAAATTTTTCAATAAAATACAATTTTACAAAATAACATATTTAAAACTACGTAAAAAAGAATTTATTTAAGAGATACGAGAGATTCAATGTGACGATCATTCGCACAATGAACCACTCCTTCTTAAACAATCTCAATTCGTACACAGTCATTCTAATGTAACATAAATTGTTGCACCACGATTGCACCCGGATTGCGTCCAGCATGATCATCCACGTGGTTCGAAAGCGTCGCCATCGAAATAGTTTAACTGAAAATAATAATGCGGAATCGCTTAGGGCCGCGATAATACGGATGATCCGCGGTAGTTAAGAAGTTACAGCGGCGCTGGCGGGTTCGTATGTAGAAGGCATCATTGTGTGCTCAAGATGTCCAAATATTTGTCAAAGCAGCCGCGTCGGTCCGCTCTTAATTCCTCTGCCCCCCTCCCCTCGTACGTACCTCCCTGCGCGCACGCGCGTGCGACATTTCCCCGTATCTCTTAAAACGGAAACACAGTTCGCGCAAGAAACTAATTTACATTTGAAATTTCATTTGTGTTGAATGCAGAATGAGCCTTCCGCCGGTGCTGACCTCCTTAAACGCATTCCACCGATCCGTTAATTTAAGGAAATTTTCAAATAAAGTTCGCCCGTTCATCAAACCGCGCAAACAGTCACGCGCGTCCGGAAAGAAAATTCATGCCCGGGGAAATTTTCCGCTGCAACCGAAATCTGACGCGGTTTAATACTCCTTTCATTCTTCTTCTTCTCTTTTTTTGTTTTTAGCTTCTTTTTTCCTGCCTCTCCTTCGGGAGGAGGGGCGGTGGGGGTGGCGGTCGTCCAACGGCGAACCAACATAGCGTCGCATAACTCGACACGCAAAACAGAGTGATTTACGAACAGGAATTTTGCGTTCGGCGCCGCGTCGTTAAAGTGGAATTTATATTCCGTTCCGGTGGACGTTCGCTGGTCAAGTAGCCGAAGTAGAAATCGGCGCGTACGATATCCGCGTATGATATTAATTTTATATTATTTCACCATGAATATTGAAATTTACTTGAAATTCGCCGGCGCGGGCGGTACAGTTCGCAAGTGTACAATATCGGAAATTTTCATTTCGCGGTGGCTACACGTCCGCGCTCGTTAATCTTCTTTATCGCGGGTAATTTCATACGCTGAGCACAAGTTTTTCAACAATCTGTTTTCTCGAAATCCGGACCGGCAACACCTACACCGCGCGAACACACTCTCTTAAAAACGCTTTAACATTTTTATCGTGCTTACGGACCTGCCTATGGCCGCGAACTACGACGATAAATCTAGAACGAGATATTAAAGAAATTCAGAATTTAATAAGCAAGCTTAAACAATTAATAACGCTGTCCAACAAAATAGAACTTCTTTCGTGTTCAGCAATTATTGTCTGGCGATTCTTATAGAGAATTTTAAAAACAAATCCGGAAACGGAATTGCTCTACCACGCACCGTTTCCGAAAAATATTGATTTTTGTAAAAATGCAGTGGGGACTCTCCGCTATATATGCATACATATAGCGAATTATATTTTTTTTAAGTTTTATAATAGTTGTAAATGCTAGTTAAAGTTTGAGACTTTATACGCTCTATTTTGTGTATTTAGTATGATTTATTTATTGCCTTAAACCATATAAGGTTATATAGTATGTACAATACAAATTATATAATTTTGTTACAGTATGAAATGAATGGATAGAAGTCGGGAGACAGACGAGAAAAATTCTTCTGTCTAGCAGGAATTTACTACACAGCATTGAATTCTACAGACAAACAAATTTCTGGTAAAGAAATGTTTATCGAAATCATTACAACGTTTTCCGAAAACGGTGCGCGATAGAGCAATTCCGGATTTGTTTTTAGAATGACAGTGTCTATAAGAATCCCCCAACAGATATTGCTGAACAAATTTGGTGTTGTACACTGCAATTCAATGTAATCTATGAAAAAATATTCTGAATTATGTCATTCAGAACTCGCTTAAAATGTGGAGTAAAATCTCTGTCGGATGTTTTAAATAATTCCTGTACAGTACTTTCGTTACATACGGAGCTTATCAAATTTGAATATAAATTGACTGGGAAGGTTCTGAAAGAAGATCCAAAAAATTGTTTTGCTCAATCATTAAGAATTAATACGCTTCCAGGAAGTATTAATTATGTTTACCATTTTTGTCCTCCCTTACCTTTCCATGATAATAATTTTAGCCCGCAAATACAATTTTCCTCCGAGTCTCGATGCTGTTTGCTGATTGGATCACATCAGCGTTGAGGGACCAAGAGGCCACTCGATATTTGTATACTTAATCACGGCTACGTTCCGATAAAATGTATAGGTGTCGAATGAAAAATTCATTCGATACCTTACAAGGGATTTCATTAATTCTTAATCAGCGGAACGGATGGAGGAGGTCAGTAGAAAATACATTTACCCTTAGACATGCCCAGGTTCTCGAAATAAACTACTTTATTGGTCGCTCAATGAAGTCCCTGTCGGCAGGTCGCGTATTATACCCGATGCGTCCGAATAACATGTACAAACGGGTAGGGGGTGATTCGACATGTGAATATAAATCGAAAAGGAGGAATAATATTTTTTCGTTCGACGCCTCGTTTGCGAGAAAATCAAGTTTGAAGACCCGTCGGGTTCGTGTGCTATAATATATGCAGGCAGTAGAACTGGATGGCCATGATCGGACGTTTCAGACGATTCCTATCGACTAGCACGCGTCTTCGCCGCATTTTCAAACTCGACGTTCTCGAAAAAGTATTTTTGTCCTTATTTTCACCTTTTGGAATCCTTTATTGGCACCTTCTACGATTGTCCCAAATAATTAAAAAACGGGATAGGGAGTCCCATGACCGTCAAACATTAAAATAGTTAATTTAGTGCATATAAAATCGTTTTTTTTCGAACATCTAAACTATTCACCGTGTCGAAAAATATGTTAGATAAAACCTGTAAATCTGGAGAGGCTGTGTCTATTACTTTTTTTTGTAATGCAAACTGTTTTCGAAAAAATTGAGGAAATGTCTGACCAAAATCCAAAAATTGTTATCCGATCAAGCTGAAAGTTTGCACAGATTTTTTTTAATTATTTGAAACAATCCTGGCGGATGCCAACAAAACATTTTTGAAAAAAATTTCGGCAGGAGCAAATAAGACCCACCCTATTGTACATGTTATTCGGCCGCAGCCTGTATTTGCACGGTCTATTAATTAAAGAAATATTAAATCGATGATGCATAATACTGTATGTCCAATCGATTGATAATTATTTGTTCGCCGTTCTTTAAGCAATCCTCGAATCGGTGAATTTGCCTTTTTTCGATCATTGTTTTCGGTAGAGCGACGTAATCCAGGTGCCAAGGTATCATAATGTGGCCACGGACTTTTGAATGGTCTAATAATACGTCAGAAAATGAATGAAATTCCGAGAAGAAAGGAGGAAAGCTTTCTGTCAATTCCCCGCGAGCGACGTTAATTGGTATCGGGTGGTCTTCACATCTCTGTGAAACTTATACCGCATTACCGCGATAGAGAATGAAAAATGAGGGGACGTGAATGGACATTAATTTTTCATTCAATTAAAACATCAAGGCAGATAGTTTACACGACGAACATACGAAATGCAGGATTGATCGGAAAACAACTAGTATGCAGATATTTATGGAAAATAAAACCGTTCATCCTCGATCGCGACAAACTGGAGCAAATTATAAATTGATTATCTTTCGTAATAGACTCGATAGGCTGAAATTAATAGCAACTTTAAATGATACCAATTACTGTTTTTTAATCATTTTTTGTCATAATTCCGCAATCTAATTATAAAATTTTTTACAAAGCTATAGTGATCTCTAGAAAACATAACTTCTACATAAAAATTTCGGGAATATCATGTTTTATCATAATTAATCCAATAAAGAAACGATTAAAATGTTTTAGCTCATACAAATGATAAGGCATTTTGTGCAATTTTTATTTTATTATATGCTTGGATAAAAAAGATGTATCGAATCAATTTCCATGTAACTTCATAATTTCGATAATTGTAAAATCAATGGTGAGTTTAGTGTTAAAAGCGCGTTTAGAGAGGCAAATATTTCATATATAAGAATAATTCGAATGAAATGGAATCGGGTTGAGTTAAAAACTTTGCGTAGCGTTGGAAAAATAAAATAAGACCTTTCTCTCCTCGCGTTAATTGCTATGAAAAGCATTTTTTGTGCCGGGGTGAAGAGTGCTCGGCGAATTGCTTAAATATGCGACGCCGTGTAACGCTTAACGGAGTAACCCAATTACTTGACAAAATGTTTAGTGACCCACGTGTAATTAGATTAATCGCGAACCGGCTATACATCCAGTGAACAAACAAGTCGACTTCGTTCGGAATTGACCCGCAGGACAAAAAGCGGTTAATTAATTACTTTTAGCACCGTACCGCGCGAGACCGAAAGTTCGTTTCTACGGCTTTGTGGTTTATTTACCGGCGATGCTACTCATTGTTGCACGCGCGCGAAATGATCACACGTTTTTCTTATTGTCCATCGATTTCCCACCATTCGCAAGCTAGACCGCGATTACACGTTTAACGTCGGCCCCTGTCTCGTTTCCATTAATCAAAAATCAGTTAACTTTAGTCTCACTGTCCACGTTAATATTTCAACGTGAGGAATTATTCAACTCATTTATTTCTTTGGGTGCGCATTATTTAAAAATGTCTAAAAATTTCTACAGACACATTATTGTTATTTTTATAAAGTTATTTAAAGTACTCTTAGTACTTTTAGTACTCCGTTCTACTGTACTGTACAATTTAACATCATTAACGTTTTACAGGCATTAACAATAAATCATGTTTTCGCTAATGATTGACATCCGTCGTATTATGTTGGAAACATTGAGACAGCGGTGTCTCGGTCACTAAAATTAAGCTTTCGTTTATTCATTAATCACCGTATTTAATTATAAAGTTCGATGGAAAGGACAAAAGGGTGCAGACATCAATAATGATAGAATGAATTGTGTTGTTGCTGAAAAATGATAAATAGCTGACAATTAACAGTAGCGATAGCAGTTTATGATCGTATATATTAATAATAAAAGACTCTATAAAAATTTTATTAAACCATTGGTTCTACATATTGCCCTTTTTCATGATGTGAAAGGGAATTTTTTCAAAAATTGTAATTGATCGGAATTGTAGAGTAAATACTAATAGTGAAAATTTAAAAAATACGGTTTGGAGATCAATTGGTTGATTGCGGGAAAGAACGACAGGCATTGAAATCCTTAGATTAATTGCAGTTAGAGGCCGTAAATCGTGAAAAACTACAATTTTTACCATGTTTAAACGTTTGTAGCTCATTGCAACGTTTACCGAATTCGATGAAATTTTCAGGATATGTTTAATCGATATCGATCAATTTTCAATACAAGCACACACAAATAAGTTGCAAACTACAACATTCAATATTTTCTCTGCAATCCTCTGGGGATCAATGTAAGTTTAAAAAGGATCTATAGTATTCCAGGGATCTATTGGGAGTTGATGATAAATTTTTGTTTTAAAATTTTATTTAATTTTCAAGGAATGTAATTGTATCCATTTTAATATGTACAAATATAATAAACCATAAATAATAAAACATAAATCTAATAAACCACTTTTTTCTAATTGTTTGTTCATATCCATACAAAAATTGTTATCTTCGAGCAAAGTACAACTTTTAGTATTTCCTCTGCAATTCCGACCAGTTGCAATTTTTCAAAAACCCTTTTCACGTTACGTACCGAACCGATTGTTCTAATTTCTAAAAAAAAATCCACGTCGTGTGGTCCAATATGAAAAAAGTTATCGTTTTTGAATTGTGTCCAAATATTAACGTAAGTCACTGCGTGTATATCGAAGATAAAATGATTCGTATTGTTTCAAAATCAATGTAAAATGATTACATTGTCGTTCCATGTTTTAGATCGTGTTGGACAGTTAAAAATAACGACGTTCGTCGTGCGAAGCTCGCGACGCCGTCCCCGAGACGTTTCACTTCGCTTAAAATTCGGCCAATAAGAATGTCAGCATAAAGTTCCGCAATTTGTCAGGGCCGTGCAGGCACACGTTCATTTGAAGGGGCGGCGCGCGTGAGTGTGCACGGTTGATCTCGTTCGGAGTCGCAGGAAGTAAGGAAGAAAGGCAGAAAGGAGGTTTGCGGCTTCCAAAATAGAGGTTCGTTACATTCGGACGCGGTTGTCTTTGCACAAGTCGGCGACTTGAGACGTCCGGATACCTTTTCTCATTAAAAGAGAAAACTCTCGTGCAAAAGTTCTGGAGTATCAATGTACGCGTCGTCCTGTACCCTCTAGCCCGACCCGTCTTCTGGCCAGACCCTCTGCTAGAGACCTTGTTCCCCCCGGCCACATTCTTCCTCTTTTCTCCGTCTATGACGTTAAGCGGCGCGGTGAAAGCGCTCGCAAACAAATTACGATTACGGATCTCCTGTCGACTGTCATCCGTCGACGTCTGAATTGTCGTCGTGGCGAATACGATGAGGGGGTGGGATTAAAAGTAAGAAAGAAAAAAAGATACTGGAAGAGAAAGGAGCAGGGATTGGCCCGTTACGAACGTGGAGGAACCGACGGGAGGGTTTGGAGGACGCAGCGAACAATGCGGCCAAGTTTGAAAATGTTTTAAGAGAAAGAGGGGGGAGGAGAGAGAGGAGCCGTTTACGTGACCGCGGGAAAATTAATGCCGACCGTCCCGGTAAAATAAATTCGCGACAGTCGCGTATTTGTTTCGCCGGATTTTGATTCGGCCCGGTCGCGTTTCAAATGACGCCGGCGCGGCGTCCGTGGTCTCTGGATCGAACCGCGCGCGCCTCGACGCCGACATTCTTTTTCGGTGGCTTAATTAGAATTATCACCGACAGAAGTCCGTCCGAATTGTTCTTCTACTTTCATTGGACGTTTCTTGCCCGAGCCCAGACGCGCGCGCAAGGATTCTTTATGCGCCACCGTGTTTTGCTCGAGCCGCCATCCCTATTTAACGACGCGGCCCCGGGATCTGTTTTGCACACAGCCGAACGAAACTGTGACCGCCGAGCCACTTTTCGTTTTCTCCATTTTTACGGATCCCGAATTTAAACAGTGGGCGGGCACGCCACGGCCCGACCAACTCCGCGCGAGCTGCTTGCGATCGTTTTACGGGAGACTCCTCGGGAATCCGCGGGACGACATGCCACCGCGGGATTAAATAATTCATACCTTTGGAAACCGTGCGGCGAGCTCCAATTAACACTTTGGCTGCCACCTCGGTCGTATGGTCGCTCAGGAATGTCTCCGTACACACTTTCGAGTGGAGTAACTTTTTTTAAACGTGCACCGAAAAACAATATAATATCGTATTAACCCCTTGCCTTACAATATCGTGTCAGACACGTGATGAAGCTTCTGAACCGAGTCTAATAAATATTATTAATTTCCTTTAAGCCGAAATAAAATTCTACTTTGATTTTGTGGATGTACAGGTATTGGAGAATATATATAGGCATACAATAAATATAAATTTTCTCCTTTTTTAGAAAATTACGAACTGCAAGAAACTTCTAATCACTGAAACCGTAAAATAAATCGTAATGCAAGGGGTTAAATGTTTTTGTGTCTGCATTATTTTTTTTTAGAAGCGAAGATTTGCATTTCAGGTTTTCAAATGGAATGTTATATGTTCTTTCTTTTTATACGATATGATAGCGTATGTCAAGACAAATTCATTCGTATTATGGCACAGTAAGCTTCAAGGACATGCAAGGTCAGAAATGGAAAAAAAATTTTGAACACTTTACAAAGATGCAATTGTATAATAGTATAAAATATACGCTTACAGCACATTATAAATCAATGGATTTAATAAAGAAGAGCAGGTTTCAACGATTCAATTTTTTAAACTTTGCGGATGTTAATAACATTTGGTTTATTTGTTTCCGACCATTTTATTATCTGCAAAGATAAATATAGAGCAGATAACGATAGATACATTATTATCGATATTATTATCGTGTAGATCGTTCAGTGAAAAAAGCTGCTGCAAAATATTCTCCATTATTTTATAATCCTTAGACAGCAAAACACCCAAAAGAAAATATTCGCCGGACAATAGCCGGTGAAGTATCGGATATGTCAGTAATATTAAATGAAGTAAAAAGAGCTGATGTTTGCCTCGAGATAATGGAAAACAGCCAACATTATAATATCAGCGAAGAATATCTAAATATCGTGAAAACAATGTACGATAATAATCACGGCGGTTATTATTAATTTATGAATTATTAATGAGACAAATTAGTCAATTATTTTTCGCATCTTGTATATAATAAACTGATATTGATTGGCTCTTTCGTATTAAGAAGCTGTCACTTTGACGTGCACAATAATTTCTCCATGTTTATTATTTAAATATAATACATTGCCGATTAGTTAGAAACCAATATACTCACTTATAAAACAATCTTAACTGAATAATTTAGGCGACTTGATTATACACACATTCGTCATTAATATCGCAGGCCTATGAATAATTTGTGATAAAGGGATTTTAATAACCGTATGTATCGAATTAATTATTTCTGCAGATCTTTCCTAAAAAAAATTACTTAATTGTCATCTGTAAATTTAATTACAAAAAGAAAATAATCCTTCACAAATAAAACTCGAGTTGATTGTTGTTTATGAAGTATTTAAATTACCTCTTGGAAAGGAATAATGGTCGGATTCTAAAACAACTGAATTCCGTAAATCAGGCAGCTTAAATGCAATTTTGCTACTGTGTACAATATTCCATTCATAAATACAGAAGCGCATTAAGTGTAGTACGCTTAACGGAGGAACCAATTTCTACCGTTTCCATGTTTTCGCAAGTATTGCATGCATTTGATGCATATTGTTCCATGGAGTCAGATCTTCATTTTATATATACTGTTTGCGTTTATTTTATTTTATTTATATTTGTCGGTGATAAATAATTCGCGTACCGAAAAAAAATGGTTTAAAATATTTCGTTGGAGCTGAATCGAGGATTCTTTATACGACTATTGTTGGCCGAAAAATTCAAAGCACAAATTGTTTGTGCAGAAAACAGCAAAAATATTGCGCGTATAAAGCTGAAAATTAATTTTAAAAATCATATTAACATCAAAATAACTGATCTTTATGAAAAATAAAAATTGTCCAAGTAAATCGTACGAAACAGAAATCAAACGAAAACACATTTCCTCTTTCAATAATTTTAATAAGTTTAAAATAATATATTAATATTCAATCTTTCTAATATTACAGTTTTCTATTCGACCAATCAAATCCGTAGACTTCTTATCATTAATTTGTTGTTCATATAAAATGCCCCTCCATTGGTAAATCGCATTTTAAAAACTATCTTGGTAGTGTAAAGATTAATGATCTGTGACGTCCTTCTGTCAACTTTTAACCAACAAAGTGCTAAAATCGTGTCAGCTCCATTACCACAGAACGCGCTATACAGTAATACTGGCAATTACAGTGCGAAGCAGAAGTTTGACAGCGTCAAACGTAAAAGAATACGATACGAGAGTTATAATAGCATAGTTTCGTTTAACTAACTTCACCGTTGTGTGTTTTCCGTCGGTCGCGTGGTCAAGGTTTTCCCCGTGGAGGACCGAAAAGAACGGATGGAAATTCAATGGCAGACACGATGCTCGAGGCCGGCTCTCCCGGCTTCTCTTTGCTATTGTCAGCGAGTCTCCCCGTTGCCGGTCCGTTTCGATCTCGCCACGTTAAGTCCACGATAAAAAGAATAACGGCTATCATCCACGATATTACGAACGGATAGTGCCTTAGTCGAGGATGTTCATAACGCTGATAAAAGCAGATCCCCGCGACCCATCTGTGTTTTCTCATTCGCGAAACAAGCCTGCGCCCGTGTGCGAATGCACCACCGATATACTTTTCCGTCTCCTTTCAAAACGAAAGTGTTTGGCGAAACGGCGCGGCGCGGCGCAGCGTCTTGCACTCGTGTTGTCTGCTTTATTTCAGTACTGAAAACCGTCCGCTTTCAGGAACCAGTAAAAAGGTAATAAAACGGATCGCTATTTTGCTTTTCGAAATGTAGTTCCATTTACTCCGACGAAATTATCAATGACGACTAGACTGCGGATTTTATGCACTTAACGTGATAAATATTATTATATTATTATTATTAGACAGCGGATTTTATGCATTTATGGCAAAAATTAGTAGGTGTAATTTAAAAACATAAGAAAAATTTTAAAATACTGTCATATTATTTTCAACTTATTCAACATATTAACAAAGAAAATTAATTTCTATATCACATCAGTTTGTTGCAATTGAGGTAGAAAATTTTTATTTTGCATAAAGATCCGCTGTTTAATTATTATATTATACATAGTAGTAGTGTTTCTTCTTGAGAAAAGCCAAATATTTAAATGTTGCACTTCTTGAGAAATTATTGTTATTTCCCCGAGAATTCAAATAAAGCGCGTGTTCTGAATTACACTTGCTCTCGTAACGTAGGGTTGCCACACTTAGAATGCCATCCTACAATTAATACTACAATTAAACCGACCTCCACACAAAATGGCCGCAATTTTACAATTGTCAATGATTTTGTTGCAAAGAAAAGATCTCGAAAAAAGAAAAAAAACTATTTCAAATCACAGATATAAATTAAGAATAAAATAAATAAAACATTAAAATTTTTTAATTTAGTTGTTTACAGTTTTTAAGAGAACATTAATATTTTTCATCTTACAAGTTAAAAATGTTCTTTGCAAAGGTTATTTTTAAAAAATTGTATCAAAGTTATATATTCCGATTGTTTAATAAAAATTGTTTGAATATCGTATTTTATTTCGTAACCACTAAATATATAAAATTTATATTTCAATACATTGTATGTGTAAAATTAGGATAGTTAGTTGTTTTCTTTAATTATACATATAATTTTTGAAAAGAGATATTTCTCGAGGTTTCTAGAGAATTGTCGAGAAATCGAAATTATGTGTCTCTTACTCGAGAAACGAAAAAAGTTGAGAAATCAGAAACACTGCATAGTAGAAATTAAGTTCATAAACTTAAGTACCCCCTAATACGTGATTTACTGTTACTATAAATTGCGCATTTATAGCAGCACCGTTTCAGTTCGGACAATCTGTTACGGTTGTTCTTTCAGTTTCCATTACACACTGGTTGCACCAAGCAAGAAGAATTCGATCGAGTTCTTTATTCTCTACTTTATCTTGTCAATTTTTTTTTTTTTTAATACTTCTTGCGGTATACTCTGTATATCGGTTTTTATTAGTTAGTTATTTCTTATCAAGTGATTAAATGATTTCCACGGACGACTTATTCGTTTCACTTTCAAGATGTACGAATCTGAGTAACTCGAACATTTTTTGATAATATCAACACAAATTCATCGCGAATTTCAGTTCACTATGAACATCCCAAATCCCAATTTGAAAATACGGGAAATTATAAAAATTCGACCACATGTAGACCATATATGTATAGATAATTATTACACAATTTTTTCTACACAAATACACACTAAAGAAGCCAAGGATAAGATTTCGTAGTAACATTCTCAAAGTCTATTGTCTATGTTTTGTAATTCTTTTTTTCTGTTAGCACAAACAAAATGGAATTGCGGTGTATATCTTTTTCTTTTCAACCGTTCGTAGAAACCATGCAATCGCTTAATGCGTCCAGGACAGCAAATGATTATCTGCAAATTTTTTCCTGGTGCGAGACCGGTTTTATTTGTTCGGTTGCGGGTTCGACGAAACTTTAGGGGGGGGGGTGGCCCATGGTAAAAAGCCCGGCAAAAACTAAACGCCCAGTCACGTAATTGAAGCTGCATCAGTAAACAACTCCATTCCGCCATTAAATCTTGGCAGCGGCCAAAAAAAGGACCGCAGGAGAGCGGAGCGGAGCGATCGTGCGCGTCCAGTTTTTCGAAACGGTTGCGGTCGTACGGCAGTTTCCCCGTAAAAATAAGTCGTCGAGGAGAAAGTCGTCGCGAGAGAGGTCTTTGGACTCGTTGTCTTTGACGTTTTTGACTAATGACCGTCGGCCGGGCACGTCGTCCGACGGCTATTCCGCGGCGGCTAATGATCGATTGATTAATGTAACAGGAAATTAGAGAAACCCTCACGAGTTCCCGCGGACGTCGAAATTTCACGAGCGAAAACGCGGGAGCGCAGATGCTCGGAAAGTTTCCAAACTGAATTTTTTTTTGTAGAAATCAGATTATAATATCAGCCTTTGGTACAGTAACATAGTTGGCATAGTAGCATAGAGCGACAGTTCTAGTAGAGGCAGAGAGAATTGACTCGAATTGAGGGGAAAAAGTTATCCCCTCTCTGTCAGTAGTCACGTGACATCGTGACGCATGCACGACACAGACGGAACGCGTCACGTGACATAGCGTCGTAGAAGGGGAAGGTAGAGTGGGAGACGTGGTCCTCATTTTCGAACCTTGAAATAGTGAAGAAAGGTCGTATGCCACCTTTTAAAGTATCACTCCAATCTTCACATCTGTGGACGATTGATGCACTAAAATAATTTTTTAATGTTTTCACATGGATTTCAATTTGTAGTATTTTCAAGAAAAAATGCTTCTTCAGTTTCTCACTTTCCACGAAGCTTTCAAAACACTTTTTGAAAGAAATTACGATTGGTCGGAATTACAGAGATACTAAAAATTGTATTTTGCTTAATGATAACAATTTGACTAAGAATAAAAATTGATCACAAACCCCCAATAGACCCCTGGAATACTATAGATCCTTTTTAAACTTACATTGATCCCCAAAGGATCCATCTGAACCCCCTTGGGAACCTCGGAGTTATAGAGGTTTGCTAACGTGAAACAAATTTGAAAATTTTGGACAAAATTGCAGAGAAAATATTGAATGTTGTATTTTGCAACTTCTTTGTGTGGGCCTGTATTGAAAATGTAGAAAACACGTTTCTGAAAATTTCATCGAAATCGGTTAACGTTGCAATCAGCCATAAACGTTTGAAGATGGTAGAAATTTATAATTTTTCACGATTTTCAGTCTCTAACTGCAACAAATCTAAAGAATCTTACACCTTTTCATGCCTGTCCCTTCAATGCATGTAATTGACACAGATTTCCAAAACGTATTTTTTAAATTTTCATTATAGACCCACATAAAAAATTATAATTACTATTAGTACTATAAGTATTTCCTTTACAATTCCGACCAGTTGCAAAATTTTTGAAAAAATTTCTTTCCACATCATATAGTAAACAAATTGCTCTACGTTCCCAAAAAAGTTCGAATCGTCTGATCGAATATCAAGAAACTGATCGTTTTTTAAAGACCGTCCGAATACTAATGGGAGTCACTGTACACGGAGAACTAAACAATAAAAATTCCTTAATCGACAGAACTCAATCGTTTATCTTACCAGTCTGGAACTTTCTGAACATACGGTGTCAGCGTGGGTCCAGTCGAGTCTATCTCAATAAAGCATTGGCTTACGAAAGTACTTGTTTTCAACAATTTCATGACGTGGCAATTTTATGAGTAATTGCACCTAGATGGAAGAGGAGTGTACGGAGAACGCTAAACAAAAAAAAAGTTTATTGGCGAACGGAATTCAAATTTTTCATTACACCGATCTTGGAACTTTTTGAACATACATCCAGCGTATTTAAATACCAACGAATTGGCTTGATTTTATCCTGTCTCGTGACACAGCATTTTTCGGATGAATTCCATCTATTTTATAGAAACGGCCCGCGCTGCCTGTCTCTCCCATTGGGATATGAAAGGCACGGTGGGGGCTCCGGGAAAACAAACACGGAAGGGATCGCATTCTCATAATAGAGCGGAGGCTGCCGCTTCAGGAGGAAGTCATGTTCGATCCTGAAAACTTTCCGGAACTTTTCCCGTCCCTCATGCTCCCGGATTTTCCCCTTTGTCTCACCGGTATGGCCAAAAAGTCGGCAGCGAGCCGGTCCCGACACCTAGCGCCCTGTGTATTTTTACGATTTTCCCCGAGAGTTTTCGGAAAACTTGTGGCCACGTGTTGGTGCGTCCCGCCACCACACCGCCAACAACCGGAAATTTAGAATTTAGATGCCGGCTTTTTCGGGGGACAGAGGGAAGGGGACTGGTCCCGTGTTGCTGGATCTGCGCGCGGTTCGATGCTCGTTCCCTGAACGGTAAGAATAATGAGGAAAGTAGTTCTTTATCTTTTTTTTTCTATCTCTTCCTCCCTCTCTCTCTCGCTTCATCCTGCCGGTCGTTGTCCCAAGACTGGAGATAATTTGGGAAACTCGCGACGCGCATAGGGCGGTGCCCATGCGGAACCAGGGTTTTGCGAAAGGATTTGATTTACGTTGCTAAATAACATGCCGCTCCTGACAAGCAGCCGCCGGGATAATGAACCTCAGTCTGAACAATGATACGGTTCGTTACTGAGAAAAAAAAAGGTCGGTTGCTTCGGAATTAAGATTTAACCCTTCGGGGACGATGTCTGTGCCGAGTATTCCAAGATTTAGCATACGAGATTGTTAGAAGTGATTTATGCTTTGTAGACGCGTTTCTTCCGGTTGTTTCGTCACGTTTAACGCTAAACTGCCGGTCAAATGACCGGTTTCATATATTTTTTTTTATCTTACAAGTATTAGAATTGTACAACTTCTATGGGAACGATAAATTAAAGCAGGTATAGTGTTGTCACTTTTTGTAAGGTAAAACATTTAAATCGCTCTTTTAGTGCCTGGTAGGTTTAGTGTTAATCCCTAACCCCTTGCACCACGATTTATTCTACGGTTACAGTGATCAATGCTTCTTTATCGCAGTCGGACTCGTAATTAGAGAATTTTCGCTGTTTTTGTAACAATATTCACAACAAAGTTCGAACTCGATTTCGTCTTTTTGCTTTACGTTCTATTCGCAATTGTTTCCAGCAATTATCGCGAACGACGTTATAATGAAGGATACCTATAAAGCATTGTTAAGCAATGTTATATTTATACAAATCTCACCGATCGATTTGTCAGTTACACGTGGTATGACATGTGGTTTGTATTATTAAATATTAGTCAACTGCAATGTTTGTGCCATTCTCACATATGTAAAATGCAGTATAATAATTTCGCACAACAAAATATAATTTTCATTTTTACGATTTAGTCTAATCTACTGTGAATTAAAGTACATTTCTGAATATTAATAGATTAAACTTAAATATCACGATATATTAAGGTTATATAGCGAGCCAACAAATTGAAAACCGATATTATATAAATTTGGTTTAGTTACGGTGATTGGTAAAATAAATTATTTTCTCATTTCATATTTGTTTAAACTAACAACAAAGTTAATGCAGTCGTTTCGTCATTTCACATTACATTATCTTTCTCAACACTTTCTGCTTGGAAATACAATACAATTTCATTGTAACACATACTCAGAGGAATCTACAATACAAAATAAAAAATTCCACGCGGCGTCATACAATAAAACCTAAAAGCGATTGATCGCAATTAAAACAGAAACGTCGATTAGTCATACAAATACCAACTTTACAACAAGCGTAAAATAAAACGCTAGAACGAACGTGCAATGCTCAAAGGTTAATATACATAGAGTACACGGGAACAAAACAAAATCGGTTCAATGAAAGGGGCGGTTTTAGTACGGTTACCGTAATAAATTTACTAGACGGTATTGTAAACCGAACTGCGATATTTAAAACAAAAACGCGTGCAAACATGAAATTTTTATTCAACGAGTAAACAAAGAAAAACAATTTCTCGGTAACACGCGGGACCATTTAGTGGATTGAAATAAAATTCGCATACTCCCTACGTCACGCGAGAGGATGTTCGTGATTTTTTAAATTTAATTAATTTGAAACGCGATAGATACTTCAGGATCTAGGTTTTGTAGAGGGAGTTATATAATGTATAAACAATGAACCCACGCAATGGCATCTATTATGCCAGAATCCCATTATTAATCCCTTTACGTCCAGAGAAGTTTCGTCGTTCACGCGTTCATTGTACATGTAAAATATTAACAGTAACATGTCAATCATCATCCTAAGAACATAATCGAAAATTCATTGTTAACTAACAACTAACTTTTTTACTGTTCAAGGTTTTCAAAAAAATCCAAAAAAAATTCTGGAATACGTATCGAAGTTGCAACTTCAATGCGAACAACGCTTACACGAATGAATGATATCTTTGGTCGCATGGAATTTTACTTAATTTTCACGTGTGAAGGGGTTCGCTAAGTTCAACTCCATTCAACGGGATTCGTTAAATTGTATTGATTTCTATTGTAATGACAAAGTAATCTCACGATGGGAATTTATGTCGCTGGCCAGTAGAAAGTTATCGAACGACGCGTGCACGGAAGAACATTTCTCGGAGCTCGTCCTACTCCGACAATTACTTGGCGAAAGTGCTGGTACAGATTGCACACGTGAATTCCCCGCCCCGCAGTTTATTTAAAATTTTCAGGCCCTTGAGAACGTATCCCGTGCAACTCCGGCAATTCCGCCGCCGCTCCCCATGGTGTAAGTCCACGGGAAACACACGCGACAAACTCAAATATACGTATAAAAGCCCCGCGCGCCCGGCTACGTTTGATCATCAACGACGCGAACCGAGAGAAAGATTGCGGGAACATTGTTCCGCAAACCGCAAAGGACCACCAAGTAATCCATGTTTATCTTCGAAATGCTTTTTCAACGCTTTTTCCGCCGTATCGAGAAAAGTCGCGTTCTACCGGGTGATTTACAAAGGGATCATCGAGCCACTTGCATACGCGGGTTCACGTGTACTCATCTAGTATCCTAACATCTACAAAAAACTCAAACCGTTTGGTCCATTTTCAAAAAGTTATTCGGTTTTAAAGAGTGTACGAATACTTTTTACACTCACTGTAAATTGCTCAAAATCACATTCGAAGTGAACCAGCTTCTGAATCTCTTAGATCGAAACACCCTCTATAATTAATTTTATAGGTACTTTTACTCATTCTAGCAAATAAGTAACAGCAAAATTAGATTCCACGACCCCAATACTATAATTAATAGACCTGTTTATGAAATTTCCAATTTTTATAGACAAATTTCAAGACAGTGGAATGAAATAAAATGCTATTTTTAATGGGAACAAAATTCGTCCTAAACACTATCGAATTTCTTGAAAATTTCCATAAGCCATAACTGTATAGAGATGAACAGTTCGGTAATTAATAATATCTAATTAACACGGATATGAATTTTGTCCAGCCTCGTGCGATTCTGGCTCAGGGGTGTGTCGTCGTCGCAAATGCGCGAAAGCTCGGGAACGTAGTGTTTTTTCTCGGGGGCACGTGGCGAGGGGGGCGAAGAAAAATTTTTAACTGGCTGTCAGGGTAAAGTGTGTAGCTACGTAGGAGAGAAATTTAAGATTCCGCGCGGGACAAGCGAGCGCGCATAGACCCTCCCGGCTGTCATCGTAATGGGGAAGTTGGCGCGACAAGAGGTGTTTATCTCCGAGCCAGCAGGATCCCTAAAATTCCGGAAATCCCGTATACACGAGGTACGCGAGTGCACGCCGGGAGTCTGCTGACTTTTCGAAATTGTAGACGGTACCTGCTCGTCGGCGTAAAATAAATCAGAGTACAGGGTGAGAGATGTACCAGGCGATATATATCTCGGTACGTCAGGTATATTCCCCTCCTTAAGTTCTCGTTGGCCTTCGTTCGTACGAACGACGCCGACGCCGACGCCGACGCCGAACCCGAAGCCGACTACGGGCCACGTCTATAGATTTGGCTCACGTCGAAGTCAGAGCACAGGCTCTCGCCTCCTGTTCATAAATCTTCTTGGGGATTCCTTTCCTTAGAGCACCGATGCGCGCGTTCAATCTGACGCGGCCGTGTTTTTGATACAATAAGCGCGGAACAAGGCCAATCCTAATTGATTTCGCGACGGCGCGCAGCGCCGCTACGCTTCGTCGTTCCTCCTCCGACGATTTTCTGCGAAATCTCTTTTAAATTGCACACCAACACTAATTTATGATAGTGCCAGTTTACCGAGTATACAGACCTGGGAAAATTAGATTCCAACACTTTTAGCTTATAAAAATGACGAGGCGCTGTTTATTTAGATTTTGGGCGATTTTTATCTGAACATGTGTTTGGAGAAATAACCGTTTCTCTAACTAACAGTACTGTTGTTTGAAAATAATATTGATTCATTTGAGATAATAGCAATTTCAAGTAACGTGTTGTTTCTTTATCTTTTTTACTTCAAATTTGACAGAAAAAATAGTCCTAGTAATGTACAAGAAGGATATCTGTATAAACCAGACATAAATCTTATACATATGTACAATCAGATTGTCACGCATAATTTCGAAAAACAATTTTATAATTATCTTAAGTAAAGAAAAATGTTATTTTTAATTTTCAGAATGTTAATGTACAATGAATGTATAAGTTCGAACAAGTCTCGGTGTTGGCAGGAGAATATTAAAAATTTACTTCTAAAAAGCAAGATTGCAACTAAACAATTACATGCGAGAACAAATGTCCCAGCAGTCCTTGCAAAAGTGAACCAGAGGCACACTCTCTCGTCAGCGTTAAAAGAGTTAAACAAGTGGGAAACAGTTTTTTAGCAGAAAAAACAGTCTTTCCACGAGTGGTCTGTGTCGCGCTTGAATATTTAGCTACATCTGCTGAATTCTGTGGGTATTCGCTGCAACGCCTAACGCCGCACGCCTACAATTTGTAAAAAATTATTTCTTATGTAGACAATATATTTTGTATTCTTAAAAAGATATAAACAGATGAACAGGAACGAATTAATACAATGAATTGGGAATAAGATTTATCAATATTACTGTAATATTTAGGTAATAAGTTTTGTCAGATATTGACTGAATGTATTTCCAATCCGAGAGCATTATTAGTCATGTATTGTATCGAGATTTTAATCTAACTATAGTGTTCCTCTGCGTGCCCAGCACACTTACACAATCAATACGAATATTGACGCGAAAATAATTGAATTACCAAGAACTTGTACGTGCGTAGCAAGCCCCGAGTAATTTAGAAGTGTCGATGGTACGTGAGATTCGTTTAGAGAGATTCATTGGCGGAGTCCATTCGTGCGTTCTGCTGTTCCCTTTTAGAATTTTCAAAAAAGTGTCGGTCGAAACAGTCGATATGCTAAAATTCTAGTTCACATGGCAATTCATACCATAAACAATGGTTTACAATAGGCACGCAGTGTTGGCAGACTATAGTTTGTATGAAAGTATTGTTGTCCTAAACAAATCGAAATTCACAAAATTCGTAACAAGCTCGATTGTTTAATCAGTATTTTAGTGTAATTCGTCAGAATAAATGGTATATACCTAAAAGAAAATGAAGTTAGTCGCAGTGAACTATGATAAGTAATAGACGGCCGATTTTATGCATTTATGACAAGTAAAAACTTTGGAAGAATTTAAAAATATTTTTATATTATTTTCAACCCATTTTCACTACGGTTTGTTGCAACCCAGGTAAAAACTTTTTATTTTGCATACAGATTCGCTGTCTAGTAATAATATTTTCACATATAGAATTTTAATATTTTACTACAAGAGATATTCCGATCACTCTTTCTCATGATACAAGTTAACAAACAAGATTTTAGAGCAATAAAACTAATATTACAGAAAAAATGAACTTTATATTTGGCTCGTGTTACCTAGAATTGATACAGACCATTTTGATTTTACGGAGGGAGCAATTTTTACTAAAAAAACGAACACGTTAAATTCGATAAATCAAACTATCAGGAAATTGATAAAACCTTTCTTTAAAATTGTACAAACAGTAGAAATACAAATGAAATAGAAGTTAATGCATTTTTTGGTTATTCTTATTTATGAAAAGTATCACCATACAAAGTAAAATATCACGTGAGTTCGTTCTTTTTTTTTTTAATTCGTCTGTCTATGGACTGTTATCTATAACAGCAAAAAGTTCAATAGAAATCGGCTTTGTGTAACAGAAACAGACGATAAATTAATACCGATTTAATCCCGCTGACCGTACCACAGTCGAAAACAGGACCGCGGAGTGTCGGCGAACTTTGGCGGAAAACATATCGAGGAGGTCCAATTTCACGTGGCGATATTTAATCCCCGTTAATTAAGCCAATTTTTTCCTGTTTGAAATTTTATCAGGGCCAACGGGCTCTGGCAGGACGAATCACAGTCGCAATCCTCCTTAAGCTCTTTCGCGATTTCTCTTTTTCCACGTTCGCTTGTATATTCCCCTTAATGTCGAAGTTGGTCCAAGTCAGGGTACGTCCACATTACCCTGTAAATATTTGAAGAAGAATTCCTCTCCAGCATTCTGGTTACCCGCCACCCCCATTTCCGCTCTTGACAGGCATGCGCGATGGAGGTGCGAAGGTTAAACTGTGTTCACCGGCCGCCGTGCGGTGTTATATACACGGTATGCCCAAAAAAAACCTACACCGTTGTTACCAAAAATTCAATTCTGTTGATTAGGAAATTTTTCATGACTGTATGTCTTCTACATACAGCCACTGATATCCGGGCACTCTTAAAAATCGCGTCACTTTATTAATATTCGAATTTTTTAGAAGTTAGAGCAGCGGTTCCCAACCTTTTTCCTACATCGACCCCCTCACATTTTTCTCTGCGACAAAGTATCACGGTATCACTGCGTTCTTTGTGACTATGCTGCATACAGACAATTAGAACAAAATGGTTTATATTATTAATAATTACATTTCTGAAAAATTAGATAAAATTTTGAAACAGAAAAATTTATCATCAACCCCCGATAGACCCCTGGACCCCGTTGAAAATCTCTGAGTTACAGGTTTGCTAACGTGAAAAAATTTTGGACGAAATTGCAGAGAAAATACTAAAAGTTGTATTTCGCAACATTTTTATGTGGACTTGTATTGAAAATTTGGAAAACACGTTTCGTAGATCTGTAACAATTAAACATATTCTGGAAATTTCATCAAAATCAGTGAACGTTGCAATGAAATACGTTCAAGAGTCACCGCACATACCTCACCCAGGTGTAATTAATCAGAAAATTGTCGTATCATAACGTGAGTTACAATCGAACATGAAATGGCATGAAATCATTGAAATTCTAAAACTTTGACGCACTGGTGTCCGATTGCTTGGAAATTTTGCACACATCATTTCCTCGCCAGGTCTCACAATTCAGGGGGGTGGGGTGGGGTGAGACGAGAGAAAAATCGGAAAATAGGACCGCCCTAATACTCGTGCGGCGATATTCTGTTAAATTATTTGGAGAGCATCCCCGCGAACGAACTTTCGTCGAGGAGAATTTGACAGTCACGGGGATTCTCGGCCCGGTGAGTGGTTTTTCTTCGGCTCCTCGGACTCCAAGGCTCTTTGTAACACGCACACCCGAAAACTTTGTGCTGACAGTCACGTCACCGCTCGCCGTCGCTTTCGCCGCTCGTAAAAATGGAAAAGAGGATCCTGTCGACGAGTGTCGTCCTTTTTTCCCCTCCGTCCTTGTGTTATTCTGAATCCCGACGGATAAATTCTTTCGGAAAAACGGTTTATTCCGATTCGACATTTATTTAAAAATCTGACGGCAGACTCGACCCTCGTCCGGCCGACGTTTCTACGGCTTAATCTGTCCCTTGATGTTGGATTGAAGCGAGCGTGAAAAATCAATATGATGGAAACATAAATAATTAACGCGTTTGCTATGTCGTGTGCACGATTCACGAAGATTTTGTAATTGAAATACGTCACACGCGTTTGAAGATAATAAGCTCCGCAAATGAAATAAACTTAATCGGACTTGTGACGAAAATTTGAAACAGGACTAAATATGCACGTTATTAATGGACTACGCATTTCATATTAAATTTTACGAATTTGTAGAAAAAATGGGGCAGCGAAATAGAGAACGGTGACGACAGAACAATTGAAAAATATTGTTACGTTGTTCTCAATTTATTGAAATAATTTAGAGAAAAAAATACACTTTATTCAATTCCTGTTTCGTTCGGAACGTTTCTATTTAATTATTGATTCGCTTTAAATGGAAATCAAATTGTCACTACAGGTTTGCTTCGAAAATCACGGTACAAGCAGCCTTGTATCAAGTCGAAAATAAGGAATAACGTTCGTTTGTTCGACGACTCGTTTTCGACAGAGAAACGAGCTTGAAGATGGTGTTCGCGTGCTGTAGCATCCGTGGGAAGTAGAACAGGTCGGTCATGATCAGACGTGCTAGCCAATTATATTATTTGCTGATTATATTATTATTATATTATTTGAATTCTCAAACACATTTCACGATTTCCGAAAAAATGTTTCTCCTCCTCTTCGATCTGTTTTTGCATGTAAAACTACTAGATGTTGAATCAGCCCCTAGAAACAGATACGTTTTTATGCAGATTCTATGAAAATTCTACGAAAATAGAACGAAACCTTTCGCGGATTAAAATTTTCTTTGCGGTGAAAATATGTACAACAAAAATATTGTTAATACTTCATTTTCCACGGTTACCCACATTTTACAAAATCGCATTATATTGTAAACGCATAAAGACCTGCTACCTACTAATTAAAGCTTAAATGAACTCTTCAAAGAACTAAATCAGAGTCGAACGTTAATTAATCTCTTTTGCAGTTTTTACTAAATGAAATCGATGAATTAATAAATTTGTCATCTAGTCTGGAATTAACATATCAATTAAATCGTCAATATAAGATGATTTCTCAACGAACGTTTCACGTTTTCTCAGCATAAGTTTGATACGTTTCATTGACAAATTAAATGAGGCTTTTGGAGACCGTAATCAAAGTAGAAGATTAATTAATTTTGCGACAATCGTTGCAAAATTTGATCGATAAAGTAATAAATTTATCCTTCGTTCTTGGATTATCATGTGAGAAGATTGTTAATATAGGAGGATTTATCAACGAACGCTTTATATGTTTTCTCATCGTGCGTTTCACCGTGGTTTCGAAAACCGAGCCAGCTTTTTAGCGGTGTATTCTTTTTTTTTCAAGTGCACCGCGCATTACAAGAAAACGTAACTGCGTTTTCAGTTCCCGAGTTATTTATGGAGTGTTTATTCCCTGTTTCCGTATTTCGGAATAACGCCAATTGTTCCGTCGCGGGAGCCTCCATTAGTGTTTGAAACATGTAAAAGTTTACGTTTATATACGGTACACGATGTGGTGAACGATAAAGAATTCCTCCAGGATTTATGAGAAGGGCTATATAAAACCTGAAAGTTATGTCTCTAGACTTCGGCGTAAAGCGAATGTTCAGAAACAGTGTGGTCGCGAAGAAATTTTCGAGAGTGACCTGTCCTGATAAATCACTTTAGGTACTTTCTACCGTTGGATATTTACCGCCGTATTGATTGTGCGTGAAACATGGCAAATCGTTATTTCTTGGACTCATTAATGAATTCTCGATCGTTACGTGTTTATAGCACAACCATACGACTAAATAAACGATTCCAAGCTGTGAACAAATATTGTATTTGTTACATTCGATCCACTGCAGATGCTGAGAAGAATCAAAATCATATGTAGCACAATGTTTTCAGCATTAATTTTCAGCCTCTACACTCAAAACAGAACTCATGTGTATCTGTATAATAGGTTTTAAAAATTTAATATTACAAAATTTTTAATAAATTCACACGTATACCTCACAAATATATGTGTGTCTTAAATAAAACATTTGATTTACTGATAAAAACAAATTGTCCGTACACGAAAATATTACAAATTAACTCGTAGCCCTTTCTCTGCGAATTTATTGATCATTTACAAACGATCAAAATACTTTACTCGAAAATAACCTCGAAAGAGATTAGGATTTAAAATAAAGTTGCAATTAATTTGATTGCGAGGTCCACGAATTAATTAGTACATTTACGTTTATTCTTATTTGTAAAAATGGATTGTTAGCAAGGTTTAATATTTCACAGGAATATCAAAGTCACCGGAAACCGTTGCTCATCCGATGGAGCAAGAATTGTCGATGGAAGTCGTCGTAAAAAAGATCAGTGATAGCTTGCCAATGTGTCTCACGAAACGACCATAAATGTGAACATAAGTGGTTCAACCTTCGCTCAGTCCTCGTTACCACTGCTTTGCGAATCCAGTGGCGGGGCATTACTCCTCGTACTATTGGCAGAGAAGCCATTTTCTCACATCTTTTCCCTTGATTCGCGAGAATTTACGACCCTTAGAAAATGGTGTACCTGTCCGGTTGTCAAAGTTTCATCGAGACCATGTAATTACTTATCGGGACAGACAATACGTTCGAATCTACCAGTTTCCTTCTCGAGAGTTTTATTCAAATTTATTTACACTATTGCAAAATTAAAACTGTCAGTACATTTCTTTAAATCCTGAATTCTTTTGAGTTCTAGGAACATTGGTTCGTGTTTTTCAATTTCCGATACGAATTACAAATTAAAACGTGCAAGAAACAAACGACAAAATAGAAAATGTCTTTTTACAATCTTATTTGTAAGTCTAGTTTTCTTTTGTTATCAATTTTATAAATATTGTTCTGGATTACGTCGGACGTGGCATAAGATTAATATTGAATGTGTAACTGATTTATAAAAAGTATTATTATTTAGTTATATCGCGTAAAAATTTACTGGTACTTAATTTTACATTAAATGGCAATGGACCACTTCATAAAATAATTTTACAGTTTAGAAACCGGATAAAAGTTTTTTTATAAGGGCATTTACATTTTCCTTATGACAATTACAATTTCAACAACGTATTAGCAAATATACAAGTGAGAAAGAGGCGGAAAATTTTGAAGTCTATATTTTAAAAACCTGTCCAAGGAACTTTAACGTTACACGCGAAAAAAAATGATTATGCACAAAAAATTTAATAAAAAACGTTTAATAAAATTTAATAAAAGTTTATCATCAAATTTCAATTCACCGGAAAATCAAGTTTTTGAATTAATTTGTTTCTGCACCTGATCGTTATTTCCGCTTCTACATTAATAACGGCGCGCCACTGGTTGCCTACCGCTGATCTCTGTATCTTGTTACGATCAATTTACATCACATTAGTATGAGAACAATGTTAATAAGCATTGACCGTAAGTGGAGATAACCACCAATGGAGTGACATGGTGCTCCGTTGTACGATAAGTGACACAGTGCTCCACTGTGCTCGAGTGTAAATACCATGAACACACCATAATCCGCCATGAAATAATCATTAAGAAAATCATTCACTCTATCCACATAATGCTGCGCAAAACATATTGTAATCTGTGAATTATAGGAAATATAAAATACGTAAAATAATTAAATAGACTGCGGATCTCTATGCATAATAAAAATATTTTGCATTGATTGTGGCAAGCAGGAATAACATAAAAATTTATTTCATCCCTTAACCCTCCTCCGTCCTTCATTTCACGAAATGAAAGTTAACGAAATGAAAGTTTACATCTTAGGATTTTCAGTCGTCTTCCGTATTAAAAAAATAAAAGTCACGAAGTTTCGGGCTTCAACTACAAATAGAACAGAACAGTATAACTTAAAACATTTTTGAATCTTCTAAATCTTTTACCGTTTTATTTTTCACCGAAGCAATTTGCAAATGCATAAGGATCCGCAGTCTAGCAATGAAATTATTAATCTCACTGATCAATATATTGATTGTATTTATAGTGAAACAGTATAAACAGCGATTCCAATGATCGCGAAAGCTAAGGGCACTGTTTCCACAGTATTTTATAACTGTATAAATAAAATAATTCGGAATCTTCCGATATGAAACGTTCCGATAGCAATACCAGAAATGCTGCGAGAAAACTGTACACTGCCAGTGGAAAATCGCAGAAATAATTTTGCGTATACGTGCGTTCTAATTTACTGGGGGCAGCGTTACGCACGAATAACAGAAATACCGCAAATTATATTACGAATGGCAGGAATCGCAACGATATATCGATAGTGAGCGCCATTGTGAATGGACGAGTGCCTCTTGGCACGCCGGCGCCGTTTCATAGTCGAGATTAACAAGTAATATCGAGGGCCACGCAAAACCGTAACTAGATTATTCCGTTTTTAGTTGTATCAATTCAAATCGTATGGTCCAATTTTAAAAAAGTTATGCGGTTTTGCAAAGTGGACGAATACTTTTTACACTCACAGTACATATAAAATTAAACTGCGACTATTAGTGCAAGATACAAATTTGTGCTGAATCAATTTCAAGAAAAATTAATCGAATAGAAACATATTTCTTCTATAAACAATCTTAACAAGTTGAAAATATAATTACCTTTTAAGATTTCGTATAAGATCAGCGAAAATGAACTGACCGGTGTTAGTGAATAATCGATAAACCATATTTCACGTTCTGCCGCGAATGTTCCGAATCTGTGCCCGCCAAATTAATCTACCCGCGGACTGGAGAGTGTCGCAGCGCGGCGTTAGAGCGTAAACACAACTGACAAACGCGGTCTCAACGCGATGTTTGTCAGGCTTCTCGAGCTGGAAATAAGATGCACTGATTGGTTCCTGCAGAAAGTTGCATTTCCCAATCAGCACACTTTTGACAATTAGGACCTCTTTCCCGTAGCTCTGAATGAGGCCCTGGGAAGGAGGAGTGGGGCGATACCTAAACTCGGGCGACGACGGGTCCCGGTAATTCTAAAACTACCGGACTAAATTTATGACACCTTTTATTTTCAAGAGTGTAGAAAACTAAACATTAGGCCAGATGCCTCGACTGGTCGTCGAATGACCCTAGTTTGTTTAATTGACGGTCTTTAGGCACGAACGGACCATAAATATTAAGCGAAAAACATCCACGTGTATGGTTCTTACGCGACGGAACACTTCATTAATAGAAAGAGGCAAAAGAAATTTTCAATGGATAAATCTATTGGAAAATAAAGTAAAATATCTTTTTAATAGAAGCTGAGATATGGGAGGAAGATACATTTCGTACAAATATTTTGTACGATCAGATCTAAAGATTTTTATGAATTATTTGTGTAAAGATAATTTCGATTGCAGAAAATCAGAAGTTGGATCAGTAATAGATAACGACTTTCTCGTTTCCAACAATCGTTTCCAAGCATGACTAGGTGGAGTTCCATTCCAAGAAATTCATATCCCAAACACATAGTATCACGAAACTCTAATCCAGCTTACGCAAACAACGTGTGTGCGACGCAGAGCAGTTGCGTTATGCTTGCGAGTGTGTTCTGATAACCGGAGGCGCATCTTATTATTAAGTACACGTCATCTGAAACTAATCGAACGATCTTCCCTGTATTACGTACGTATCTACTAATCGTTTCAATATTGCAGAAATTAATGAATGTTGAACAGATCTTTACGCAAAATAAAAATTCTCCAAGTCAATGGTATTAAACTAAGGTTACATGAAAACGTATTTTATCCCTTAATCATCTTAAAGACGAAAATAATCCAGCGATACAATTAAATTCTTTTAATGTCTTTGAGTTTTGTAGTTAACCTTTTTTTTATCACAAGCGCATAAAATCTGCAATCTAATCATGACTTAATGTACAATTCAGAAATTCGTGAAACCTTTCGTTCAATTTCCACTCGATTCATGTTTAGTCAATTTTATTATTGATTTTTGCATATAGCTTTATGTACAGTGAATTAACTTACTTATGTACAGTAAATACCCGATTTTCGAAAAATTGCCAATATTTAAGCAGTAATAATTCCGTAAAAAATAACCGCACGATCATAAAATTTGACTCATCTTAAATCTGAAAGCCTCTACTTTGAAAATCCATCATTCATTTTATTCCAAGATCCTTTTTCATGACGTAGGGAGCGAGGAACTGAAGACGTGTTTCTTATTGAAAATGTTACACATTCAAACGTCTGTTAAGACTTTGAAAAATTTTTCTTGCGACTGAAACCAACATGGATTTCAAGACTGAAGCTTCCTCTTTACAACGACACCTTAAAAATTGATGTACGATTTTTTTTCACTGTTTTATGCAACAAAAATGAGGAACAAGTTCGGCCATGTATAGCCTCCTCGGTGTAACTTATACTAGTGTAAAGTTGACGGCACAGCTCTGATTCGAAGCTCGATGAAACGGCTAAAAAAAATCGTACATCAATTTTTAAGGTGTCGTTGCAAAGAGGAAGCTTCAATCTTGAAATCTATGTTGGTTTCAGTTACAAAAAAAATTTTTCAAAGTCTTCACAGACGTTCGAATGTGTAACATTTTCAATAAGAAACGCGTCTTCAGTTTCTCGCTCGCTACGTCATGAAAAAATATCTTGGAATAAAATGAACGATGGATTTTGAAAGTACAGCCTTTCAGCTTTAAAATGAGTCAAATTTTATGATCGTGCGGTCATTTTTTACAAAATTATTACTATTTAAATATTGGAAATTTTTCGGGTATTTCGTGTTGAAATACTTCTTGAATCCTCTGTACGTAAATCGCAAAATGCCGCCATCCATCTTTAATTCAAGCCCTCATACGTCCAAAAATTCTTGCTGGAAACATTGTAAAATTGTCTCGAAGTATCCCTTTAACCCCTTGCCGTATTTTAACGAGTCAGACTCTTGATAAAGATTTTAAACAAAGTCTAACAAATACGAATGTTACGCCTTTCTTTTTAGATGAAATAAAATTGTTTGTAATCAATATTTCAGCATTAAAATCAATGTAGCAATACAAAAAATATATGTATTCTTTTCTCTTCTACGATATTTTTGGGGATGAAGACGTTTTAATCACTGCAACCGTAAAGAAAATGGTACGACAAGGGGTTAAAGTCGAATCAATTTTGTCAGGTTTCATTGTTTTGTCCCTATACTCTCGTGTTTCCTTCTTAACCTAAATACACCTACGACGAAGTATTATTATCCATCTTTAATTTCAGTCCTCGTACGTAATTCCAACGAGAATACATTCTACAATCAACTCGAAAATCTCTCGCGAAATCGTGCGAATTTCCCATTTCCCAATCATACGCAGAACCCGCATACGGATCGTGACGTCACAGGTCACCCTACCTGTTGATACATTAGTGGGCCAGTTCTCGGAACGTGACATCACGTGTTGTCTCGAAGGGAACGCGTTCTTCGTTCCGCGAGCCTCCGCCTTGTCCCCCCGCCGGTCCCAATTCGGGGACAATCGCCAATCATCGGGGACTTGCTCCCCACTCCGACCCTTGGGATCCCAACAATTCGATTGCGGCTCATTGCAATCGCGAAAGTCAAAGTGACCGCGCGTGTGTTTCCTTATCTCCGGGTCTCCCTCTGATTTTGTCAACCGCGTCCCTGTCACCGAGGCGCAGAAAATAATACGACGCTACAGAAAGACCTTCGCGTGGTACGTACTGTTTCTGTGTTGCATCATTTTATTAAAATTGTTACTTTGTTCAGCCGAATTATTTATTTTTCGAATGTTTTTTTTTATTTAAATTTATTCTCGAATCGTGGTGTCTTCTCGCGATGATTTACACTTGTGTCGTGACGACCAATCGTATTTAAATTCGCGTCGTGGTATAGAAATTTATTTGATTTTGGTTCGTAATAATTTTGATTTTTTATTCAACTCGAATTATTTATCTATTAGTTCGGATTTATTCTTTGACGGTTGGTCGATCGGGTTAGTATTTGTTCGAGCTGAGTGCCTCTACTTACGGTTATCGGTGTAAGTAAATTATAAAAAAATTTAACTACTGCAACAATGCAATAGAACGCTATTTAAACGCTTCCTTAAATCAGTGTCCAATTTGCTGTTTCTGTACATTATGAAAAAACAAATATATTCAATTTTGTATTAATATTTTCTTTGTATACAACAAGTTTTATCATTGCTTGCACTTTGATCGATGGAAGTAGTTGTCCACATTGAAAATATGAATAATCAGAATAGTCAGTTAAAAAAGTGTTGTCAGGGGTAGTAGAACAAGGCAGACTTGGGCGAAATTTATTTCGAATAATAATTTGTAAATAAATTGTAGAAATAATGCACTTTAGTATTTGACAAATAATATATTTCAATTGATGATAGGTATCTCATGGGGTTAATTGATGGAATTTGGAGTAACGCAAGTAATTGGGGAAATAGTGAATTGTAAAACTGATTATTTGATAGAATAATGTTTAATTGTTTATCGAGAAATTGTCAATGAAATCAAAATATTGTCTATATATTTATAAATAATATCAATAATATCTTTATTTAATAATAATATATTTATAAATAATATGAAATGTCAAAAAACAAAAGAATAATCAGTGAAAATCAAAATCCAAATAATTAATTAGTTAATGTTATTGTGGCAGCAATTTGTTTTGGCTTTTAAATAGAACTCGTTTGTGTTTCTGGTTCGATAGATCTACAACAGAAATTATTAAATGTTCTCTTTGAACTTCAAATCGTTCTAGTGTAAATTATTTCTTCTTTTACATAAACGGAAAAACCAAAACACTGAATCGGTACTAAAAATCATAGTTATTTCTTCCCTTCTGAAAGAGTAGTAAGCACCAGTAATTTCTATCAGAATCAAATAATTTATTTCGAGAGATAATAAATAAATAATTGGAAATAAATTAATTTAATTTTCATATGAAATACTTAACGATAAAATGTTGTTATTCGAAAAATAGATTATTTCCGTAACAACTTTGAAAAGTAATCTAAAAACAACGTTATTTAAAAATCTTATGAAAATGTATTAAGTGTTCGCTTTTCCAAAAATACACGATATGATTTTAAGGGTGTACCCAATTAATTTCTATACCCTCTAATTAAATGAAAAGGGGGATCCATCTAGCTCTGAAAATCCTGTTTCGACTTCGACCATGTATCAAAAGTTCGAGACAGAAATGATCAGCAGAACAGCCGTGTAAAGGACAGAGCAGACAGAAGAGAGGATCCTTCGACATGGAAAAGTTTCGCAAAGAAAAGTTTTCGTATCCCTTTGACGGTGTCTCGGTGGAAGTAAGAAAGAAGCTTTGTGTCCTAATTAAAATTTGGCGTTTCGTTCGTTCGTTCGTCGCGGATGTCATCGTGCACGGCGACTATAGATATGGTTCGAATTTGCATCGAACAACCGTGTCGTCGGTCAAACACGAACACGCCGCGCCGGTGACATACATGAATCCTGGGCCAGTAGTCAGCTTGGATTGCAACGTCGGATAAGAATGAGAACAATGATCTCTCTCTCTCTCTCTCTCTCCCATCGTGGTAGGTGGTAATTTACGTTTTTACCGTGCCGAGGGTTAAGTTGGTCGCACAAGACAGTCTAAGCAGCGGCGGACGAGCAAGAAAATTAGCAACGTTTGCTTCGCGTAAGAGTTATGAGGGCTTTGTAGCCAAACTACTCATGAACATTAAGGGTCATTACAATGTCCATAAATCTCGGCCACAGTCCGGCGCAATATTTATGTTATCAATTCCAACGAAACGAGTGTGCTCCATGACGTTGTATTTCACTGTCCTCCTTGTAGACTCTGGGACATTCCGCAGCGGATAGGCCCATTCGTTAACGAGCTGAGAATAACGGGAATATTAACGCGTTTCCAGAAATCTTCCAGAAAATCAGATTACTTTAATCGGTGAAACCGAAACTGTGGAACGATCATCATACTAGTAGTATATCCCTTCAAGCATTCGATATTCTTCAAATCCTAATCTTGTTTACTCGAATAGGTGTACGCAGCAATAAAAATTAGTTCATTAGACTTGGTCAAAAGATAGTGGTCATATATTTTAGAATTTGATATTTTTGAAAAATGTTGAAATCTTTTTTATGTTAATCGAGAGCTTTATTTTACATTTTATTACGATAATCCAGTACACGATCATCCACTTTCAATTACTTTTCGAACCTTTTTTTAATACCCTCGTCGACAAATAGCAAAATTGTTGTAAATTTTTCATTTTTTTAATAATCACAGATTAATTTATAAAATGTTAGATATTGCCAAAAGGTTTGAAGTCTGTTATAATTTCTTACGATAAAATTGGAAAATTATATTGACTTTGGTAATGGTAAATGTCACATTTGATTATTGCTTATTATAGATGCAGAATTTAATTACATTTTGGTAAAGATTAAAATTTTATCGTGGCCTCGAAATTTGAAGAGCATGAATTAAATGGGAAATCAATGTGAATTATTTCAAAACGAAGTGTTACATCAATCACAATAATCAATAAACAACAATTGATTGAACTGCAAGAAATTATTATCAAGACATATTCAATTATAGATGTAATTATTCATCTATGAGTGCAAATAATGACGCGACGAAATATTAGAACCTACATATTTCATTTTGCATTGTAAATGTCATTAAAAGCAGAACAGTGTGTTTCATAATTAAATAAATGTCATTGCAAATATATTTTTAATTCCATTTTTTATTGAACATTAAATTAGTGGTAATTTCGAAATATTCAGAATAATTAAATCGAAGTGCAGAATATTTACGGCTTCTGGATAAATATGAAGTATAAATTATATTTCTAATAACTTGTATATTGTAAAAGTTTCATAGTAAGATATTTAATTCACTGACATTTTTCATTAAAACTAAAACACACTTTAAGTAGTATAGACCGTAAATAGTCGGACAGTTCACGATATATGTCAATATTTTTCTTTAGTTTATAACATTTTTTCAACATGAAACGTTTGAATAGCTTTAGTAAAACAAATAAAGCAACCATTTTTAAATTAATAATAAGTACAGTATCACTTATTTGAAGACATTCATGAAGTGCAAGAGACTCCACTTCATTAGTTAAGGGTTAAAAGGATTTGGAGTTTTATATTAGAATTTTAGTTCAGATAATACATTAATGTGCAGGATTTTTGACAATTAGAAAACTTCCTGTACAATAGCAAGATAGTTAATAATTTTTATAATGGAGGGAACAACTTGCAGGATCTTTTTCATTTCAGATAGTGGTTTTTATACGAAAGGGATCCGAGTTGAAAGTTGCTCAGTTTCTGTCGATACATAGAAGATTAAGAAATACTTCTGAACTTCCTCAGCTAAATTTCCGCTTGGGATAATTACAACAACTCTTGCCAACGTTTCGAGCAACAGATTTTTGATGGTAATTCTCTCGATATAGCAGAATGAAGGATTACAGTGATATTAGCTTATGTACCATTCATCGAAATAATAGAAAATATTGTTCTCGATTTCTCGAGTACATTCGTAATATTATAAACATCTCTTCTTTTATTTTCATTTTGGAGATCCACTTTATCATCAAGAATACCCTTGCCTTGGCGGTGTGTCACTTTAATCTTCGTAACCTAATTCGTCTCCGTCCGGCGTTAACCTAAATTAATTTGCAGGAAGTATTTTTCACTTCCTTGAAATCGTTTCCTAAAGATTAATCTAATTTTTATACACTCCGTACGAAATTTGCGAAGGTTCAGACATTTTCAGAGAATGGATGAAATATTGAGATGGATTTACGGTGTGGAAGATATTCTTTTGTTTAATAAAATATAGCTTTACTGAAAAATATTGTTCTACAAAATCGTGTTGCAAAATGAGGGAAAATTCGACAAAAATAGTAGACTATAAAAACATATACTTGTTGCTGTTACACTATTAAATTAAACATTCACACAAATGCGCTTATTTAAAAAAAAAACAATGTTTCATTAGTATCAATCTGATTAAAAGATCGCAATATTTTAATCTTCAAAATGCACTTTCAAGATTCAATAATTCAATTAAATTATATTTAATATTTATCACTAAACTGCGGATCTTTATGCAAAATAAAAATTGTAAAAGACAGGAACCAAGTAGTAAATTCATTCTTTACCAATTGTAATAAGTTGAGAATAATGAATCGATGTTTCTAAATTTCCTTGATTTGTTCACTACTTTAAATAGCATCTACCCATTTTTGTCATAAATGCATAAAATCTGCAGCCTATTTATCACTGTGAAAATTTTATCTAATCTGCAAATATTTACACGATTACTAGTTACACATTCGATAATTATTAGACTGCGGATCTTTATGCAAAATAACAATGTTCTGCATTGATTGTGGAAAGCAGGAGTAAAATAAAAAATTGATTTCGTCCCTTAATGATTTTGTTGCACTTAAAACAACGTTACAATATTCTTAAATTTTGCTAATCGTTTACTCTTTTATATTTGATTCAGCCAATTTCTTCATAAATGCTTAAAAATCCGCAGTCTAATTATTACTTAAGGGTTAATTTACAATATTTTGATTTTTAACTCTCAGAATATATCGACAAAACAATAAAAACTACCAACGAAACAGGAATTTCATTTGCCTGTAAAATAAATGCCGACATATGGAACGTGAAAAATCGCTCGCGGTACGTTCGCGATCGAATGAAAGGAGCGGGCGCACAACATCAAATAATTAATTGACAAAGAAAAATACGTCGTAAAGTTCGTCTCTTTGTAAAGACATGGGCGAGGCACAATTCTCCCCCACGATTTTATAAATAATTTATAGAACCGTGCTCCGAGAAACAAACGTGTGTATAATGAATTCGTATAAAGGTTCAAGCCTTAAGAAATCCGCAAACAATTGCGTACTCGTCTCTTGGGCGAAACACTAACGATATTTCTCGCTGAACAAAGAAAAGTAATCCATATTTTCGCTCGCGACGCTTTCATTACTCCCGCGTCGCGTCGTCGTCGCCGTCGTCGTCGTCGTCGTCCGCGCACATTTTCTCATTTTCCGATTACCAACCGGGGAAATTTCATTTACCTCCATTTACATCGTTTTCTGTGTCGAGGCTTTAATTGCGTTCGAATGAACTCTCTCTAAGCAGCACAATTATAATTCAACGTTGAGCTAATCGAGTCCCGGCGCGAGCGCAGCGGAGGGTAGTAGGCGAAACGGGCCGGTAACGTGCAGAAATACGCGCGCAGAATCGCGCGACTGTGCGAAATAGCTGCGGCCACCGCGGGAATAAATCACCGGCGAGATCGGGACGCATCCGATTAAACGATTCTCGTTTATCAAACATTCTTTTTTCCTCGAACGGAGGAAGACAAGAGAGGGACAAACGGAGAGCCGCGGGAGAGAGACGGAACGAAACAGGAGAGGAGAGTAACAGAGCAACAAGAGCCGAGGTACCCCACTGCAGCTCTCCGGAAAGCACGATCTCTTTCCCGGTAAATGAACATCGAGAGATACCGATTCGCTATCTGCAATCGTCATTCATTTCCTCGTGAAACGAGCTCCGAGGCCGCATTAACGTTTTTATTTTCATGATAAACAGAAATTACAATTCCCCACCGGGAACTCCTGCAACCGCCACCACCCCCCGCAGGCCGCCCCTCCCACCCCGGCTCGTTTCAACCCTCTCCCCACCGATAAACACCGAGCCAGAAACGAGTCAGGACTCCTTGATACTAGCCGCATTCCTGGCCTTTAATGCAGTAGAAAAATGTTTCCCGTACCCCGCGAAGTAGACGAACCCCCCTCGCGTCGCGCGAAACTAGAACCACCACCACCACACGGCGCGCCATATCTCACGGAAATGTATGTGACGCGAGTATGATGGCGACGACGCGGCTGTAATGAATAAATCCGAAAATTCTGCTGCTTGGCGGCGCGACGCGACGCGACGCCTGCTTCTACATCGCGTGTGGATATACATTCTTCGTTGAAAAGATAGCACGCTTACTGTTGCCGACGGATTCTCCGAGGTAGATTCAAAGTTGTCCAAATTTTACGAATGATACACGGCAGTTGTAAAAGCTGTGTGATTTGCGCGAAAAATGTTCAGCCCAAGAATTAAAACATGCATAGTCTTCCTTCGTAACGTATGCACTGCTAGCGTGATTTAATTTAATTTAAATAACTTGTCTACGGATTTTTTAAAGTAAATTTTTATTGCTTGTTTAAATACGAAAGCACGTTGACTTTATATTTTTCATTTTATAATTATTGGAACGATGAAGTTGCTTATTGATTCGATAAATTTTAGGAAATCTGAATAAATAGAGCCTTGTCATTTTTATAAGCTGAAACCTTTTAGTGTTCGGCAGGTTTAGTATTAATAGGGATATCAATGTATCAATACTGTAAACCAGGGATGTGCGAGAAAAAATTAAAGTAGCACAACAATGCAATAGAACGCGATTTAAACGCTTCAAATCAGTGTCTGAAAAAAAATTTATTCAATTTTGTATTAATATTTTTCTTATATACAAGTTTTATCATTGCTTGTACTTTGATCTAATAATTAGAATAGAATCTGAATGATTAGAATAGACACTTGAAAAAGTTATGCAAGTGCTAGTAGAACAAAGCAGACCTGAGCTAAAATTTCAAATAATAATTTGCAAATAAATTGTAGAAATAATGCCTTTTAGTATTTAACAAATAATTTCAATTGATGATATGCATCTCATATATTGAATTAAAGGCATTTGAAGCTGTGCAAGTAATTGGGAATAATAAATTATAGAAATGATTATTTGAAAGAGTAATGTTTAATTGTTTATCGAGAAATTGTCTCTGAAATACTAGTCAAAACGATTGTAAATGAAACAAAAAAAAAATTGTCTATATATTTCGAAATAATATCAATAATGTGTGTATAAATCACATGAAATTTCACCGAAACACGAAAATAATCAGTAAAAGTAAAAATCAAAATAATTTATTATAATTCTGTAAAAATCACGGTTGTTATTTTTAAAAGACAATACAAGTTACTGATTTGCAGGTGGTAAATAATTATCACCCAGGGTGGTTTTCGAAAATTACGTGTAAGAATGCTCGATCGTGTTCTTCCCTCGCCCTCTTCCGCGGTCCTTTTTCTTTTAGTCTCTTCGCACGCGTGCAGCCGCTCTGTCCACTTTTTCTCACACGAGTCGGCGATTTAATCCGCGCAGCGTTAAATCGCGAGACTGCAATTGATAAAATAGCGGTCGGCAGGAATAACGAGTTCAAAGAAATCGGGTTCCGCAGCGATGAATACCGACGCCCTTTCGGTGGCCATTCGGCGATACACGTTGGACTGTTCCAGAAATTCCTTTGAAACGCATGGGTACGGTGTGCCTTTTTGCCTCGGAAGTTGAAAGGGACGTTTTTCTCCTCTACCCCATCATCTGCCACCCCTGTCCTCGGCGAACCGCCTGGTACCAGCTAATTTTCAGAGGAGTACAATTAACTCTTTTGCATCAGATTTCGTCTTGCTCTCGAGCATTTACAGGATTGAAAGAGGGAACCTTCGGATATCTGGGACTTTTCCCGGGTGCCATTGTCTCAGAAGCAATGGTGCGTGGGCGCGGCGATGCGTTCGCTGAGATATGATCCGTGATTTTCAGGGACAATCGAGGGATTTCGAAGGGTTTCGATAGGGTAATACGTCCTTCTTCAGCCCTGGTAAATCATTTGTTGGTTAAAATATCTTTTTATTGCCACCTCGGCTGTGCCATTTGTCAGAATGGCTCGTTTGTCATGTTTCGTGGTAATTTCCACGGTTTCGAATAAATTCGCGTTCGCCGCCGTGCGTCAACGAGAGTTGACGACTGAATGTCAAAATTACGAATTCCGGATTCTTTATTTGTTTTTTTTTTAGTCAACAACACTTGTACTTGAAGAAACTGCGAAACATAATTGATCTTTTTGGAACTTCAAAACGAGAACACCCCTTTGAGTATGCATTCAAAACACTTTTCTGCTTAATCAGTAATTGGTCCCGGTCGAATAAAGCTCGAACAATGATGAAAAAGAAATTAATAGCATTTCACGCTCGAAATATTGTTCGCCGTATCGATAACGATATTAAATAAATTTCCCCGTTGTACTATTCAAGGACACATCCTGCTTTCCGGGACTGCTTTGCTCCAGTTTTTAGGAATTTTTGAAATATATGTAGGATTTTTTAAAAGTAAAAATAATCAAAATTACATTAGTTCCATAGCACATGTTTTAAAAAACTGAATTTGCTTATTATTGTAAAATCCTCGTTTATCTATAAAAATTCATTCCGAAGTCAAATTACGATTTTCTATATTTTCCGTGATTAGCAGAATAAAAAATTAAAATTGCGGGTTATACAAATTCAAACAAATCCTGTTGCACGCGTACTTCGAAAAAAATGTGGGAAATCAAAGGGTCGTTTTTTCGAAAATGGAATACCGGAAGGCCCCTTAGTCGTCGGTCAATTACCATCGAAACGATTAACGCACGGAGGAGAAATACTTTGCTCCGGCCGGTTCCCTTTATGCAATAAAATATTATTTCCATATCATTAAAACTTGACAACGATATTCAAGCTGCCGCTGGTGCCCCGCTACTTCCTGAACCGGTACGAAACATTTATGCAAATGACCTTCGGGATAGCGAAAGAAAAAGGAGGAAACCGACCAGGTTCCTCTGATAGGGAAGGGCTGCTGCAGTAGCACAAAGCAACACGTAGACATACGGATTATCGATGTTTGCCCCTCGAGCGGAAAAACCGTAAACCGCAACGCAATCTAACTTGGTCCGAAACAGCATCGCTATACACGTGTACCGACGGAGAAAAAGAAATTAACTGCTCATTACCGGTGAACCGAAAATAAGTACGGAGAAAGTTTTTGTGGAGTGTATTGCGGTCGCGTGTGCATTTCGAGAGCTCACAACGATTTCCGAAATCTCGCCATTCAGAACCTGTTACCCTCTTCGTTTTTACCGTGCGCTCTCCCTTCGAGTAAATCTCTTGCAACGTTGGCAGTCAATGGTAACTATTTTTCCGGGAAGCATTTGAACATGATATTTCTGATTCTCAAAAAATAGATATTTAATTTGTTTTAGTCTCGTCAAAAATAATCGTACAGCTTGTCATTGTTCATTATATGACGTTGCAGATCAGAAGTTGAAGACCCATTTTTTGGGTCCTGGTCTATAAATTTTTTTTAAACAAATTTTTTCGTGTATTAATCTTCCTCGAATTTGATTCACGGAACAAGAATGAGGACTACGTTGTTTATTGTGTTTTGTATTTAAAAACTTGGCATAACTTCACACGCGATTTCTTGTATTTCGAACGTTTGCACGTGACATAACTGCATAATGAACCCGCAGTCTACTTAATAGCAACAATAAGAAAGTTTCAAAATAATTTTACATCAGCGGGATCTTAAGTGGACAGAATTAATTAAGAATTATCATGTTTAGTCATTATCAGCAGTTTAATCCTAGGAATCCTTATCCTCCAGCTGACGCGCTGAATATTAACATGGGGAATTGGAGGGTCTTGAGAATCCTATTCTCGTTGTAATCATCTCCACTGCAAAAATATTTTTTAAGACAGAATGTCTCTCAGTAATTTTCAAATATTTTTGTTTCTCTACCTATTCACGAAAATATATTTAATTTATTGTGATTTTAATTCGCGAATTATAATAAATTAAACAATAATTGAAAATATTTTTATACAAAAACGGACCAAGATTTAATTCGAAAAATGAAGCAGGGATTATCAATGGTAGTTAATGAAAAATGTATATGTATTTCAAATATTTTCGTTTCTGTACCTATTTACGAAAATATAAATCACCAATATATTATGACTTTAATCTGTGAATTATAGTAAATTAAACGATAATTGAAAATATTTTTATACGCATATTTCAAATATTTTTGTTTCTGTACCTATTCACGAAAATATAAATCACCAATATATTGTGACATTAAATCGTGAATTATAGTAAATTAAACGATAATTAAAGTAACTGTACCAATATCAGTCTCTTTCAACAAAATCAATTCATGAATGGGACAAATGAAAAAATAATGAACATATAGAAGCTGGTTAATTTATAAATAGATGATTGATCGTTTCTGTGGTACCAAGCAGAAGTAGTCTTCCAGTTTTTCTTTTATTGTCGGAATTAACTTCCTAAATTCTTTTCAATTATTTCTTTTCATAATGATATCAATGAGTTGCAAATAACACATTTTTTAATTCTCGAAATTTACTTCCTAAATTGTTTTCAACTGTTCATAATGGTCCCCGGTAGACGGAAGTTTCCATTTCAAAAATATTCTGTTTCGCGATTCGAGAATGACGACGCGCCGCGCCGGTGCGTTGTAGGAAATCAACAGCGTGTGCGGGTCGAAATCGAAGGATAAATATTTATAACATCATGTAAAATGCAATCGATGGCTGGGGAGAGCGCGCGAGAGAGAGAGAGAGAGAGAGAGAGAGAGAGAGAGAGAGAGAGAGAGGTCTATCGAGACGGAAAATTTGATAACAGACCGGGGCACCTTAACGCGCTTTCAGCAGTTCTCGCCCGGTCCGCGTAAAAAGCCCGGCCGACCCCTCGGAAGAAGTGGATCAGGCTTGATGTATGTTCCGACATGTCGAAAAAATGTGCGGACTGCATTGGAAATTCGCGAGAAGCCGGCTCTCTCGGAGCCGCCTCGGCTGGAACGGAACGGAACGAAACAGCATCGAGATTTATAAGGTCGATTTTGTACACCGGCGAACAACGGGTCTAACGACTCGCGAAAGACGCAGGAACGCGCCGAGCTAATTCCTGGCTGCGTGTGTTTCGCGCATCTTGGATGCTAGTTCAACAACTGCCCCGCCCCTCGAGAAACACCGAAGAGGTCGGGAACGGAGATACGTAACACCCACGACAGTTTTAACAATTAATGGAATTAACGGTTAGACAGAAGCCAGTCAGCGCCTGATTTATCCTCTTCGGCTTGCGGATTTTTCATGGACCCCTGTTGTTTGGCGCCAGACTCGGCATTCCGAAATTGCTCGTTAATTGCCGGTAAATTGAATACAGTAATGCTTCGATGCATAGAGAAACTTTGGGACTGATAGCACTGTTACAGACTTGCACTTGCACTGTTTACAGATACTATTCCTTGATCTCGCACCGAGTTGGACAAATCTAATTATTAATCGTGGCTAATGATTAGTAAATCAGTAATCATTGATTAATGAATAAGAAAGGAATCATCTATTACGCATGTCTACTTTTGCTGCAATAACAGCACTGAGAACATTTTCTTTTTTAGAAATATATATATATTTCTTGCATAGTTTTACATAGAAAATCCTTAGAACAAGTTATTTATTTTTAGTGTAATTTGCTTTTAATGCAACTTTCAACGTACAGATATACATTACACATCCGGATAAAATATATTAATAATTAATGATTACAAATTATAGAAGGTAATCGTGATTACTGATTTATTTCAACGGTGATTGATTGATTGTTGATTTATTACTATGATTACATTAAATAATCGATTACAAGAGAATTAATTACTGCCCAACTCTGATTCCTCATTATCAGAAAAGCAGGTTCACCTGCTCACTGAATGAACTTCTGAACTATAATATTGTACAAACGAATTTATCAACATTGAACGCACCTTAAAATACAAATTTTAGATTCCAAATAGCAATACCTGTCTTGCAATACAAATTATAAACAAAAGCAAAGCCCCACTTGCAAGACATTCGAAGGTTTATAATGCAAAAAGGTAAACATTACTTTTCAACTATAGTAATAATTAGAAGTTTTGCATTGTTTTGTACGAAATTCCTCTGAAAAATTTTAGAACTGAATACATTTTTGCAACGAACAATCGAAACTGCATTAAAGTAGAAGATAACGTTATAAAAAAGACTCAAATAATAGTTAAAAAAGATTTAGTCACACTTTAACTACTTAAAAAATGTTGCGTTTCATCTCGTGCATTTACGTGTACGTGCATAAATTAATTAGTTACCGGTATTATAAAAACGTGTCTTTACCGCTCAACTGCCTTGCACTTGATACCATTAATTAGTCTCCCATATCTCGAACGTAGACATCTCATAATTTAATGAATGTTGACATGCGTGAAGCATTAAGCGGTCCAATTTATGTGAACTATACTAATTTGAATTACAAATCTATTCGGAACACGGAAATTATTATTAACGATTATATGTCAGCACTGCTGTCAATACACTCAAAATTTTACGCAAAGTAAATCGATATTCCACATTTCTAGAATAGTTTGGAGAGCCATATTTTTCATCAATCAACAAAATCACTAGGACGATACCGAAGATTCAATTTTTAATCGAATATTTTATTAATTCTCTATTATTAAGCACGCGAGTAATTTTAATAATTCGATGACTTTCCGTGCCAAATATCGATCGCGCGATTATCCGACATTATTTTTTCATTGAATTTTTCTATTGGATTCATTTTGGCAGATTCCAATGGCAGCGGGCATTTCCCGTGAAATTAATGATTTTCGTAAACGTTAATTTCATTGTGAAATTTCATTATGCAACGTATTAACCGTTATTCCGTAAATGAAATCGTAAACCAAGCAGAATAATCCATTCTATTATACGTTAACATTATTACACATCGTACTCTATACCTAAGAATTACGCGCTAAATACTACATTATCCGTTATTAATGAGTTTACCGCGACCCATTGTTGTTAATACGTTATCGAAATATTAGTAATGATCAAGCTGGAAGCCAAGGCTCCGCAATTTATTAACATTCGCGGGGCCCGATAAAATTTTTATAACTTTCTACCCGGGCATAAAAGTGGGGAATAAAAGCGTCGGGGGCCGTGACATTCTAAATTTTTCGCCGCGAAATATGCGCGAAACCGGCTCCTGCGGGGCGCGGCGCGGCGTCAGGTGAACTGTGAAAGAAAGCGGGTTTCGAAGGCCCGCACATTCAAAGTTAACCATAAATTACGGAAGATCCGGATGCCATCATTATTTAGAGCCAGCAAACACATGCATCGTCCCGTGAATTATATTTCAAAGCCGTCGAAGCATAAATACGCCGCCGGAGGACTGCAAAATTTTACCGTTTTGTTATGTCTGGCGTATATTTCCTTGGCAGCAGCGGCTCGGCGTGGCGCCGCGAACCATACAGAGAAACGAAGAACATTTTCCAAGGAAATATAAACGCGCGTCGAAACAAGCCACGTGTAACGCCTGTGTAAATCAATTCCCGCGTTATTTTCCGCGGCGCAGCGGTCCTTCGCGATTAGAGGTCCCGGCACTAATTGCTCTATTATCGTAAATTACAAGGCCGATCGGAGAGCCTGCTGGAAAGACGTAGCTTACCAGACAGAATTTTAATTTCGCCAAGGCGCTGCCCCGGACCACAACGATACCTCTCCGCCCGTTTGCTAGCGATGGGCATGATCCTTCTCAGTTAGTATCGATTCCTAATACTGTCATTGTGTTTAAGGTGTCTACATATACAGGTATCGAAGTGTGTCGATTCCTAAATACTTACGGACATTATCCAAGCGTAACACGCCGATTTTCAGGGAATTTATACAGGATATAGTTTGTTGGAAAATATTTGACACTTATTTTTTTTTTTAGCTGCTAACGTTCGTGGCAAGGGGTGAAAATAACCCTTAATGTTGGGGGTGAAACCTTACTTTTTACAATATCTCGGGAAGTCTAGGAATCTAGTAATATAAAAAGATTTTGGAAAAAATAATTTGTTTAATCAATTTTCGAAAAATTTATACTTTTTTTGCAATATTTCTTATTAATTGTTTATCCATATTTATGTAACTTTGTGTACGTAATCTATGAATTAAAATAGGGGACACGTGTCTTTGGAATTTTCTGTTTTTGTGATTTAATAATAATTATTAAATATAAGAATATGCAATTTTCAGATATTTATTAAACAGATCATTTTTTCTGAAATCTTTTTGTATGACTATTCCTATTTCGATTCCTTGATCGAAAATACACAAATTTTAAAAAATATCATTGTCATAGACACTCTAGTTCCCGAGATATTTGCAAAAATAGTTTTCACCCTCAACTTTGAGGATTATTTTCACCCACTACATATGGATCATTGCAGATAAAAAAAGATACGTGTAAAATATTTTTTCAACCAACTATATCCTGTACAAATTTCATTAAAATCGGCATGTTACACTTGGGTAACATTCCTTGTTAAAAACATCGATTCTCCATAGGTATTCACATGTTCTCGAGGAAATAACGATATATAACTGGTTATGATTTCGTAAAAAACAATCGTACGGCAATAAACTTGGACTCATTTTAAAGCTTGAAAATCCTACTTTTGCACACCATTTTTCTCCACATTAATGTGGAGCATTAATGTGAAGCATTAATCGAGGGAGCACGATTTTATTTCATTTTAATTCCTTTGTATTTGTGTCTGTAGGAATACAAAATAAATTTTCCTAGTTAATAAATTCACCGGATATTCTGTAACTTTATCGTCAAGATAGCAACATAACTTAAATTTCACATCTCTTTGCTTTGTGCTTGATAAAAATGTATGGACGTTAGAGGAAAACAAATACATATATATATTTTTACATGTATGCGTGGTATTGATTATCCGGAAAAATTTAATTTACATAGTAATAACATCCTGATATTTAAACCTATTCCGTTCTTAAGATTAGGGATGGTTTAAGTGAATTATTATTTTTAAAAAATTAGAACAAAGGAAATTTGAATAGAAATAAAAATATTCTATACGAATGTAATTATTTTTGCATCAACATTTAAAATCTTTCAAACAATAATTTAGAAAAATCTTTAATTTACAATTAAAGAACACGTGATTTATCGTATTTCTCTTAAAAATTAATTTTCCGACGATCTGAAAAATAATGTGATCAAAATGTTTGCAAATAAAATTATTAACCAGACACAACACAACCCGAACTCACAGTGACCTCCGTATCCGCAATTAACTCAATAAAAGCAAGTATCGAACGTATTAACAAATGATCATATGAAAACAAATATTGAAAAACTGAAATCATCAGAGGCACACGGCTATTTGCGCGACCATAACGGCGGGTTGGCGTTCTACTTAAAAAGCGAGGGAAGATGTGAAAACCGAAAATAAAAAGCCCCGGAAAAAAGACTGAAATCCGAATGAAGTTATTGTTCAGCCGGATACATTTTGCTCGAACGAGCGTGTTACAGAGGTCCGCGTGCTGGCGCGCGTGCCTCGGTGTGTACAATGTGTCTCAATTAAAAAAGATAACGAAGACACCCGGCCAGAAGTACCAATCCAATTATTCCCGGCAGCATTCCGCCATTTATTTCGGTGCCTAAGGACGGCACGCGCGCGCTGTTTTCCTCGCGTCTCGATGCACACTTCGAAAAAAACCGGTCAACAATTTGCCGCTTCCATGTTCCTCACTCTTTTTTTCTATATTTTTCCCCCCACCCCACCCTACGAGCGAAAAAGGACCAACGGCGTTGTCTGCCGCAGCGCGGAAAACCACTCGAGTCCGGCGGAAAAATTTGAAGAATGCCGGAAACTTCCGTTTTCGAAAGCGCGCGCGCCGCACTTCGTTACATAGGGCGAGCGCGCTCGACCCTCTTGCCTCGGAGCGTTCCCGTTTAATTAAATTAATTTCGCCTGAACGAGGCTCGCTCGCGATGTCATCGAAGAGCACGCGGCGTCGGGCTGGTTTATCTTTACGGATTAACAGCGTGATTTCTGGATGATTCGGCGCCCCGATGCTTCTCCTCTCCGCCCACCGGAAGGGACGCGGGTTTGATCGAAGAAAACGGGGAAACTGACGACCGGACACTGCCGGGGAAAACTGCGTGGAATGTCCTCCTGTGGGAAATTAGTTTCGCCGTTCACCAAGTTATGAGTATGCTACACCTACCCTCTTTAACTTCCGACAGAATTCTTGTCTTTTTTCCCAGCCACCCCCATCGATTTTTAGTTGACATTCCGCGCTAATTTCGATATCGGTACGTGACGCGGTTAAAAGAGTTTTAACAACGGAACTACCGAGTTGAATAATTGTTCCAGCAGTCACGGCCACCGCCTTTTAAGCATTCTCGTTATGAACACGTTCACTGCCGGCGCGCCACACTTCCAAGACATCTAATCAATTTTTTAATTATACCCGTAATTGATAAGTCAGCTCGTTGGTCCTAGCGAAATTCTGGATTAGTATCCGCCGTATTAACGTTGGAGTCGAATAGTCTAGCGGAGTCTACGAAAAATTGCGTCATTCATGTATGACGGATATGTGGCAGTTAACCGCCCCGTTCAGGCTGGGTCTGTTCTGACCCAGGGCGTCAAAATCGTCATTTGATTACTCAGTTTCTAGCGATTAATGTGCTCATCGGTCACCGATGCTGTGGAATTACTTGAAAATGATTGTCATAATCAATTCCATTGCATGTCAATTCATTAACGTAGGAATCAACTAGATTATAGTGTAAAGCGAGACGTCATTATCAGGTAACTAACAGTTGTAATTAGTAACGTCGATCGCTTCTATGAATGAAATTGGTGAAACGCATGAAATTTGAGTGGCAGTCGACGGAAAGACTAATGTGTCCACAATGCATTATCAGATATATGTTTACAAAAAATTGATAAATTAAGTAGTCCGAGATTTATTTTCTAAATTTGTTTATATGAAGCTATGTTGTGCTCATTCAAATGTATAAGTTATATTGTGCTCATTCAACTCATTTATTTGTTACTTTCATATAATAACAAGACCGCGTTTCTTCCATATATTTTATTATTAATTTTGATTATCTGTGCTGCTTTAAACGATGAAGTTCGCTCGAAAATTTCTGCTGGGAATATCTTCAGAATTTCAGTAATCGCAAAAGAAAAACTCGAAAATATTTTGATTGGTCTGACGCGGTGCTAGTGTTAAGTACTCTAAAATTAAATTGCGCTGGCGAAGTGGTTCTCTATCAGTTTACAGTAATAATATTAATGAAATTAGTCGGTAAGAGTCTGCCGATGATTTTCATTTAAAATATGAGGTTCATTAAGCCAGAATTGTAGTTTAAATCTGGAATGAATAATGGATTCGAATTTATTGATTAAATATGAATTTCTCCGCTGAGGAATACCTTTTCGCGCATTTTGTATGCTCCATTACACTTGAGTAATGCTGCGGGGACGGATTTAAAGGTCGAAAGTGCGAGACAGATGCTGTTACGTTGAATAAAAGTGTAAGTAACATTGCTCTTTATAGTTATCAGAGCCCACAGCGTCGCTGATCGAACGTAGATTAGAATATTTGTAGACGATGTTAATGAAATAGTTAATATCTTTTTACCATTTTCGAAATCTTGACTCGGTACTTCGCAATAGCTTCCTTTCATCTATTATTGGACAGCAGATTTTATGCATTTATGACAAAACTTAGTAGGTGCAATTTAATAATAATGTTAGAGAAATTTAAAGATACTGTTATATTATTTTCAAAAGAAATAAAATTTTATTTCACTACAATTCGTTGTAATTCACGTAAAATAATTTTATTTTGCATAAAGATCCGCTGTCTATTTGTTATTAACACTAGGTTTACGGAGTACTAAAAATGATTCTACGTCTCTTCGTGAAAACGAGAATCTATCCAGATTTTTAAGAATTTTTAAAAATTCGGATGTATCATAAAAATCTCAATAATCGTAGATTAAAGAATTTAGAATCCGTGAGAATGAAGGGTTCCGTGAATTTAATGTTAACAAACTGTAATCTTTCAAATTGTTAACTAATAAGATAGAAATACACGAACAATTGTACAGCATTTCTAACGAAGCAACATTAACGCTTAATAAACAAAATTTGATAACGTAAAAACTATTAAGAATGATGATATAGCAATTTTTATTACTACTAAAAATTGTAAAATGACGTTCCGCTCACTCCAAAGTAACAATTATAGGAAACAGTCTTCGTAACACAAGATAATATTCGTTGGTGAAAAATGTCTAGAAGATTTTTCCATTCTGCACTTTGCAACTAAACGGAAACATTCATTCCTGTTTCAATCTTTTATTTACGTAAAGACGACCATGCCGCTTGCTTGACGGCAAATGAAAACAAATTCTACATTGAATGGAAAAACACCTTTTTCAACAAACCGAGCGTTTGTTCAGTTCCCATCAGGGATGGCATTTTCATTGAAATTACCGAGATACGTTCCATTTAATCATACTTTGATAAACAAAATCGCACTTGCCGTTACAAAAATTGCATTTTATAATAACTGCATCGAATGTACATTCTCGTTATAGGACAGATGTGTGGGTTTTCATTTCGAAAATGTTATTAATATTTTAAAGCGATACAGGGAAGGTGGAGGTATCGTAAATATTTCTGCAAGAATTAACAACTTGTATTTTTAATGCATTATTAACTTGCGTTTATTAATGCGTCGTTTAATATATCTACCGAATTAGAACAGATTTTTTCAACAGATCTGTCTAGAGAGTTACGATCGACAAAGATTTTCAACATTTCAGCTACAAATGAATCCCTGTAAATAACAGACACGTGAAACCAACCCCCTGCCCCAATGAAATGTTAGCTATTAAATTGTTACAATTTTTTAAAAATATACTGGTACGTGTATTGAACATACATGATAAATTTAACACTAAACCTACCACTGAGGGTCAAATGACCGGTTTTATATTTTACAATTATTGAAATTATAAGGTTACATACATGGAATATGATTCGATACATTTTTTTATCCAATCACATATTGAAATAAAAATTGCACAAAATCGAAATAAATAGAGCCTTGTCATTTTTACAAGCTAAAACATTTGAATCGGTCTTAGTGCTTAATAGGTTTAGTGTTTAAACTTTCGTAAAAAAATGACGATCTGAGTGTTTGAACCCTGTGATAACGGATGGTATGCTAAATGTTCAACGGATGGATGCGATACCGAGCATAATTTTTGCACATGTCCTTTTTCTTTAACCTAATTGTATCATTAGCATCTATATACGCTCAATTTTCCTGGTCACTATCACCGGAGCCGTATGCATACGCTCAACTTTGTTGGTCACTATCATTATTCGTTAGCTAAAAAATAGAAATGGTAATAAAAGAGGAGCTATTGTTATTATTCAACTATGTTTGAACCGTGTAAAATACGAAAACGGTGCATAACAGCTAAACAAATTCGATAACCAGTAATTAAGTAAACAGTTCTACTGAACACACGTTATGTTAGCTGACACCAGGCTGAAATGATATTTACTCCTTAGATGTGGTGTTAAACGTACACGGTTCGTTTGTATTTTTAAATGGTGTCGCCGTTCCCACGATAGCCAAGTGATCTACGGTTAAACGATCCCACCGCAAAAGCTCGACTGGGTCCGAGCGCAGCGATCAAGAGAGCGCCCAGCTTATCCAAACCGATCGTAGGTGATCCTTCACTGGAATCGCACGAAGCTCGAAGTCGCAAGGGCGTCTGAGAACGGCGGCGTCCCAGCTCCCTGGCAAATGGGCTCCGGACTATTCCGGCACGTAGAGCGTAATTTTCGCGGCGAGACCTCTATCGATAGGTGTTAATTTACTCACGGCGGAAGCTCTGGAGGTTTTCACACTTTCGGCCCCGAGTCTTCCATTAACACGGCCACAATCGAGTTATCGTCGGGCGGCGGCGGCGGCGGCGTTGGAATAGAAGTTCTCCAGTGAGTTTCGCCGGAACTTAGATAAATTCCGTGGGGGTCCATCGGGCCGTTTCGTCGGAACGCGTCGATTCACGGTGAAACTTGAACGTCTAACGACAAACCGACACCGTTCGCGCGTTGTTCCGAGTTATACCGCGTTACGATATCGCCCTTCGGCGACAAAAGATTCAAAGGCACGGGAACACCCGTGCGTAGCGGTCGGTGGGGGGCGGCCAACGCAACGAGCCGCGCGTGTTTCGACAAAGGATTTATGGGGCCAAACCTGCGACGTAATCCCCGAAGAAGTTGCTCATATCTCAGGGGCTGGTTACGACGAAGGCCGCCGGCGAAGCGGTGCTCCGTGGTACCGGGAACCGAGTTGACATCCCGCCGACACTGGTGTACTCTTTCCGGTTGCGGGGGGGTCACGGATGTCGGACGTCTCGCGTGGACGCACGTGATCCACGGCGAACGGGCCGGGATGTCGGACGCGGCACGCACGGACTGAGGGATGCCGGTAAACTGATCGGGATCCTGACGGCCCTCCTTCGTCGAGGAGGCCTCTCTTCCGTTCAGGATGAGGCGCGCAAGCCCGTCCGAGCGCAGGAGCGACGGCGGCACGCAACAGGCAGAGGGGGAGGGCCACAACTGTGGCTTGGAGAGAATGGGACTAACGGAGGATGCAGGAACCGGAGGAGGCTGAGGGCCGAGGCGGAGGAAACCGAGGGACGCGAGGAGAGAACGCGCCGAGACTCCGAGAAAACTACACCGGCAGACCGGGGTGACGGGTTGACCGGCGCGCGGGGCGAGACGCGCGGTGAGGAAGGGGCGAAAAACTTGCGGAAAGTATGAGAAAGGATGACGAGGAGGATAATGAGATATAGGAGGAATGTGGAGAACGGTGGCCACGATCATCGGGCACCCCCCGGCTCTCTAGGGGTAACAGGTCATTGCTGGAATGCTGCGATACCACTGGGTAAGCGTCCGAGCAGTGAACCAGGTACCCCGAAAACCTGGCAGAAAGTACAAAAATGAGAATTCGAATATGGAACGAGTTTTGCAGAAGTGTAAGCACTTAAAACGATCAAAAAAGCGTGTCGACGGAACGGCAGAGGAATGTTCGATTGCTATGTGTATAGAAACATATATTCAATTTAAGAAAAATTGATGAAAAAAAAATATTGGGTTGGCAAGAAAGTAATATCGGTATTTTAAGGTGAAATAAAACCCAATTTTTTATATGTACAATGACCTTTAATTACTTTATTTTGACCTCTCTGCAATCTTATCAAAATAATAATATTAACAGAAATTAATGAAACAAAAAAAAACATATGCATCACTATCTTTAGTGCAAACCGAAATTGCTTCCTTGCCCACTCAATATGATAATCATTACGCCGTTTTCAAATGGGTGATAGCGAAGTTATGGTAGTAAGCTTATTAGTGGCAAAATGAATAGTCTAAAATATTTAGATATTATTAAGAATCAAATAAACAAACATGCTCCAAGAATTGATTGCAGGAATAATTGAAATTCTGGACCTAACATTATTTGTGAACGAATTAAAATCAATGCATCTAATTTTTATTTTACATAAAGATCTGCGCTCCAATCGTTTGTTAATAATGAATGAATAAGGATTGTCATATAAATGTAGTTTCCTATTGCACATTTATTTGGCCGGATTGTATGCAAAATACAAGAATAATATATTGCGGCGAGAATGTTAAAATAAAATAGTACACCGGCAGAGTGGGATGACGAGTTGACCGGCGAGGGGTTGAAGAGGATGAAGAGGGAAGGGGCGAAAAAGTTGCGGAAAGTATGAGAAAGGATGACGAGGATAATGAGATAGAGGAAGAATGTGGGGAACGGTGACGACGATCATCGGGGACCCGGGTGGGCGCAAAGTTGGACCTGGAGAAAAAAATGTTAGGAAGAGTGATCGGGTAACTGAAACCGTCTGAAAGGATGGAGGGAAAATGGAACGACCACGAGGAAGGACGCGCGGAAAAAGTGGAAGATATAATGAGGTTGGTGAAAGGGGAGTAGTCGCGAGACTGTGATGATGATGAAGATGATTCCGAGGGTAAGTTTTCGGGGAGGTGGTTGTAGAAGTGACCGGTTGGAAGGGTTGAATAAGATTATGGAGACAGTTCACAGGGAAACGAGTTATACTACACACCATAACAATACTGTAGAACTCTGCGTGAAATCTTAGTCGTCTACGTTAGAGGACAGAATTTCTTCTTGTTGCATTTATGATAGAAACGAGCTCGTGAAAACAGTAGAAACATTCATTTAAGAATGTTAATTGCCTTCAACTTATTAAGATCGTTACAGAAGAAAAGAATACTCTATACGGTGACTGTTTCTTAACACAATTTAATTATTGAGTGATTAACACTGAACCTACCAAGCCCTAACGTATCTAGTAAATGTTACCTTATACGACGAGTCTGATAATGACCGGCCAATTCTACTTCTTGTGAAAGCTACTCGCGAATAAAATAGCTGAGAAATAATTATTCTGAGAGAACAATGTTAACGTGAATACAGTGTGTACCAGATAAACTGTTACAAGCTGTTTTTCAGAATTGAATGAGGATATCGATCTTCATTTGTTTTTGTAAATTAAATGGTTAAGGGGCTAATATTTTAGTATGTACCAATTTGGGGGGGAGGCACACTTTTTAAAATGGAAGGTATTATTGATTTTTTGTTATTGTGACACCTTTATTTTGTGTTATTGCAATTTTTACCAGATTTGATCGTTTATAACTCGTAAACCAATTAACCAATTTTTATGAAATTTTTTAAATTTTCGTTATTGTCTCAATGAAAAAAGTTGTAATGATCACTCTTACTATTTTCTTTTCTCAATTCCGACCAAATGAATTTTTTCAACATATTTTTTAGACGGTACTTACTAAACTGATCCTTCTAGCCTTACAGAAAAATTAAAGTAATTTGGTCCATTTATAAAAAAGTTATTCCGATCTAAAGTGTGTGTGATCAATTATCGGAGTCACTGTAAATATAATAAAGTAATAGAATAGAATTTCGTGAAATTCTAGGTAAATTTGATAACGATGATATAGTAAAAATGAGCGAGATAATTATGGCGAAAAAAGATACACGAAGAAAGGTAGAAGTGAAGAAAGTATAGTAAAATTTACAATCTCAGAGAAATGCATATAGGATGTAAAAATTACGCGCGAACTATGAAATTTGGCCTGTGCGGTAGCCAAGGAAATATTTAAAACGAGCATATTCAATTGAAATATATATTATTATATTAATTAGAGGATATTAATTTATATTAATAGAAACAGATAAAGCTAAAAAATGATCTGTACACTTAATGACAGAAGACAAGTATTCGCCTAAAGACTGTATGACTCTTGCTCATGTAATATATGTTTAAAATTCATTTGACAGATGCATAGGTGTCTTGGGAAATCCGAAGTTGAGAGCCGCGTCTTTAACACTAGAATTACCGGGCACTAAAAGCGTTTAATGCCTCGTAAAAATTACGTGAATAAATTTATTAAGAATATTCTCAATATCTGATACTGCAATAAAAATTCAATTAAAAATAGATTGAAATTTGCCAATTTGCACCGATAGTTCTTTATCATATCGATTATCATAGTATTTCTAGATACAGAGGATCTTTACGTAAATGAAAAATAATAATTTATTTGATTATTGAAAATAATATTTTCAGATTTCTGTAATGTTTTCACTGCTTCGAACTGCACTTACTTATCTTCACCTTAGACGCATAATAAAATGAGCCTGCGATAGAATTACCGTATAAATTTCGACCCTTGAGAGGGCATCATAAATGTTACTATCGTGGTCAATAGAAATTACGTTCATTCACTAGAGACAGGACTCCTTGGTGACGCTTTTATTAAAGCATTTGTAAAAACGTAGCAGCTGGCCAAATGGAAGAAAGTCTGAACAAAGCGTCGCTCGAAAGACGAGAGAACAAATAACCGAAGGTACGGGGACACGAGAAATAAAGTAACCGTGAAAAAAAATGTGTGAACTCCGAGATAAAGGAGGGCGGATAAATAGGAAGTGGCGAGAACCAAAGGAAAAAAGGGGGGAGGAGGAGGATGTGTTGGAGTCAGAAGGAAGACTCGGGGGGTTTGATTAAATCGCAAAGATATACCGGAATACGGTCGCCAGTGGTCCTTCAAAGGATAAAAAGCTTCGATAATTTACAGCTGGTCTCGCGAGCGCACGGTAGAGATGAAGACAATCCGTCCCGTAGACGACATCGATTGCGAGAAGACCAGCTCCGGGGGGCGCATTACCGTTATTAGATTCGCGAAATCTTAATACGCGAAGATGTTGGTTAAAGCTTAATTGGAGGACGCCGAGGGGTCGGTGGTTCTCGTCGTCAATCAGCGTGGAACGCCGCACCGCACCGCACCGCACCGACGAAAATTGTACCCGTGGAGTCGAGTTCTCGAACGTCCCGGCGCGGACGGGGTTTGGATTAGGAAATTGCATCGGAGGAATCGCGGGTATCGTGCAAACAAAATTTTCGTAATTTCAAAACCGGCGAGAATATTTTGAAAGTCGTGTGCAACGTTAGCGACGCTCGAGAGCCGACACTTCGCGGAAATTGAAATTTCCCTCCTCCCTAGCAAATGAAAGAACAAAATTAAGGGGGGCCCGTGTTCACTTCATCGGTTCTCTCGTTCAATATTAAACACGACGAGATGTATCCAGCAAATAAGTTTTAATTACGATCACAATGATACTTTAACGCGGCCCCACGCCGCCATGGCGCCCCACCGCACCGTGAGAATTGTTGGCTCGAACCGACGCGACGCGACGACGACGACGACGACGACGAGTTAGCTACCGACGAGCACTGCTCCGTTTGATTTGAAACGTTTGTCTCGTCGATGATTAATTTTAGTAGTAATCCCGTGATAGTTTCCACCGTTGTCTGGCTGTTTACACGCGGAACTTAATTATTAGACTGATGGGAGATTAATAGCGGGTTCAAGGTAAAATTAATACATTGTTATCGCTACGCTGCGAGTTTTGTGGGTTTCGAACGAAAGTGAGTAGGTGGAACTTGAAACAGTTGGAGAATAAAAGAATTTAAGGAGGCGTTATTAGTGGGCTGCGGATTTTATGCATTTATTATTTATTTATTTAGTAGAAAGATTTAAAGAATTTAAGAATATCGACATTATTATTACGGCTTAATAAAACTACTGGAAGAGAGAAATAAATTATATGGTTCCTGTGTCTTGCAATTAATGCAGACAATTTTTATTTTGCATAAACATGCACAGTCTAGTTATTAGTTTTTAAAGGGGTGTTCACTTAACTTTATTATAATCCAAATACTGGGTGTTCGGTGACTGATGGTACAATCGGATAGAGGCTGATTCTATGTCAAAAAATAAATCGAAAATATAAACGAAAATGTTTGCAGGAAGTAGAATAGGTCGGCCATGATCAGACGCATTAGACTATTCTTATCGAATAATCGAAAAAACGAAGTGTCAATTGAAAAAACTTTATTCTATATTTTCAACTTATTTTTTCAGGAAGAATCACCCCCTTTTCGCTTGTACCACCAGTTATCGAACAACTTGTATAATAGTTACGGTATAAAAAGTATTCCACTTTGTTTTTGTTATATTTGATCATTTTATTGGAGGTAGTAATGAAGATTTATAGTTTTGTCTACTCCCACATATTTACATTGATGTACAACTGGACTAACTATATTAACAAAATAAAATGTGTCCACATCATTTGTAAAAAACAGGATATAATATGGTCATTCTTTTTTTAATAATTTTAACAAGCTGAAAATAATAGATCAATATTCTTAACATATTTGAATTTTAAATTTTACCTCCAAATGGAGCGTGGATGCAAAATAATATTTATGCTAATGATTATTACTTTACAATAATAATGAGATTAAATTCATTAAGACTTTCTACGATTTTTATTACAATATATGCTCGAATCAAGAATTTTATGTCGACTGTAAGAAGACAATTAAAGCCATTTTGACTTATTTGGAATGTTTAGTGTTAATTAAAAGAATAAATAAACTAAAACATAACTGACAGTGGAAAATAGCGGAAAAACTTTCATTTTTCGTTAACGAGGGAGGTAATAAAATAAGAATAATTTTTTGTTATTCCTCAATGAAGCCGAGTTGATCGTATTTTTCAAAAAGTCCGAGCCGTCGTCACGGAGACAGTTCTCGGCGAAGTCCACGGGAACTTTCCGGCCATCCCGATGTATTTCCATCGCGGAAGTCTGATTATCCAGAAAGTTGTAATCGTGTTAGGTCGCCAACGGCTGTGTCACTGTTGGCTGAAAATTAATAGACGCCCAGGCTCGTCAAGAATACACCGTGCTTCCGCTGCTCTTGATGATAGATTTCATAACGGAGTAACGTCTCAGGCGGACGTCGCCTAAGGAAGGTCGCGTAATTCGATGGCGCCTGTGAAAATCAACCAGAAGAATCAGAATCTTGAAACTGCTTCTGTTTGTCCGATATTTCGTCGATTGGTGGTGAAGAAACCATAGTAGAAAGTCACGTTCGAGAATGCTTCCTGGAGCAACAGTACACATTTCTCTCGACTTGCAATTATTTATCACATAGTACACTGTAAACCTTTATTATGCATCTAAAGTTTGTCAAAATTACTGGATACAAAATGTAACGCTAAACCTGCCGAGCACTGAAAGCGATTACAATGTTTTAGCTTGTAAAAATGAAAATATGCAAAAATATAAAAATGAAAATGTAAATGTGAAAATAACATATTATTCAAATATGTGCTTGAATAAAAAAATTTGTCGAATCAATTTCCATGTAAGCGACTTTATTATGTCAATAATTGTAAAATGAAAAATATAAAAAGTTAGTGAAATTAAATATTCCACTCGTTTCTAATCTTAAAAACTATTTTCGAAAATTTTACTTCACTTCTTCAAATTCATTTACAAACACGGACAGTGCACAAAAGTTCACAGTATAGTCATTACTAAACTGCATATATTTATGCAAAGTTTTCGTTTTTTTTTTTATTTTTCCTTTTTTGTATGTACATTTATACATAAATTTCTTTTATTTATACACAACTGTTGAGTTGTTGATGCACATAGACAGCAGACGAATAATTGCACATTTTTTCATAATTTCATTAAGATTAAAATAACATAATGTTTTTACAGTCTTCAGATTTTTTATTGTACTGTATTTTATCTACATCCATGTTTCACAGTATAGTAATTTACAGATGAATTTGATCCGCTGCACTTCTGGAAAATATTGTTAAAAATCAATTTTTTAGTCACTTCAATTTTTCGTCGGATCTTAACAGCACTATCAATCGTCATTAACTTTTTGTGGAAGCTTTGTCTTTCTATTGTTGTGCCTGAACAACAGGCTATCACACCTACTATCTCGCGGCCATTTTAGCTTTTTACTCGAGCTCGAGAGTCAGTAGACCGGCCACACCTATTCAATTTCACGAGCATTCGAAACAATGTAAACGGCATAAGTAATAGCACAAACGACATAATAAAACAACCGTACGTTCACTCGAACGGCTGCGTTACTTCGCTAGATATAGAAGTTTTAAATTAGTGATTTTGTCCCCAGCCTGCACTTTATTATTCCACTGGGACTGTTCCAACCGATGGACACAGATTTTCGAAACATAAAGCATACCGGTTGTTTATCGCACATTATCCTGAAAAATAAGCAGCTCTGCGTAGAAACACGTACGTAAATAAAAATGTGCAACGTATTGGCATGATCGATTGTAAAACGGGACTTGACTAAATATATGACGATACGTATCGTTGTTAATCAATACTTATTTTACGCCTTCGATTGCTAGAGTGCGCAAATACAGAAAAAATATTAAATGTAATTCGATTTAATGCGTAACTCTGCGTCGCGAGGGATTGTGGGCTCGATATATTTATAAAGAGTATTTCAGATATTGAAAATTGTCGTTTGTTTAATTTTTGTTTGAATTTAACTCATTTAATTTCGCGCAGACCACTACGCAATTATCGATTTCACGAAAATGATTAAAATTTCTTTATAGTTCGTAGTTTTGCTAGGGAAAACGAGAATGAGATATTTTTTAAATAGGTTTACGAATATAGAAAATTGCTGGCCATTGGAAGCTTCGCAGAATCATTCGATGACAGTCGAATGACTAGCGGTGAAGTTTAAAGAACTCTTTGCAAAAAGATTCGCCAGTTCTCGAAAGTGACAAGAACTTTCTTGATGGATAACGCCAAGCAGCAACTTGCATGCCATTAAATAGGTTAGGCGCCGTTGGAACCTAATTAACTCGTTTCGATACTGTCGGTGGTTTCGTGTTTCGCGACTGTTACAATGGATGCAGTAACTTCAATCTGAAACATTTTCCGTACGAATCAGGTAACATAATTAAAAGTTAAGTCGCCGTAGTTTTCGGTGAATTATTTCGCTGACATTAGTTGTTTCGAATATCCTGGATTCGAGAGTGGAAGATTAAAAATTACCAATCACGCGACAATTGGCATTTCACCTATTGGAGAGCCTATCAATGATCGGAGATTGCTATCAATAGACTGTGGATCTATATGCAAAATAAAAATTTTCTGCGTCGGTTGCAAGAAACATTTTAATAAATTACGAATAATGTTATCGAATTCTTAAAATCTTTTGATATTTTCGCTAGTTATTTAGTATATAAATTAATCATTTTCATATAGTTCACTCATTCCAGTGAATTGCATGATTCATATAAAATAATATATCTAACGCGACAGATTGTAACGAAACTGCCTGTTATTTTATTTAAATGAATTTACTTATATCTGACCACAAGAATCTGAATTTTTATAACACATTTACTCTTGATTACATGATAGTAGGTATTATACATAACAAAAACATTCATTAGAAATTATTTGACCATAAAAAAAATTGTTTGACCAAATTAGATAATATATTATTCAAATCTTCATTTTCCAAATATATATTATTTAAATAACGTTCAAGCCTAGCTAAATAAAACTGAATCCATTAAAAAAAAAAATCGCGAAAAAAGAGAATTAAGTGTCCTAACATTCATTTGAACAATCGGATTTTTCTTTCTCATACAGATCCACTAATTAATAATAACTATAATAATCCTATAATTAACATATAATTCACATATTTAATTTTAATGTCACCCTGGTATTTCTCAAGATATATAATTTCTTTATGTTAATTTTTTAATGAACCATCTAGTCTGACTGTACCATCGTCTGTATCATCTAGTAGACTAATCCGTTTAGCTTGACACAAAAGCAGAAGTCGTTTGGTCCGTTTGTGATAAAGTTATTCCAATTTAAAGGCTGTGCCATCAATTATGAGACTGACTGTAGAGGCAGTCGCGTTCAAGGAGTTAAGAAAGCACTTCGCAGGATTCGCAACGATCGCGCAACGAGGCTGCGTCGTTGTTCATTCTCGAGAAGGAGAGAGAGAGAGGGAGAGAGAGACGCGTGGCGAAAACGCGAGCCAGGCGAACACGTGGTAGACTGCAACAATTACCGGCGGAGAATGTGTGCAGACGGTTGCAACGTGTTAAACGACACCACCCCCGTAAAGTTTCTTTGATGTCGCGGCCGCGTATTAGCCGTACGCGCGTTTGGGGGTTGCGCAAGAACGCGGCCGCTCGAAATTCGTAATGCTCGTGGAAGTTCAGCCCGGCCTGGCCCGGCGCGGCCGCGGCGTAATCGGGCGGCGTCCGGATCCAAGGTGGGGGGGAAGTAGTTTCAGCGATTTTTGTCGGTGAACGCCGCCCCGGAAGTTTCAGGACGCTTGGAATTGATGATGGGGAATTGCTCCGCGGCCGAGAGGAAAACTGACCTCGCTCCTTTCGGAATTTTCTCGGCTGTCTTCGAACAGTATGAAAACGGTCGCTGTGTTTATTCTTCCAGCGAGGGTGGCATAGGGGTTGCTGCATTAGTACAGTGGCTACGATCATTGTAGCCGTAAAGAAAATCGTACAGCAATATTTTAGAGAAAAAACAAGTTCTGCATCGAACGTTTTTATTCTTAGGTAAATAATTATTTGAATTTCGTGCAGAAAGTAAATAGCTCTTAACATTTTTCAAGCTGTGTTATAGAATTACGTTTTAAATATCTGATACAAGGTGGCCCAAAAATCATTTTAATGTGGAGTAAACTTTTCATTTTTTTAGATTCAGAAATATTCTTTTATCATTTCTATCATGAGGAACAACGTGAAATATTCCAGAAGAAAATCGCTAAAAAAATCCTATTTCCAATGAAACGGAACAACAACAAAAACTTATTGGTCTAAGTAAGTCATTGTTTGTGCCATTACGAAAATAATGGAAAGAATAACGAGGATATTGTGCCACGACAGGTGCACCGTGAAAAAACGTGACGGGGGTTTTTTAAAAATTTAAGGTCTCCCTTAAAACTTCATAACTATAGTAATTATTGTGCGTGACGAAATGTCCGTGTCGGGCGCTCGCAACAAATTAAGCGAGACTCCAATTTTCTTTGATGTTGCACGCACAAAACCGCGACGAGACTTCAGTGATAATTATACAACATTAGAAACGATTGTACATTTACTAATGATGACCGTCATCGCCGGTGGGAAACTCTGCGACACTACTCTGCAGAGGGGTTTGTCCAAATTATAACTAATTTTACTTTTTTATTAAACGTTAATGATCTGAAAATTAAATTAGCAGCTGCTCGAAATATTTCGAAAGTCTGCCATTGTGACCGTATTATACGAACGAAATTTCTCGAACGATATGAATCTTCTACAAAATGTTTAATTAAATACACATTTTCAAATAAGCTTGAATGATATAATATTGGATTTAATTTCAAACTTAGTACTATTTATTATAGAAAATAATAAAGAATGTAATAGTTAACAAAAATCTTTACACCGTTTCAGATAGTTTACTGCATTACAAAATAAATTAAGATCATTGAGAATCTTTCTAAAGTGTAATATAATCTACGAAAATCTTCCACAAATTTTCTTAAGAATAATGCTTCCAAAAACTGGATTTATTATAAAGTAAACAGTAAATTATAAACTCAAATTATACTTAAACTAATGATCACTAAAGAACGATGCTCTACCGTGTAAAACCATATTAAGATGAGAGAAGACAATCGTTAGGAATTATAAAATATTAACGTCTGGTCAGAAGATATGTTACTGTGATTATAATTAAAATAATATAACAAATGATTGTTTAATATTAACAAATCCGTTTCGAATTGCTGCAAAAATGATTTGTTGAGTCAACAGCAATAACAAGTTACGTAACAAGTGGTATCTTGGATCACATCGAATTTCATTTGATTCGTCTGTCAAGGAGTTAATTACCGCGTGCAATTTGTCGCTGATAGTTCCAAGAACCGAGCATCGTCAAGTTCGCGAAGTTTGTTCGACGTTGCATGTGTCACATGACGTAAATATAGTTGCTTGTACACGTTATGCTCTCGCGTGCAACAGAGAGTCCGTGCTGGTAGCTAGGTGACCCCCGTGGAGGCGCACGCAGCGCAACTAAAACAGAATATTTTAAGGAGTCGCGAGGGGGACCGTTTGGCGATCTCGTTCCTCGGGATTAGAAGTGTTTTCTGGCCGGAAAACGAGCGACAATTAAAACGGGAAATCGTGGTCGCCGGCCTGCGGATTACTAATCGTAAAGAAATTAAATTTAAATAAGCTACCGCCGCCGGTTTACAAAGCGAGCCAATGCCGCCTCCCGAACAGGATCTTTAACTGAGAAATACTAATTGGACGCAGTTTCTAGTCGGTACTTTTCCTGGCAATTAGGAATTTACGTGGCAATCTTGGGGGGAGGCATGGAGGTCGTTAACAATTTTTGCAATTAACGTTGAAAATTCTGGAGCATCGTCCCACCAGTTTTATTAAGAAAGACTTTCCACGGTTATCGGAAACAGCAGTTCGAACGACCTCCTGATGGTTTGCCTTTTTCGCCAGAACCATCGTGGAAATCAGATTTGAATACTGATCATTACATTTAACACCATAGCGACAATCACTCGTAACTGACTTGGATAAATCAAAATCCACCGAATTCTTTTATTCAGATTTTATTGGAACTTTCGTCGCGGTACGTGCACAAATCAGAGTATTGGGAATTCTTTAGATAAAACATTATTTAAATAAGGACTTTTATCTTTATTCGTTATTCGAAGGTTCGAAGAAATCATTTTATCTTTATTTGATATTAAGAGGTTCGAATAGATAATTTTATTCGCCGAGGCTTCACCCGACGAATGAAGATGATTTTTTTATTCGAAGCAGACTTATTATTAACTTAGAATAAAATTTTCATGTTTGATCTTTACCCATATTGGAAGGCTTCGAATAGCTTTTGCTACGAATGAACATATTCATTTAATAATTCATAGCAAAACTGTCTTTATGATTATGACGTTATGAATTCTAATGTTAATTCGATCTTCTATAACGTAAGTAACTATCTGTTAACTCGAAACAGTCTTGATCAATCCATAGCTAAACAGTTAATTTTAAGGATTAGATAACGCTATAGAAGCTATATTATGAATTCTTTCCATATCAATGTGTCCAAAACTTCAAATTCTAATGCTTGTTTTTCCCTGATGTCAATAACCGGATACCTGGTGTTATCCGCTAGGGTAGAGACTATTAAGAGAGCAATATTATCTTGTTTTTTTTCAGATCAATAATCTTTTTCTTTTGACACACCTCACAAGAGTATTGTTAATGCATTTTAATATCGTTAACATTTACTGGAATGTCTTGTTTATAATGGATCAACGGTTCAAAATTAACATTTATATTCTTGAAACTACTGTAGATAATAGATTAGCCCTTTGCACTCGAACAGTAATTGCTGAACCATTATTCAAAATATTGTTTACATTATTAAGGAAGTTGGTATCTAATCAATTACTGAACATTTAAGTATTTTATGAGGTATTATATCAATTTCAAGTCCATAACATAAAGAAACAAAATGTAGAATGGAATTATTCGAGGTTAAAATTAAAATTGCTCCAAGTGCAAAGGGTTAATATTTTAAGATAGTATAATTTTTAGTATAAGTTTTGACATTTTAGAATCAGTAAATAAACTTCTGCAGGAAGTTTCAGCAAATCTAATCTTTATGGCACCTATTACTAAGCATATCACGGTAGTACATGGTAGTAATTAAACAAAATGGTTTTAATTACGAGCGTTAAAAATGGCTGGCCCCATTGCTGCAGTGAGGGAACTTGAGGATAACGAAAGCGTGTACTTTCGTGTACCCTCTACATGCGCAAACTTACTTTTGGCCCAAACGCTTGTAGTACACGTGTGAAACCCGCACAATGTAACATGATATTATTTTTGTAGAAACATGCAAACAGTGCATGTTGTCTTAGTGTGGACATTGACAGTATAATTTCCATTCTGTTCCCGTCTTGCAATGGACAATTGTTTAATAATCCCACTTAATACAAATAAAACTTCATTGAAATATTTCCATTATTTTCACGTTTAATCGAATAATATTTTATCAAATCGTGTTCCTTCGCTATCAACAACTGTCATTGTTAAAAAATCACACCACGCTCCCATAGTTTAAAATACAACTGGCTACAATTAACTTTTATTTATCGCATTCATTAACAAGGCCGCTGTTTCTGAAAAGAAATTATACGATGCTATTATACTAATGATGTCTGCATTACTCGAAGTAGATGTAGCCAGCCATGAGCAGACACCATTTTTCAGCAACGTGATCGAAAACGAAATCTTTTACAAAAAAAATACATTGCAATATTTTTAATATATTTTCTCACCGCTTACAATGTCTTTAATATATCTTATACATTTGCAATAAAAAAGAAAAAATTGAATTCAATTCGAATATAAATCAATATTATCTGAAGCAACTCAGAAGATCCGTTTCATCCAATTCTAAAAAAGTTACTTATTTAATCCCTTGTCTTATGATTTCTTTCACAACTATTGTTAGAACAACTTTGTTATCAGTAGATGAAATTAAAGTCTATCGGTAAATGAAATTAAAAATTGAAGTTGTCAGCATTTGAGTTCTCCTCTGATAAAATCATTAAGGGAAGAAATAAATAATGCAAATAATTTTTATTTTGTATAAAGATCCATTGTCAGTAGATAGCAGATTTTATGCATTTCTGACAAAAATGAGTAGGTACAACTTAAAACATTAAAAACATTAGAAAATAAATTTCTGTGTCGCTCAGGTTTGTTGCAATGCAGGTGGAAAATTTTTACTTAGTACACAAAGATCTGTCTAGTTATCATTAATGTTCTACACGAGAAAGAAAATCTACATTTATACTATCTGCACCTACATTTAGTCTAACAGCGCAAATATTTAGTAGGTTCTATTTGAAACCGTCGCCACGAGTCAGGCTCCGATAAGGCAAGGGGTTAAGAGTCTCTGAACATTAATGGGGTTGCCGTATCTCCAAATATCTGTTCGGTTTCGTCTAAAATTTTTCAGAAATCGTTCACAGGTTGGATCGATCGAGTATACATTACCTGATTAGTCTACATTTCAAAGCGCTCGATCGATGCTTCACTTTTGACGTGCGCGACAAATCTCTGAAATAGTTCTCCTTCCCTTAAATAATTTTCTTTACTTTTCATTTTGCAGCTCGAGCGTTCATTGAACGGGTCAGCCTGTTGTATAATCACATCGTAAATTCCGTAGCTAATTCCTTGAAAGGTACCGGAGGAGAATCGAGATGTTGAAGAATCCGAGGATCCTAATCTTCCAATACCACGAGTCAATGATTCTCCAAGAACCGTCTGGATACCGGGGCTCCGGGGCGAAGCACGGTAAGAGCAAGTCAAAAGTGTCCAAGACAGTGTGGTGGACGAGGGAGCCTGGGGATCGGTGGGGTGAGCGACGGGGGGACAGGGGGGGTAGGGGTCGAAACTTAAAATTCGGCGAAATAATATTTCGATGATATGCCGAACCGCGTCACAGCTGCGGCGCACGAGCAAAGGTCCCTCGGCCCGCGTCATACAAGATTGTTAAAGCTGAGATCGGAGGGAGAGATTGTGGGTGGTGGTTGGCTGTGGAAGGGCGGATTCGACGGGAGGCTAGTAGTGAAACAGCTGGCACATACTGGCGACAGCCCGCCCGTCACTAACTCAACCTGGATACACACGCGCCATGTGCGCTAGATACAAACTTCATTGATGTTGGGTGAAAAGAACGACTGAGACTTCCGTCATTCCGCCCCGCCCACGGTCCTCGGACGCGTCTTCGCGGGCTGGGTTAACGCTCTTGTTATATCAAGAACACCGTGGTCAACCGGCTCTCTTCTTCTTATCAGCGCACCCACGGCGATCTTTATGCGCACGTGGCATGTGCGAAAGTACCGGGCTCGTTCTTCCGTTAACAGGCTTGTATTTGGTTTCTGCATTTTTAAGGTCCTCACGTTGCCCCCAAATTAAAGCCAATAGGCTTCTTAATGGAAACAGGTTTATTTGAAAATAATGTTTATTCGGTTAGGTTAAAACTAAACCTACCATCATCAGTCAAAATAACCGGTTCTACATTTTTTATTGCATAATTATTGAAATAATAAAAGTAATTTCATAAGAAATGCTCAGTCTAAATAAAATCTTGTCATTTTTTAAAGGGAACATATACCAGTTGGTAGGTTTGGTGTTTACTGCGCTCGACATTATACACGTCAATCCAAAAATTGTTAATTTTTTATTATACAAAAGTGTAATTCTTTCTCGTTTTTCGTAGAATTTATGGTAGGAACAATTACCCTGCGTTCGACGTGTATACTCGTCATTGGTTGATTTTAATTCCCCACTCTGTGCGGGATTTTTAAAACTAAATTCCCCAGTTAAGAGGTTAATTAAAGATTATTTTTATTTTAGATAATAATTGCTTGATTAACGAACGGTTTTGAATAATATTTGATTAACGAAAGGTTATTTATGTTTTTAATAATATTTATTTGAGTACTCAAAGGTTATTTTTATAAATATGCATAAACAACGTAATTTTAGAACATATGCACTTTAACTATTTATTTACTTACATCTTCGTCCACTTTCATTGATAATATTTATTTAAGGAATACTAATTAGTGAAGTTCTCTAATTATACTACATTAAGGTTATTAAATATTCTAAATTCTTAGACGACATTTTCAAACAAACTTGGCCTGAGAATTCGGTCCATCATAATGTCTATTCTTTCAATTATAATCATGCAATAAGTTTTACTGAAACTGTAAATCAGTATAAAGGAGAATTTTTGCATTTTTTCACAAGCTTAACAAATTAACATATGAGGTCAAAGCCATCTAACGATGTGAAATGCAGAAGACGTTCGATGGTATCTCGGTAATTCTATATCGAAAATCCTGTCATCACGACGAAACAACTCGTTGTAAGAAATTATGGAATAAGTTCATTAGAATATCCTGTCATTACTATGAAATTTCATAAAACGCTCTTCAGGTAACATTAGTAGCCATCATCGTTAACAGTATCAGGTCTGGCGTTATGAAAAGAATGTCCCGGATATTCAATTTGCCATTGAAAATCTAGTCGCATTGCCGTCAAATAAATCAGGCTTCCTTAAAGGCGTAGTGTTTGCACAGGCGATCAGGGGTAAAGAAAATATTGGATCGAAATTTGAGAAATTAATGTCTCGTGCATAGATAGTACACAGTAAAAAGAACAGTACAAAATGTTCTAGAATTAAATTATACTATAATACATTTTTATAAGGCAACGTTTACAAGTTATTTTTAGTACTTAAGTAATACTACGTAATACTAAGGATCCTAATTATTAATAATTAATCAAAAATATATTTCCACCATTTATCACGTATCACAGTATTAATCTTTGTCGTTATAGTGAATTATAACTTACAAATAGTGGGACTGTGGATCTTTATGCAAAATAAAAAATTTCTGCGTAAATTATAACAAACTATAGTGAAATACAAATTTATTTTCTTTCCTAACACGTTTAATAGGTTGAATACAATATAACGGTATTTTTAAATTCTTCTAAGCTTTTTACTGTTTTAAATTATACTAATTTTAGTTATAAATGCGTAGAGATCCGCAGTCTAATCATTAACATTGTAGAATAATTAACGCAAAATTCCGATATTTATTGAGACCATATCATCATTATCAAATTCACCATTTTTCGAATAAAACTAAAGGTATTGTTTGTGTAGAGCGATTGCTGAATGACAGAAAATCTGCTTGTTTTAACAGGAAAAAAAGATGACGGAGCCCAACGACACGGGATCGCAACTCGCCGAAGCGATTGTGCCAGCTGAAGGAACGCATAATTATGATTTCTGGTCTTACATTGCTGGTGCAATATAAAACTTTCCTTTCACGGGGTGAGTTTTTTGCTTGGAAGTTCACTTCTATTACAGAACATGCCGGGCACCACGAGGAAAAACAAAGTTTCCCTTTCTACGTTTACTATAAAGTAGAGGAGGAAATTACACAGCACGTGGCGCACGAGTGAAAAACGTACACTTTATTGTTCCTCCAAGAAAGAGTCAAATAAATTAATTTACCGTAGCTAAACATTAATTGCAACTGCTTTTCGTTCCGTAAACTCGCGGGAATTGAATTGGACACTTAAAGGTAAAACCCTTGCGGAATTATTTGAAGATATGTTTCACTGCGGGTCCGTAATTAAGTAAAACACAATTAATATTTTCGATATCGCTTTTCGGCTCCTGAGATCACTTTTTTCCAACACGGTGTGTCGAATAGCTCTTGTTTTACGACCAATAAAGATAAAAGTTTACGTAAGGTGCAGCACGGTGCGCCCATACTGAAATACAATGGAGGTGTTCGAAAATATAAAGCGGTTACTCGATTTTATAAATTTCTAAACTACAGAGTAAATGTTAGATCAATTTTTTAGTTCTGCATGCTTTGCGCTTGAATTATTTAAAGCTTATCTGTCGCACACCAAAAGAATTTGTAAATCTGCAATACATGTTAATATGTGTTACACTTTTACAGCATAGTAATAGTACTTTCAAATGACAGATAGAGAACATACACACAGTTGGTGTATATCAAATCAATTCGAATATCACTTTTAGAAATCAAATATTTTAAATAGCAGTCGTTAAAATAATGTTTATTATTTTATTACAATCCTTCATCTGAAGGTATTCTTAGAAATTCTTTTTGCTATAAAACACGTTTCTATTTCTTCAAAATTGTTCAATTCACTCGATACAATAGACAAATTAATAAAAATGTGTTATATGCAATATAGAAAAGAAAACTGAGCAAAATATATAATTTTTTGCATGCATGTCTATTAAAAATACGGTACAATTTTTAATAACTGAAGCACGGAACCGACCGTTGAATATATTCACTGTTTGTTTAATAATTCTACATGCTCGCCGCTTCCTCTACTTTTTTATCGACGATTTCATCAATTTAGCGTAAGCCACGCGCCAAGTCAATAACTCTCCGAGTCACAGTCTTCCCATTTTTCTTACTGGAAATTATGAGAGACCATGAACCATGGATAGAATTGAATAAGCAGAAAGTAATATTAATAACTTCTCGGTCGATCGATTCCTCGCGCACCGACTGTAAATCAATTCGACAGTTTGTGATATGTGAGCAGAGGACAATATTTAGTTTATTCGTTGACCAATAACCGGTCTTTTAAACGATGTAAACAATCGAGTACAAATTGTATATTTGTCTATTTTCCACTCAGTTGAAAGTTTTAAAAATTAAAGTAATGTCATGAAAATACTGATTAAAAGTATTTTAAAAAAAGGGTGGAAATTGGATCAGGGTTGATTAATGATTTTTACAAAAACCTGCGTTTATTCTTGAGACTGCTATAGTTCAAAATTCCGTCATTTTGTAAGTAACCAAGATTTAATTTTTTCATGTTTTTCAAAGTATAGTCCATAAGAAAATATGTAATTCTATATAAAAAATAACTTATATACTTCAAAATACTAATGCAACGAGTTCAATAGTTCTTCTGGAAAAAATAGCTAAAAACTGGTATAAAAATGGCTTCTAAAACTAGAATATCACGTGTTAAGTAAATTTTTTAAAAATATCATTGATTTTATGGAATTTTTTAGATGAATGGACGAGCACTCGAAGTGTGAATGGATTCATCCGTTTCGATAAACGAATGTTGTACAGTCCGTGAGAGTCGGGCGAAGATCTTGAAGGAAGGCGAAGGTTCGGTGAATGGTAGACTGTGCTCGGATCGCTTCATGCGTAATTTCAAGGATTCGTTTTATTACCGGCAGGGTACATTGTACGAGCAGATAGTCGGCTTGTCGTTCTCGAGTAGCGACACCGTCGTTTCATGGGTTTACGACAATTTTCAGTACACCCACTTAAACGGGGAAGCAAATGGCTATAATAAGCTTCTTCCGACTCCGCGCGGCTCGGACTCTGCGGTTTGCATAAGAGCTTCTGCCTCTGTCACGGTGAGTTAAAGGACACCCATGAACTTCGAGGATTTCACGTAATGTGTAAGAAGGGTTGCCCTGTTTAATTAACAAACCATTGTCGTCTAGACGACCCTCCGAGCAGAAAACTCCGAACGGACAATAGGGGGATTCGATCGAATAAATGCTAATACGTCTTTCTCTTCTCTTTCGCGGAATTGAATTCGCGATCTTCCTTCGCGGACAATTCTTAGACACGGAGCCAGAACCTTTCAATTCTACGGTGAAACAGGCTGTTTGCATTGAGATTTTATTATCGCGATCGATTATGCTCGAACTTAATAGTAATTAATTAATAGTGCAATCAATAAGGAGGTGATTTCAAGTGTGAACATACAATAAATTGACAAGGTAAAATCATATGTTGTCTGTGCAAAATTTATCAAAGGACTGCAAACTAATTTTAAAACTACGATATTTATATTACATTTATTAGATTTATTCTTAATACACTTTATCCTCTATTCTTATTGCATAAAATGGAGTCACATTTATTTTTATTTTATAAATAAATAAGTCTGATATTTTATAGGGTTAAGCAAATGACCATAAAGCAAAGTAAATAATTCTGTACCAGTGCAGATAAATTTAATCTTTAAGTCGAAGTAAATGGTATAGATCAATGTTTAATACATATTTGAAAATAAGTTAAATGTACGTTTAATGATTATCGCCTTTTAACTCGGTACACTCTTCCCCAGTAAACCATTAAATGTATGGAAAATTTAAGAAAAGGAAATCTCTAAATTCAACAGCACCTAAGTAAATATATCTTCTCACTCGGACGTCTTTTCCGATAGAATCTGGTTATAAATATAATAATGTAGCTACTACGATAAACAGAACACTGCCGTAAGTGCTATTGGCATTAATTGTTTAAAATCATACGAATTCGTCTGAACACCGTAATCGACAAATCTCTCGAGAAAATATGACAGACGTTCGCCGGAGTTTATAATAAATCGTGATTCCTGAATTATAAATGCGATATGACAGTTTGCAGATTAATACGCTGGAATACACGAGGTATGTTCATGTTTATACACGCGACGTCTCCGCGGCGGAAATCTAAATCTGTGTATCAGAGAAGCACGGTGGAACCGCTGGCAGTGTTACGATCTCAATCTCGGCGAGATCTTCGCATTTTATGGGAAGGAGGTTGCGTCTGTATCCGTGCAGATGGATATTGAACCTAGTCGTGCATACGAAAGAGCAACTACGCTATTTATCGTTTTGCTATGGCAGTCGCACAATTACCTGTTCCGAGTTCACTCGACCTTGGGAGATCACATTGATGAGCCCAAGATTTCCAACTTTCTTGCAGACTGGTGAGTTTCAAAGGAACAAATTTAATTAGTCTCCAGTGGGCTACAAAATGCAATAGAAAATTTGCTCGTGAAAAATTAAGGTTGTCTTCATTTTTTAAATCGCACTACATATTTTTTTTAGTAGGTAATATTATTGCTTATGTCAAGCAATAATGATGGCAATGATGTCGTCATGACCTTGACGCGACCTTAATGGCAAGGCAGGCTTGATCAATATCTTAACGGAAGAGTTTTAAAAATTAATGTAATTCCATATTGGGACTCTTTCGCGAATTCGGCCATTTTGGGTTTGATGTAATTAATATTAACATCTTTTAGAAATGAACATTCTAACACTTTTGCTATTTTTGTGCCGACATCGGCGGGAATAACTATATTGGATTATTAATTTGTATTTTCCAAAATTTTGTCGCCTTCACTGCGACGGCTGGGACGGTTACGTTAATTGTCGGTAGAGCTAATGGTAATGTCATTACAAGGTACAATTCTAGTGCGTATATTGGCAAACGTTTTCTTAATCCTCCATTATTGTAATTAGAGACTGGTTTATAATACTATTGTTCATTACTGAATAACCCGTAGAGTATTTAGTCTATCTCAATTGTAAATGTGTTTGTGCCACGACTGCAAAGTAATTAATTAGTAATTTCATAAAGCATACGTTTCTATTTAATTTTTACCGTGCACGAAGGGATAATTTTTTGAGCGCATTACGAATGCAACAGTAAAATACTTGCTCGGTTAAACGTGTGTGTGTATATAGATTATGCTACTGCGGCTGGCCGCGGTCGCGGCATTAAATATATAGGATATACAAGTTGCGTTTAAAATTTTGTAAGGGAGCACACACATGAGACATCAACTACTGCCTGCAGGAAATTACTGACAATATTTATTTACTTTTTACCGAACAAATCTTCAAAAAGAAAATCAGTTCGTTTTATATTCGTCTTAATTTGTACTCTTAACTCAGTTTTATTCCACATTTACATATAAACTTAGATATTGCATAAAATAAATTTTTTATGTTTTGTATTGAATCAAATTATAATTATATTCTGTGATGACACAGAAACTTGATAATATACATCTGAAATTAGAAAATTTGTTATGTTTACTTTTTTACTAATGAATGTTTTAACGTTTTTTCAGTCGATCACACCACCCTGCGAATGGTAACAAGACAGCCTGCTATGTTATTAGTTGCTACGACTGCTATTAACTCCTGTAAGTAACTCTTTTCAATTAATTAATTCTTCTAGAATTTTGTCGTTTAGATTATTAGATAAAAATACAACGCTGTACGCACTTTAGAAATCGTCTGACGCGTCTGATCATAACCAACCAATTCTACTTTCTGCATATACTATATCCCACGAACCGGGTGAATCTTTAAACTAGATTTTCTCGTAAACCAAGCGTCAAACGGAAAAATGTTATTCCTTTTTATCGACTTATTTTTACACGTAGAATCGTCCTCTGCCCGGTTGCACCACTCCTCCGACCACACGGAGAAATCCAAAAATTATACATTAAATATCTTCGTATAAAATGAGCATTGGCAAAAAAAGCTCGGACACGTGTCTGCTTTTTTGTCTCTAGAATCGCCAGAAAAGGTTTCATTTAAATCGGCGACCCCGCAAATGCGCCCTCTCCTTGCGAGTATTCTCCTCCTCGCGACAGAACACGCATGAATTTATGAAACTGGCCGATAGCGATCGATCCGTTCGTATAGCCGCAATATATCTGACGTATGTACGTAAAGACGAGCGATTATGGCGACTTATCGCCCGGGGGCATAATACCGAAGTGTAGGACCGTGCCTATTGTTTCCGCCCTCTTCACCCGAAATGTTGGGCCATTGTTTAGATTTTTCGCGAAGATCGAGACGATCGCAATATGGGGGGACGCTTGACGTGGTTTGAATGCAGGAAGAAAAGCATTCTTGGCCCTTTCGCCTCTTTTTCCGTGCGGTTCCCCGCAAGAAGCGAATATCGGGGGCTGAACAATGTCCTGAAATGCACGCTTCCCGGTCCTTTTATTTTTTTATTCGTAAACCAGTTAGTACGGCCCTTCGAAAATTAGAGCGTCGCTCTCGTCTCGACAAATTCGGAAATTTCTTATTAAACACGAATTTATTTTTCGACCACTTCTACATTCCTTGGCTGACGGCGTACCGCGGTTCGGCCCAATTATTTTATGACGCGAACTATGAAGACAGGGAGACTTTAAAAAAAAAAGTAGTACAACAATAAACTTGAACACGTTTCGCAACTGAAATTCATCCGTTCTCTCAAACCATCATTAATTTTTTCCCCGGAAAAATTTTGCGTACAGCAGATGCAGAATCGAGGACACGGTTTGTTCCTCGAAAATGCTACAGGTTCAAACGCCTGTAAAAACATTTAAAAGATCTTCCTCGTTTCAACATTTAATGTAGCTTCCCCTTTGCGACGAGGTTTCAAAGTTGTACGATTTTTTCGGTCCATCTATCCAAATTTTTTAGCCATTTTCGAAAGAATATACGGGCTTGAGGCACCTAACGTTTGCACCTCAAATATTATTGCTGTTTTTAAGGATACGTCAAATGTCTTAAGGATAAAGTTGGAATAGTTCAATGAGGGTCACGCAATTCCAAAAATATTTTTTTTATGTAACTTTTTTTTTTAATATAAAGATCACCTCCATTAAAAAAAAAATGGAACCACCCTTTTTGAAACGCCTTTTATTAGAAATTCAATGACTATAAAAAAATAGAGGTGACCTTTAAATCTTTAAAAAAAATAACAAAAACAAAGATTTTTATCCCCATTGAACCATTCAACTTTGTCCTTAAGAGAACATTACACTTTCTCGGTCGAAAATTTTAATAATTTTTATGGGACTGATAAATTAATGGAAAACATCTTTGAGTCTGTAATATTTTTGACATTTATTTCAAGTATTCAGATACAAGAAAAAATTTTTATATAATTTTGTCAATGATTTTTTATAGGGACATCTTTGCAGCCACATGGAAGTCGTGGAACGTATGTTAAAAAAAAAATTATCCTTAGAAAAAGTATGACTATGACTCAAGTATAGACTACGATTATTTTGTTCGAGCAAAAATTCACCAAATTGTGGACCTCGAAAGTTGGTGGTCTCAAAAATAGCATTTCGTAAAAAAAAGTTAAAAATTGAAGAAAAAATTAACCAATCTTATTTATTCTAGTCTACACTGGGGCTACTGTGTAGAAGAACATATTAAAGTTTCACACCGATCGGTCAAATGGTTTTTAACACACGTTTATAGTTTTGACAAACGAATTTCCACATATAAAATCTACTTACGTTTCAATCAGCTATGCCTGCAATAATCATCTGTAACTTGGAAAGTATTTCGAATTTTCCTCTGAAATTTTCAAAGAATATTATTGAAATATGATACTTTCCAGTAGAATACTTTACCAACCCGGGAAAGTGTAATGTCTCTCCTGAAGTCGTTTGACGCATCTGTAAAAACAACAAAAATATTTGAGGTGCAAACCTCAACCCTGCATACTCAAAGAAATCGATTCGTTAAATAATTCCTTCTGAATTGGAGTCCGTCATTGCGACGAGTTCCGTAAAAATGGTTAAATCAACATTTTCCTATTATCAATATCGAAGCAAACACGTGGGCACGCGACAAAAATTTGTTTATTCTACCACGAAATTATGAAGAAATCGCTAAATATTTATCCACGACGTTCCAAAGTCCATTAAACAACCGGCAAAGAGTTAATCGCATCGACGCTAATCCGTGGCAGCCGTTGCGGTGTGTGTTCGGCCGATGTGCTGGGTATAAATCCCGAAGCGCGGCGATCGATCGTCAGCGAATCACGTAGTAAGAAGTTGTCGGGCCGGCATAGAAATCGCGGCACGGGCATAATAATTACGCGTAACCCGTTGCGCAAGGCGGGCGGGATCCGGGCGACCATCGACGCCCACGCAATGGGCCCTGTTACGCTTAGCCATAGATTACGGCAGACAATTACCGCGCGACTATCAGCGAGTAATTATTCCGACGTTAGCAGAAATTTCCACGTGCATTCCTGCCACCGCGCCCGCGGGTCTCGGTGTGCGGGCGCGTGCACACACCGTCGAAAGAGAACGAGAGAGAGAGAGAGAGAAGACAAACGGTTGCTGCAACGGTTCGGGAAAGAAACGGCTAGCTAGTCGGAAACGAAAGTGGAACAGAGAGAAAGGGGGTGTAGGGGGTGGCAGGAGTACAGAGGGGGTGGAGAGACACGTACAGATGAAACGAGAATTTTTGTAGAACGGATACTAGGTTCCATTAGAGCGGATACTTTTAATACTACCATTGAAATTTGTTTGCCAATGACAATGCGGACTGTGCAGCCGAAGAGGAAGAGGCAGGCATAGGCTCTGCCGGATCGCGCGGCGGTGAAGAGGCGAGAGGATGTGTAGGTGGAGGCTTGGTCCGCGGTTGAAAACGCTTGCTGTCGGCACGAGGGACGGAAAGGGAGAATCAGCCTCGAAATAGCGCACCCCGGGAACGAGTAAAAGAGAGAGAGAGAGAGAGAGAGACGGTGAGAGGCTGGTTCGGGATGGAACGGGGCTCGGGGACACACGGTGGGATGGGGACACAGAGGGGTGGCGAGAGATGCGCCACGGCACAATGGGGGAAAATTAATCGCTGAAATCTGGGTACAATGTAAAAGAGTCGCGAGGTTGGGGGTTGACTGGGGGTTTATGAAAAAAGCTACGACTCTCCGGTGAAGCCATAAGTCAGCGATTTCCTCTGGTACATTGAGCCGACGGCCGTGCAACCGCGCGGACGAGCGGAGCGAGCACCGAACTATCTTGTGAGTTCTTATGGGCCGCCGCCACGCCAAACTGTAAGACATACGCGACGCGTATGTCATTTCGAACCTACCGTTATCTTCGAACCTTTCACGGAACATCAGGATTCGGACCGTCGCGCCGCCGAAAATTTTTCGGTGGAACCGCCATCACCTGGCAGGAGAACACCACCTTATCTGGCCGGTCGAGAGGAACAACGGAGATTGCCCGCCCGGTTCTGCCGACAGAACCATTCCGTTGGTAACGCTCGGGTTTGCTGTTCAAATATCATCCCTTAATCAATGTTTGTTGTTAACCCTTCGGGGATGTCTGGGCACCGTAATCACTCCGAAGAGTAGATGTCCGGATACGTGGCCACGAGTTATTCTCATCAGTCGAGGAGTTCGCCAGAAAGCAGGAGGAAGCTTCGCCACGACACATTAAACGATGAGATTTTTCGTTAATTCTGATTCGTGAAAAAATAATGAGTAGCTGCAATTCGACACAGTAGAAAAAGAATCTCGATAATAGATATACTCCGAATTACCCCACTATATAATAATTATAATAAATAATTTTAAGAACCAGATTAAGATTTGTGTCCCCACTCTAGCTTCCCCTTCCACGACGCTGTTCCTCCACGTTTCCGCCGCGGGCCGGTCACGTGACGCGTTCCGTCTGTCGGGCACGTGTCACAATGTCATGTGACTAATTCAGTACTGGTTCGGAAAAGGTAACTGTTTCCCCTCAATTCGTGCTCCCTCCCCTCATCTGACGACTCTACATAAAACTACTGTTGTGGCATAGCTCCCTCTTGTGCGGAACCCCTCAATTGTCGGAAACTTTCGCTTGAGGACCGCTTTGATATGAGCCGACATATTCTGCTCTCTCTTTCTTTCTCTCGCACGGTCTACTTCTCATTCTTATCGATACTGTCCGAATAAATTCCCGAAAAGTCTGTCCGGATATATTTCAAAATATGAGACATGCACAAGGCAATCCACCCTTGGAGTTTCTTGACATTTTATTATCAAAGTATACAGGGTGCGGCGCAATAACGTGTACGAGCACGAGGTGATTCCTTATGAGAAAATAAGAGAGAAATATAGAATAAAATGTTTTCATCCGAAGCTTCGTTTCCGAGGAAAGCGAGGTTGAAAATGCAGCGATTATACGTACTGTTAGATAGGAATCGTTCGACGCGTCTGATCATGACTGACCTATTCTACTTCCTGCGTATACTAGAACACGCGAATCGGACGGATCTTTAACCGCGATTTTTCCGAAAACCATGCGCCATACGAAAAAATGTTATTCCTTTTTTTCGATTAATATTCACTTGTAGAATCACCCCCTGTCCGCTAATCCATGTTATTCGGCCGCACCCTGTATATAATTAGTAGACTGCGGATTTTTATGCATTTACGGCTTCTGAAAATTGTATGATTTTTATTTATTTTAGATCTACAAAGTTTACTACCGCTGAAAATAAAATTTTACACGGGTTCCGCTTGCTTAAAATGTCAATAGAAAAATTGTAAATTGCATAAACATCCGCAGTTTAATAATTAGTTAACCGGTGCTTAACGAATTATCTATCGATTATTACATTTTTGACAGTTTATTACCGGCCCACAGCTAAGCGCAACAAATAAATTACGAGATGGATAATTTGAAAGTGAAACAGTTGTTGCGATCAGTTTAGAAATATAGGTAAGTTTACGAGAGATCCGTTTCGGCAAACATAGGTTGTACAGGTTGAAAGCTTATTTACTCGCGAGATTGTTAAATATTCACTTGACTGTGATAAACCGTAAGCTAACTTAAGGAGTCCTCTCGGATTCATTACTTCTACTTTGCCGCGCTTCACAGAAACGAAAGTTCGTTATTATTGGGGCCGTGTGAAGCACCTGGAGAGTTTGTAAGTTTGCCATGTTAAGTAAGTGCATCGAACAATAAAACTTTTTGCTCACCTTTATTCCGTTCGCTTTCGATATCTATACCGATGCTTCTCACTCTTTCAGGTTTCTATGTACCTTTCTAGACAAAATTCTTAGATTCTTTAAAAGTTGTAGTCCTAATCTTGATATTTAATCTCTAATTATTCAAATTACCGTAGATATTTTGTTCCTAAGTATTAATTTCGAGATTTTATAAAACAGGCGTACAACTGCATATTAACAAAAGGAAACAATATTGCAAAGGTTTAATGAAATGTATTTATGCAACTGGAACTGTTCATCTGAAACTTATAAAATAAATACCATTTGCGACTACATATTAGCAGTACATTAATTATTTGCATTATATGTAGTATTGAATTCAATACATTTATTATTGACATTGTATTATTGAATTCTATTCAATACATTTTGGTATTTATTAACAAAATGAACACTTGTGATCAATTGTATAATTTCTGAATACAGAACTCATTTATTTATTCATTGCAATACTATTACTTATTGTAATACTATTTAATTACTTATTCTAATAAACTTAAAATATAATTTCTCAGCTTTTACAATAATAGAGTCGTGGAAAAGATCTTGTCAGCCTTAACAGGATTCAAGGGTGCACAAATGGCATTATTAACATTCATTAAAATCCTAAACCAGCTCCCTGTAATTTTTAATCGGCTCTCAATTCGATCCGATTTCTCGGCATACCCATATACCTCTAAATCTGATAATTAAGAATACACTGCTCTCGAAACGACAGTATAATCCGGCTTATACTTTCTTCCATCATCTCGACTCGGCTTTGTTATCTATGATTCCGGCTGTTCTCTCAATTCTACCTGACGTTCATTACATTTGATTAAATAATTCGCCGTACTTTTAATTAAAATCTGGTTGCTTGCTAGATAATAATCAACTACAATACAAATGGAACGAATAAATGGTCGAACATAGAATAAATAAAAAACATATTAATGGGAACAAAAACTTTTCTACTCGTTCGTCTCAATTAGAATTCTTCCATTGAAAGATCTATAGTCGAAATGATTGAATTGTTAAAAAATCTGCAATTTTACAGTAAATTCACATGATTAACGACAAAAATGGGTAGGTACAATTTAAATTAGTAAAAAGGTTAACCATTTGGGACAATATATCTCGTCACCATGATTTCGTGGCACAGTGCTACGGATACGAGTCGTCAATTTTATTATTATATTTATTTTTAGTATTATTCTTATGGATTAATTCGTGAATAAATTTTTCTGATAAATTCAACTCGATCGAATTATTCTAATATGCTTACTTGAAAGAATAGAATCTTTCTTAAACTATAAAAAATATCAGAACCACGTAAACCAGTTGCTGTAATATCAATAGCAAACGCGCGCGTGTATTTGTCAATTGCTAATGCAAAATTGTAGTCTATTTACCAAAAAGATTTCATTCGACACGCTACAAATTCCTGACAATCCCGTCGCACATAAATCAACGGGGATTAAAATTAAAATTGAAACAAGAGAAATACTTGCACGTCCTGTTGAATTGTTATTTCATACAACGTTTCTATGCGCAGTGTCGCGCAGGAAAAGCATTCATGTCTTTTTCCAGTCGAGCTTATGCATTGTTCACTGTGGCATTGCGCATTTTCCGGGGCGCGACAAAAACCGCACAGTAGGCTCCTAAAGGAACCCTAAAATCTTTTGACAATGCCTTCCCGTTAATTGCGATAAAAAAAAACAACAGTTCATGGCGCATTATTATGTTGTTTGAAATGGGGAAAAGCGAAGTAACGAAAATAAAATATGGCTGTGATTAAAAACGACAAAGGAAACGTGGCATTTCGTTAAAAGATCTCCACCTCCAATGACACCATCTTTATTTTCTAATATATTTTATTCATTGCAATCCATACATTCGTATTGATCAATAAACATTTTGTATATTTTTTCTATGAAGTGACAAAAATTAACAATGCACATCTTTCCTTAAAACGTTTTTATTAGCATTAATTTTTGTTTGTAAAAATTTGACTATAAATTTGGCTAATTACTTGCCCCTACTAGATAATGAACGTATCAATTTTTTAATTATAATATTCAGTACACTTTACTCTTCAGTTTACTTTATTTAAAATAGTTTAACATTTTGCACTTCAATATTCGATCCATGTTTACCAAGTCAACAAATGAATGTTGTTATAGTGAATATTGTAAATCCGTTAATAATGTGTGATTCAAAAATATTTCGTTAATTAAAATATCGTAAAACCAAAATGAAATTTTGGTTAATTTCGCGGTAATTACCATTTTGATACACGAGAAAATTTGTTCAGTTTCATCCAGGGCTTCATTAGCTATTTCTTAATTTTGATACTTTGAATGCGCGTATCGAATAGTTCGCTGATAAATAAATTACTACGAAATAACAAGTAGTTTTAAATAAAATCTAATGAACATACGTCATCGTTATAAGATTAGGAATGGTGGCGTTGATTTTATTTTTTTTTTGTTTTTTATTTTCATCTTGATATCGACAATTATTCGGCCAGGTTAACACACAATTAGTCGAGCTCAATTAAAATAGTTGTTCCGTCGAAATCGTTCGTAAATTGTCCGTCGAGTAGAAATACCCGATTCGCCATTTTATTTGCGAGGCGTAACACCGGCATTCGGTCGATATAGGATGCACGTGACAATTATTAAAACAGGGTCAACGTCACTTAACGTCGTCGTCATTTATCGCCGTTTAACAGAATTAATGATCACACCTGTGCGCGAGCGGCGTGATGCGTTCATTAATACGGGTGGATTTCACTGCGGACGTGGTGTTTTTCGTGATACCGAAAAGAGCGTCGAAATATTTCCCGGTCGCGATCCACTTTCCAGCCATTTCCAATGACCAAGAACTGCCAAATATTTCGAAACGTACAAATACACTTTTTATCATCATTTTCGGAATCATTGAATTGTGGATCTTCATGCAAAATTAACATTTCCTGCCTCAATTGCGAGCTCCTACGATCAAATAATTTATTTCTTCTTTAAATAATTTAATTCCTCGTACGCTCCTCAAACATAGTTCCACAAAAGAGACGAGGATAATAATTCAACCAGTTTTGTCCTACGCTTTACAAAACCTCTCAGCACAGGCAAAAAGATCTCTTTACAGTATGCATTATTGGATTTTATGCATCTATGAAAAAAACGAATAAGTGCTATTTGAAAAAATAGAAATTTTAGAATAATTTGAAAGTGTTAGCTCACAAAAATGGCAAGGCTCTATTTATTTATTTATTGATGCCGTAAACCGTGTTTGGTGTATATAGCATACATTAGTATGACACTTTACAATAAACAATGAAGTGCATATCGTTATACTAACCTAAATTAACGTAAACGGTTAAATACTAATCTCGCATTTTTTGTAATGTCTCGTACGCTTAGAAAAAAATTAATAACGTAGGGAGAATAGTATTTTCTTTAGATTTTGTGCAATTTCTAAGACAATATGTGTTTGGATAAAGAAATGTATCCATATTTTTAATATTCATTTATCGAAGTTTCTACTTGGTTCCTGATTCTTGCAATCGATGTAAACCATTTTTTTGCATTAAAATCCACAGTCCATTAATCATCGTCAAGAAAATTTCGTCAACAATTCCAGTCATAATGTAATCCCAACAAACTGAACTTCTTTGTTTCGTGGCTCTTTGAGCTCTTCACAATTAACCCGTAAAGTTTCGTAACAAATTCAAACAGTTTTAACTAAAACACTCGGGGAAACAATATTTGTATACCACAAAAGAATCGTTTCTACAATTAACTTCATTCTGCCGGTTAAATTCTGAACTTCCTGAAACACATTCAAAAAATTTACTATTTCTACAGATCGCGAGGCACATTTCATCAATTAAAATACCATTTCTCGTTTCATTTTTAATAATTCTGTATTTATTGTAAACATTTAATTACGACTTTATGTATACAATAGCAGATATGTACCCGTTCTCGTATCCCATTGACACACAAAATAAAACTTAATCACTCTCTACCTCGAGCAGATATTTCAGCGGAATTTTAGCAATAAACAAACAGGTTGTCTGCCATTTAATTTTGCAGAGGTTCATAAAATTGTTAATAATCTTCTCGTGTTCCTCACAATGGGAGAATCAGCTTATCTTTTTTAAATAACATTTAGTCAATAAATTACTGTGGTTTAAATATACATTAAATATACAAAAAACAGACAGCGGATTTTATGCATTTATGACAAAAATGAGTGGGTGTTGTTTAACACTAAAACTGCCGAGAATTAAAAGCGATTAAAATGTTACAGCTTATAGAAATGACAAGATTTATTTAGATTTTGTGCAATTTTTATCTCAATATGTGCTTGGATAAAAAAATTTTATCGAATCAATATCCATGTAACATTATAATTTGGATAACTGTAAAATCAAAAATATAAAACCGGTCATTGACCGGCAGTGGTAGCTTCAGCGTTAAGATAATAAAAATATCCGAAAAATTTAAAAACATTGCGATATTATTTTCAACCAATTAAACAATATTAAGAAAGCAAATAGATTTCTATTTCGCTCCAGTTTGTTACAATTCTGGTAAAAAAAAAATATATTATTTTGCATAAAGATCCGCTGTCTAGTAAATAATAACGAGTCACAGGATTTGTCAGGGTCCCATTCACAAATTCCCAGCAACAAGAAACCCAGTCCGAGCTGAAGCACTCCGATAATCTTCGGCTATGCGCGAAATCTTTTTCCGGCGGGAATTTTCCTGCGAGTCAATTGCAAAGTTAAAATCCCGAGCAGTCATTCTCGGATTAACGTTAAATCCTCGAGTCATCTTCAGAATTATAATTACCCGGGACAGCGTTCCCGTCCTACATCCCCCGCCACCCCTTTCCCCCATCCCCGAACATCAGATTACTCCGTTTTTCTCTGACCCGGCCTAATTTCGCATTCACCGGAGGCAGTGCACCGTGTTGCACTTGATATGCATTCACATTCGGCCACTTACACTGTTTTTACGCGGGCCGCAATATACATCAATGCGTAGTCGGTGCTGGTAGTACACGGGAGTTTTTATCGGCCCCTGCGCTAACGTCACTTCATATATCAATTCGCAAAAACGTGAAAGCTTGTTCCCGAGGTGCACGCCGCGCCGCGCGTCGGTCGAAAACCGGCGCAAAACAAACGTTTCAAAGCGAGATCGTCATTTCGACGCGTTCGTTCCCTTAATTTGCGTTTCAATTATATTACACGGACAATTATTATTGCGTACACGCGTTTTTCTAGATTCGTTAATAACGTGAAAAATTTGAGAAAATTGTGGTACGCGATAAACAACGGACTTCGTCGATCTGCGAGAAATATGAAATTACTGTAAGCACTTTTATTTATTTATTAATGCCTTAAACCGTGTATGGTTTATATAGCATACATTAGTATAACACGGTATATCGTTATACTGAGTTAAATTAATATAAACGATAAACGCTAAATGCGAATCTTACATTTTTTGAGAAAATTGAAAATAAAAATTAATAATTTATAGGGGGGTAATATTTTCGATTGAGGAGCAGTTCGATTAAATGCCCTCGTTCTGAATGGTATTCTGTTAATTCATTCTTTCTGTACTACTCACGATAAACTTCATCGATGTTTTTTAGTACCATCGGAACGTTCGTGTCTTGAATGATTTTTTACCATAAGCGATCGGGTAGTGCATTAACATTAAACCTACCAAGCTCTAAAAATGACTGGCATGTGTTGCCTTGTACAAATCATTTTTATTATAATATGTGCTTGGATACAGAAATGTGTATAATCATTTCCCGTGAGAGCGTCATTTTCATTTCCATAATTATAAACTAAAAGAACAGAAACCGGTGGTAGATTTAGTGTTAAAAAATATACGACTCCATTTAAAAAAAGCTGACCGTCATATGTATTTAGTGACTGGGTATTTAGATATTTTCAGTATAATTAATAAATGAAATTTTCTCAAATTAGAACCAGTCAAGGATCTGTCGTTCGTATTCCTTTTTAAATAAAATCATTAATTTAAAATGATGTGGAGTTGTTGGCAACAAAATTGAAATGAATCTTAATAAAATATACAGTAATGAAAGACACGAAGAGAGTTGAATAATAACAGTAGCAAAATTCTAGTAATAATGGGTTATACCGTCAGTTTCAGGAACAGTGGGATATGCGAACGTCAAGAGGTCAGTTGTTAACTATCAGAAATAAACTTGCCTCCCTCCGCTCGGTAGAAAATAGTCAAAGTAAGTCGGTGGAAAAGAAGATTTTCCTCTTGGTTGGCTTATAATGAGAAAAGTAATTCCAATTTAAATAATATCCCGAAGTGCCGGGAAAAATAATATCCGCGATCGCGCTGAAACTCGCCGAAAGAGGAAACTAATTCCAAAAGATAGCTCGATCGAATGATCTCTCCCTCGAAACGTCGAAAGCAATCGATTAAAAGTATCCGCGGTCAATCCTCAATACCCGCAGCCCAACCTTTCGGAAGGTGCGAGTGTTTGATAATGATTAACCATAAGAACTTCTGATCCGTTCGTTATCGAACCTTCCACGAACTTCGTATCGAAACGAAGTTTTAAATGTTCGCTGAATTGGCGACCCGCTCCACGAATTATTTCTTGTTTGCGATAGAGAAAACGACAACGGAACTACACACAACCCGTAATTATATTATTAAATTAACAACACGTATTTTTCTTCGTTTTTTCTCAATTTTTTTACAAAATATTAGTCTGCTACCAACAACTCAAAACTCACTCTTTCTTCATGCAATTTATATTGTTTATCCAATGGAGGCTGGGTCTGTTTAGACTTCACACTGCAAATAAATAAGTATTATAAAACACATAAATAATATTTTTTACTGATCATTTTTATTCGTTCAAAATAATAACGTTATTATACTCGAGAAAAGAAGCAAATTTTTCAGATATTTCTCGGTCTAAAAAAATATTAATGCTTTTTATTATGGATTATTTAAAATACTTTTTCTTAAAAGATATTTTATCTCTTTTAAAGACATGAATTTACTAACAACTCAAAACTTACTTTTCCGCCTGCAATTTATATTGTTTATTCTTATCCATTGGATGCTGGGTTCATTTAGACTTCACACTGCAAATAATTCTTAATCATTTTTGTACGTTCAAATAATAACGTTATTGTACTGGAGAAAAGAAAAAAATATTAATGCTCTTCACTACGGATTATTTAAAATATTTTTTTTGGAAGAGATATTTTGTTTCTTTTGAAGACATTTATTTGTCTAATCGAGATACTTTGCTTGATGATAATAATAGAGAAAGAATATTCGGATCACCTAAAATTATATTGGACTGTCGTTCTTTATTTTAAATCTACGGAAGAGGGCAAATACCACAAGTAACTGCATCGAGATATTGAGGTTCAAGTTGGCTGTATTCAGGTTAAAAAGTTGTACAAGCACGTGCCTCGTGAACTCGAGGACCCCAACAGTTGCTCTTTCCACCATTTTATAGGGAGAGTATCAAAAATGTTACCAGGCTCTACATAATTGCTTTATGTATCGAATATTTTCCGAAGGAAGCTACTTCCGGAAGTTGATAATTGAAATCAGTAATTCGAATTAAACAAACAGAATAATCTGGTGACGTTTATTATAAACATAATTTACGACATAAATATAGCATGACTACACTGTCTTTATGCAAAATGAAAAGTTACGAAATTTCTATTTGACTCATTAATTTTTATCATGAACACGTACAATCCACAGTCTAATTACAGCTGTACTGAACATTAAATAAATTGAAAGTGGAACTAAAGTAACAATGCGCTAAGCTTAAAAATTATGTGTTTAGATAATCTGTATTCCCATGAAAACGTATATACTTTAAATATTTTGCAATTACTACGTTCACCTTTGCGTACAAAGAGTAATACAAATTCCAAATATAAAATTAAGAATAGAATTAAAATAAAAATCTAAATCCCGGCAATGAAAGTTCTATCCAAAAATATTAATTTTATATTTCGAATTAACACGTTAACGAATCTTCTCAATTTCCAAAATATATTAACCAAACGAAAATCTAATTTTTCTTAATATTGTGTTGTTTGGAAAATCATTCCGTTTCCTCAAGAGAAAATGAAGGCCAATTTTTTTGTTCTATGATCTTATTATTATTTATTTATTGCCTTAAACCATGTAAGGTTTATATAGCATATAGAATACAAATTATACAATATATAATTATGTTACAGTATGACTTAGAGAGTAACCTACAATTAGTTTATATTAGTTTTGCTATGATACATCTACATCGTTGGAATTAAATTTTTATTGAGCATAGCTTAATGAAATTAAAAATAATTTTCGGGCATCTGATATCTGTTTCGATTTTTCAGGTAACTTAAAGATCCCGTGCTCGGAGAATTTCTGTTTTTTATTAGCAAAAAGTTGAGTTATATGACTTTACTTGCACAAAATTACTTCACCAACGCCCTAATATAATAATGCCTGCAACTAAGGTGAAAATATAACACCTCGAGCTGCGAAGCGCACGTTACATGGTAGCGAAACTTCTCGGCTTCGAGTTACCAAAAGTATTTACCGAAAAGGAATAAAAAGAAACAAGATCATTGCAGTTCCTTTCATACGGAAATTCGAGCGTCCCGGTTGCATCGGTCGCACATGCGGCAAGATAGAGCAAACAATGCATAAAAAGGATTTCTTTCTCCGAGCGTGTAGATGTCGCAAGCCGGAACAGGAAGAGGGCGAGAAAACTTCGACAGATCTCGTATCTCGTCATTATCTGCCTGTCGCAAAACAGCGTTTCGCACATTTTAATGTCTAGCCGGCGCTGGTTATAACAAACCAACGATGTATTATCAGCCCGGAATTGCCTGAAGTTGTACGGTGGTTTGCAGCAAAATTTATCTGAATTCTGCTCTCAGCCCCGACTTCTGATTAACTTTTGTCACACAATCGTAACTAGACCGTTGTTAAACTTGCACGAACAGTTCTGCAAGTATACAGTTCACAATTTTCTCGACCTACTTTTCAATGGACATGTTTATAACAATATGTCGTGTACTCCTTTTCTGCTAACAACATTTGAATCTGATCCAATCCCTAATTAACAAGTCAATTTTGCAAATTTTCCCAAGGTTGCAAATTAAATAAGACGATTGTTTAATAAACGATTTTAATAAGTGAACAACTCTTTGATAAAACATTGTTAGACTGCGAATCTTTTTGCAAACGAAATTTGCCCAAGTTAACTGTAAGCAACAGAATAATATGTAATAATATTCTGAAATTCTATTAGTCCCGAGTTTGACGTATTCATTTTTGTTATTAATGCATAAAATCCGCGGTTTAGTTATGATAAGAGCGCTGAGCACGGCAGAAATAACTGAGCAATTTTAATTAGCTGTCACCTTTGCTATAAACTGTCTTCTCGTTTGCTTTTCATCGAACAAGAAGTAATAGCTTAGCAAAATATTCTAGAGGGTTGATAGAGCCAACGATTAAATTGTATATTTCTAATTTCACATCGCGAGGGTATTGTTAATAGGACCATAGAAACAGTCTATACAAATTGAAGTATCTCTAAGAAAATCAGATAACTTTAGGAGGAAAAAATTGTTCACTTACCTAAACGCTGCTTTGCGATGAAAATATTGTCAATTCTCATTGATACGAACATTTCCCTACATTTTACGAATTTGCGCATCACACGAATGCATCGGAGTGCAGATTTATGGGGACTTCTATTTCCACGAACAATTCTGTGGACATTAAAGCAGTATTTTGTTCACCGGCTAAATGATTACGATAAAAATATTAATTTTCGTCAGTGCACACCTTGCATTTTACTTTGCATATAACGCGAACGCATCGGGCCACACGGCCAACTGATTGCACCGCGAGGCGTCCTGAATGTTTCTGCGGCAGCGAAGGTCCTAATATAAAACATATTCGAGTTTCATTAGGACGAGACGGTGTACACGTGCGAGCTCGTTGTTGCGCGAATACCTGTAGGTAGGGACAAGATATCGCGGCGGATCTACACCGTGCTTTTCCAAGCCGGTTTTCAGGGCCTGGATGGCGTCAACGAGCAAACTTCAAATATATCGTCGACCGTTAAAAGCGGATGAAATTGTCTCACGCGGCCGCACGCGATTAGGTCCGCCTCCTTACGATGGCAAATGTTATCTATTTAATTTCCTTTCCCCGAGGCTTCTAACGTCGGCATCCCCCTATCCTCCCACTCCTTTTACCAACCAGACGAGTCTGATTCTCTTCCCTTTCGATGGAACGAGGGTGAACATTCTCCCTCGCATTCCCCGTCATTCTTTATTTTTACTCCGTGGATCTAGACATTCTTTCGGACTATTGCCGTGATGGAAGATGCTTCGGAATGCAGTGACTCGGAAATTTCGTCAAATGCAATCGATCACCGTTGCACCCACCGAGCATAAAATAAAAATAAATTGTTTCAGCATCTTTAGTAGACACGTCAGTTTTCGTAGAAAACTCGATAAGCAATTTTTTACTGCAATCAAAAATCGAGAAAAACCGTGTAAAATTTTAATCATTCACATCCGTCAAAATAAAAATAACAGTAAAATGGAAAAGACTCTGGCTTAGTTTCCCTGTTTAGTCATGGGCGAAAATTCTGAAAAAAATCTAACAGATGCCAAACACCCAGATACACATGCTGTAAATAATTCAGATTTTTAAATAGAACATCTTGGTTGTAAAAATACGAAGAAATACAGATTTCGCGTTGAACTTTAAGAGCGACGTTATAATTATAATTAATTGTTTATCTTTCTACAGTATTAATTTTTTTACCATTATGTCAAACTTGACATCGCAGAACAAATAGAATCAAGGCAGTCTGTGCACTCATATATTTGTAGATTAAAATGGAAGTCTATTTGATGAAATAAAAAAATGAATATTTTAATATCACGCCGACAGATTCGTCAATTAACAATGAAGGATTGGGTGTCGTCAAACATTCAATAGGAAGTCTCTAGTACATTGATCAGTCGTTAACGCATTTTTTTACAAACTATACTACGGTGAAGTCAATAATTCCTGGTAAAAAAGTTTAAAAAATTACCAGCGTGTAATAACGTGCGCGAGTAATGTAATTGAAACTGATGAAACAGATGGTTATGACGACTGAACTGTGTACGTAATCTACTTAGAGAATTTTATCTATTAATAAAGACTGCGCGATGGCGTTGATATTACCAACCATTACCCGGGAACCATTCGAACCGCCTGAAAAATGATCGCGCCACGAAGAAAATGAAATTAACGAGGGGATATTAAATATCCGCATAGATCGAACGAAGCCGCAGGAATCAGACTTCGGAAAGCAATCCAGGTTAAAGTAGCTTGTCCCCGCTGTTACACAGACAGGCTGATGGATAAATGAGAAGGGTGGTTCTGTAAACAGACCGTTTTTATCAGATGTACGTTTCTTGGAAGTCGCAAAACCGTTTGAATACACAATTAATTCACAGTTTATTTTCCATAACTCGAATTTCAATTAGCGATCGCTCTCGGAAAATGTTTCTCAATGCGTAACAATTACGTTCGACTCGTTTACACAAGAGATTCGCTCCAAAATTACCTCTTGACAATTTTAATTCTTTTTTCATCCAAGAAATTGTCTATATTTGAACTACGATAGTTTCAATTATAAAAATTTCCAATTATAAAAATTCCAAATCTCCAATTTTGCAAACTATTATTCATTTTTTCGGGGACACTTGTGGAAAACTGAGAACACGTTTTTGATCGATTATGCCACGAATTGAATGTTAAAGCACCAAACATTTTTTTCGGAATGAATCCATTACAGATTTGAAGATTTTTTAACGAAATTGTCGTCACAGTTCAAACATCGAAAATTTGTTCAGCATGAAAATTTTAGTGTTCAAATACTTTTAGGATCCGCTGCATTTTCTGTAACATTTAATAGTAAAATTGTTCGTTTTACTTTATGCGTTTGAAAAAGAAGATCGAAAATTTGTTCAGCATGAGAATTTTAATGTTCAAATACTTTTAGGATCCGCTGCATTTTCTGTAACATTTAATAGTAAAATTGTTCGTTTTACTTTATGCGTTTGAAAAAGACGAATTAAAAAATTTTAAGATACTTTTATAAATATAGTCGTCCATGTTGCTTGCAAAAACATAGCGTTTGTGTTTTCCGCGATAGAATGTTGTTTATTTGAATTCACGTAGGGAAATAAATTATGGGAAGGAAATGAGGTCTTGCATTAATAATTCCTGTTTACACGGGCTGACGTTTTTTTGCACAAATGTCTCCAATTTGTATTCGACTTGTTTACGCTACTAAATTAATGATTCGGAGGGCGATTAGCTTGTCTGAATATGATGCTGTGATTAATTATTCGAGGATCGTTTTTAATATTTGGATCTGCTGAGAACAGAATGGTCTGTATAATGTCCCATACATTATCAGGAAATTTCAAGACGTCATTTGTAAGAAAGTTGATGGAATGAAACGTTTAACTGTTTTCACCTAAATTCCAAGTTCCTTCAATGTGTGTGGGTAACGAAAACCAGACGGACAGTTTCTTATAAAATTAAAAAGTTATTTATCATCTGTTTCTTGTTGGTATAAACAGATACAAAACTAAAATACACAATCACATTATTTATTTATTATTTAATTAATTATTTTCATTTCTTCATTGAGGTGGACTTGATAAAATAATGATTCAACAATTTTTAAAAACAACAAGTTTAGTACTCCAAGAAAACATTTAATGTGATTAAAATATAATAATAATGCAGCTAAAAATTTAATTAATATCTTAATTTTCTCTTTGAATTTTAATTTAAAACTTTTCCAACTCAATATAATATGGAAAGAAATCACATTTTGTGATGTTTAAGTAACCACGATTCGAAATTGAATAAGATTATCGCATACAAAAGCTATTTGTAAATTTACGAGAAAAGGAAACCTATACAACATTCCTCGCCTCTCTCTCTCTCTCTCTCTGTGTGTGTGTCTCTCTGTCTCTCTATTTCTCTGTCTCTCGAAACAACCGGTATAGCATATTACTCGGACTTCGACTTAAAGTAGTGATTTCGTTCTGGTGTCTACACCATCTCTGTTCCCCGTCTCACAGTAACAGTTCTCTCGGCAGCGAGCAGTCGTGACAGTTAGGGCAAAGAAACGCATTTTGAAGAAGCACGTACTGATCGTAAAGCTTATACGAGGATTGCACGGGCAACCGTACGCTATGGCGTCCCCGCGGCGCGTCAAAAAACCTCACAGTCATGCTGTTCCACTGTCAAATACCGTCAACCTGATACGCCTGGAATCAAAGAATCTTCTCGATAAGAAATATCTCGAAATTCATTATCTTCGCAATTATCTTTCACGCCCCTTTCTTCATTTTTATTTCCGAACCAACTACGGAGATTTATTTCTGCTTCCATAGGTACATTTACATGCGTATACGAATCTGTCGATTGCGAGGTTATTGTAAATATTAAAGGGTTGTTACAACTTTATTTTTTGGAGATACTTAATTTAAATTCTTTTTAATCTTTTTACTATTTCAAATTGCACAAATTTCAAATGACTGGATGCAATACAAAACTATGCAAACACTTGAAGCTTTCAATTTATTAAATTGTTCAGATTTTTATTTTTGACTTGTAATAATTATTAAAAATAGAAATACATGGATATTTCGATCGATACTTCTATAGTACTCGTTTTAGATTTCCAGAAATATGTAAACATCTTTTCATTTAAAAAGTACATAAATACCATTAAAAAATGTTTAAAATCTTCATCGCGAGTCTGACTCGTTAAAATACGACAAGTGGTTAAAAGCAGGCCTGGGCAACTTGCGAATCGCGAGCCACAAAGGCTCCTCTCCCCACTTCTGGGTCCTCCCCAGCAAACTCCTGTGGAGTGTAGAAGGAGGGGAGATTAGTAATGCATACATATAGGAGGCCATGTCCTCGCAGTCTCGCAGTCACGCGACGGAAAGCACGGTACGGCAAATATAAAATCGTTGATAGTGGGAGAACCGGTCCACTCGAAGAGGGGGTACCGGTACACTGTTAGTGGGGGAACCAGTGTGTGCTATAGTGTTGGTAGTGGGGAAACCGGTACACTGGTGGTGGGGGAACCAGTGTGTACTACAGTGTTGGTAGTGGGGAAACATTTACGATGGTGGTGGGGGAACCAGTGTGTACTAGACCTAATTCTGTTTTTACACGATAGATACGTTCCCGAACAATACGTGTAAAAAAACTATTGCATCTATGGAAAATTATAAAATTGGTTCCAGTCCTAAAAAATCAGCAAAAGTAATACAATAAACCATGAGTTTTCATGTTAGGATCTTAAACATTTTATTTCATAAAAATTGATAGAAATAATTTCAAAGTAAATTATCATTTGAAAAGGAAAAAAGCACGTCACTAATTCATGAACACAAAAATTAGGCAAAATTCCCGGCCGACTTACGACGTCTCTGACACGATATTATAAGCTAAGGGGTTAATAAAACAAATGTTTTAAAATTATAACTTACGATTTATTGACATTTACGCAAAATTCATTCCTCGTCTCCAATGTCGCAGTTATAAAAATAAAAGTAAAGCAAAATTTTCTTAGAATTTGGGTCGATCGTGTTAAATCAAAATAAGTCGTGCAAAAAGAGAATTGAATTTTTTTCTAATTTGTGTTAAATGAAAATCGTGTAAAAACAGAATTAGGTGTACAGTGTTGGTAGTGGGGGAACGAGTACACTCGTAGTGGGAGTGGTGCGACAGCGGAGAAGAAGCTATCTGGGCCTGCTTTAAGGTGAGTCTAGATAAATTATTGTACTAAGATTATTTCTTACAAAGTTGTAACAGTTTAAATTTTAAATTGAAATTTTTGGCAAGGTTTTTCATCCGGTGACATTTCGACGAAAAAGTTCTAAGTGCATACGGACCAAGGTCACGTCCACATTTTTTCCTAAAAGTCCTTTTAAGCAATTAAAAATGATTGTTTATCCAACGATAGCGATCCCAACGACTAAAGTCCGTAAAAATACAAACTCGAGCACTCCTCTCACTAAATTACGAGAATTGAAGTCGCAAGATTTATGGCGAAGCGGCAAGAAATCTCGAGTGAGAGGGGAAAAAAAAGGGGAAGTTAATAAACAGAATTATTTATCACACGTGTGTCAAGGCATCCGTACGAATCTCTTAGGACACGCGTTCTTTTTGCGTCGCGTCGAGCCTCCTGCTTCCGTCTCCTTGGTTCGCAGGGTTCTGAAGAACGGCCGACGAACAGGGGAGAAACACGAGCGAAGGCCGAGAATGCTCCGGGAAATTTGTCAAAGTAACGCAACCCCTTCGAATTTGTCGAATCTTTTGCCCGCCTCGGTCATTGTACATGCTAAAGCACCGACCTGTTACTTTGACACTTTTCTACGAGCGACGTCCGTATAAAGGAGAAGACTATTAAGCCGTCGGAAGACTTTCGGGGCTCAAACGTGATGTAATTAAAACGACGATCGTTTTTAACGAAGTCACAGTGGATTCGGTTCAGAACTTTGCCCGCATTAACACGTTCATTACCATGTCAGTCATATATGGGTGATACTGTAGGTTTGAAAGTTAATTTTTATTGTAATACGTTAGAGAAAATTAAATTTTATTAGGACTGAAGGGTTAAATGTTTATAAGTTAATTTTTACGGTGACTTGTTAGAGAAAATTTTACTAAATCAATTGGTTTAACTTGACCCCTTGCCTTACGATTTATGTTACGGTGTGAGTGATTAGAACTTTTTTGCAATTTGTAATTTCCTAAAAAAGGGGAAAATTTATATCTATTGTATGCCTATATATACAGGGTGAATACTCAGTAGGGATTACTCTGTTATTAACAGTCCGATAGAAAATAAATTCACCTTGAATTTTTTGCAAATAAACATATAATTTATTTACGCGTATCTGTAAGAGGATTTAGAGGATAACTTATGTTTTCATCTGGGTCGAGAAAAAATTAAAAAACTTTGTATTACAAAGAGTGTCATAGCTATGTCGTTGTATGTGGTCCAATGTTGTTGACAAATCATTTTTTATAATCACGTTAAAGCTCTCTTGAAACAAATAGAGTAATAGAGTAATCTCTACTGATCACGATTCGCGATTCACCCTGTATATGTTCACCAATAGCTGTACATCAACCAAATCAAAGTAGAATTTTATTTCAGTTCAAAGGAAATTAATAACGTACATATTTATTAAACTGTTCAAAATTACCATCACGTGTCTGACACGATATTGTAAGGCAGAGGGTTAAAATTTGGGTTTCGAAAATGTTTTTAATAACTCTTACAGTTTATTACGTGATTAAGTTAATTAGAAACCAACTATCTAAAAGGGTTTATAGAGTAATCATCGGATAGTGAGTGTCCATACAAACTATTTCACCTCAATATCAACAACTAGGAGTTGAATAAAAATTTGCCATCTTAATAATTTTAATAAATCGGAAATAATGTAACAGTAGTGTTAGTCTTGATATGTTTACTCTTTCACCTACTCATTTCTGTTATAAATGCATCGAATCTACGGTATAAAAATAATGATCGCTGTAATTATTCGTTGACTAGATTCGTTTGATTTTCTGGGATTTTTTTGAGAATAGTTCGGCGTGTTAATTATTTCTAACATGATGGGAAAGACGTGGTAAACATGAGAGCTGCATGAAGTCGTGACTTCATTTTCTTTTCAGTTTTCACTTGCAAAGGTATCCGACTTTACTTACACGCTTGCTTACGGGTATCAGATATGCAAGAGTCATGATCTAGATGCGGAGAAAGGAGTTACGAGGAGATGTCAGAATGGAGCAACGATATCTCCCTTACCGAGCATTTCTCGAAGATATTTGTTTCGAAACATTATTCTATTTCTGCTACATTGAGATTCCTAAACTTGTCGTACATTTAAATCTGAAATTCTATATTTATAATAAAATTGTAATACCGATCTCAATAATCATTTTCAACAAATTTATTCTAAATCGCACGATTTAAATTTCTCAGTATTTTTTTCTCGTAATTATATTTCGATATTTGTTTTAACAAAGACCTAACATCCCAACACAGTTTATGCTTTAAAAGAACTGTTGAAAATATATATTGACGTCATTAACTTTCTCTCTGTGCACTGCTGTTCTAATTAACCATGTACAGGGAGTGGGTGATAGGACCCCATACATTTTTCGAGCAAAACGAAAGAAAAAATTTGTCCGAATAAGTATTTGTGAGATTTTATTGATTTTTAAAAGATAAGTACACCTTTTTTTTTTTTTTTTTTTTTTTGTTAAGGGAGAGGGGAAATGCATTTACGCACTAACCCCCCCGGAGTGCTGTGACAAACCGAGGGGAGTGTGGGACTCAGCCTATTTAACGGCAATACCCACTAAAACCCCTCTCCCAGGGTCCTTCTGACCCTTTTCCGATCCAATGACGATCAGGGACTAACCATCGACAGGGGCCCCACTTTTCGCATTTCACCCTGCCGATGTACCCCCGATTAAAACCACACCTGTTCTTTGCTGCTCAAAAGATAAGTACACCTAATTCTGTTTTTATACGATAGATACGTTCCTAAAGAATAAGTGTAAAAAAATATATTGCATCTATGAAAAAATAGAAGATTGGTTCAAGTCCTAAGAAAGCAGAAAAAATAATACAATAAACCATGAGTTTTCATGTTAGGATCTTAAACATTTTATATAATAAAAATTGGTAGAAATAACTTCAAAGTAAATTATCATTTGAAAAGAAAACAAGCATGTCACTAATTCGTGAACAAAAAAATTAGGAGACGATATTTTAGACTAAAGGGTTAATAAAACAAAGGTTTTAAAATTATAACTTACCATTTATTGACATTTACGCAAAATTGATTCCTTGTCTCCAATGTCGCAGTTAGAAAAATAAAAGTAATGCAAAATTTTCTTGTTAGAATTTGGTTGGATCGTGTCAAATCAAAATAAGTCGTGTAAAAAGAGAATTGAATTTTTTTTCCAATTCGTGTTAAATGATGAAAATCGTGTAAAAACAGAATTGGGTGTATACAATACTTAACAAAAAAAACAACATTCCTAGAATATTTCTGAAAATTTTCCAATCGTCACCTTTTTATTTCCGTTTTCCTCAGCCTGGGGCGCATTTGCATACACAGAGGGAAGATTAAACATTGAAAAAAAGAGAATGTACAAATCTCAACACGAAATCTTTACCCCTTGCCGTATTTTAACGAGTCAGACTCTCGATGAAGGTTTTAAACAAAGTCTAACAAATACGCCTTTCTTTTTAGATGAAATAAAATTTTATTTGCTTGCAATCAATATTTCACCATTAAAATCCATATAGCGATACAAAAAATATATTTTTTCTCTTCTACGATATTTTTGGGAACGAAGACGTTTTAATCACTGTAACCGCAAAGAAATAGTCCGGCAAGGGGTTAAATATCACATTCTCGTTCCATACGAACGTTCATTCGCCGGACAAATCGGCCTATTTTCGTTATCTCGTAATTTGTTTAAACCCTCGGTCCGATAATAAAATGCCAAAGAAAAAGATTCTAGCGAAAGAAGAAGCGGATAGAATTCCCGCGCAAAGGGCTCGGCAGCGTTTCAGCCTCGGAGATCCAGAGTGGAGGGACATTACTCTCGTGTATCTCGAGCGATCTTATAAAAGAGGTTCTCGCGGAACGGTATCAGATATGTAAATTGAATAACCTACGCGACAGTAATAAAAATTGGGGCATCGGTCACCAATGATTTCTCGGGGGTTGGGCGGGAGGAGGGTTGGCGCGCGTTGATATTCCCGGTCGTCGTTCGAACCCTTCGGGCGACTTGCGGGGGTGCATGTGTCCCTAAACGTCTAGGCCTAATCCAGAAATCAGTGGCCGGGCAAGTGGATCGTCGTGGTTATCAGAAGGCAGTGAATCATCGAACGAGAAGGAGAGACACTCTCGCCCCGTGGATCGCGATAATTCGGCACAGCACCAGCGCCAACGGTACGGTAGATCGGTGGCCCTGAGACTCGGAGAGACAGTGGAAACGTCATCGCTTCGTCGAACGGCAGCCGGAGGAAGAGAAAGGTGGGAGGATATGGCTCACTCCACTTTAGTCTCCTCGAAGAGAGCTCGTAGAGATAAGCCGCCACTCTCACGACTGGCATGATGGGACACCAAGCCTGAGAAACCTGGGGAGAACACACAGACAAGGACGATCGTTCGGGCTCCCGTTGTGTCGGTGTCAGACCAACCCCTTGTTGGGGGGGCGGGGGTGCCGTACGCACGATGAGCTACACGGAACCGCATCGCACACTCATCCACCTTGAGGAACTCCGTCGGGGCTTTCCGGGGAGGAATAAGACGTATCCTGTGTTGGCAACCTTGAGACGTGATGCCGGGCTCAGTTAGACGCTTGTAAATGTAATTCGCGAGGGTGCCAACGCGCGCCGGGATACTCGTAAATGTTTTTTCAGAGGGTCCCCGGCTGCTTTAGTGGATCCATCGTCATTAGACCGGTTTTCTTCTCGTCGATAGAACGGCAACCCAGTCGTACGCCTGAGCACTGTGGGTCGGCAGGATGCGGACGCGCCTCTCGGTTCTTTCGTGAAAGCTTTTTCGTCTTTTTTTAATTAACGTTTCAACACAAGACCCTACCGAACACTGAAAGCGATTAAAATGTATTAGTTTATCAAAATTACGAGGCTCTATTTAGTTAGATTTTGTGCAATTTTTATTGCGATATGTGTTTGGATTAAAAGAAAATGTGTCCAATCGATTTCCATGTGAGCAACTTCATCGTTTGAATAATTGTAAAATGAAACATGAAACCGATCATTTTGACCGCGGTGATGGGTTTAGTGTTAACGTTGCTTCGACAAAGCTCGTTCGCAACGCTGCACATTGGCAATGGACATACATGGAAAAATTGATTTCCACGTGGGCATCTAAAATCTTCATAGAAGTATACTTCTATGCGTACCGGTAACCGCCGTGCGTTTAACGTGCACACTTGTATATATATATTTTTTTTATTAATGCAATTTGAATCTCAAGGAAGGGATTATTTTGCAGTACAGTACAGACGTCTTAATACATTATAATACTTTACATGATACAATGAGAATTGTAAACATCCGTGTGTCTGCCAAATAAGCAGTATAAAGATGTATTCCTTTCTTTCCTTTCATTTTTTTTAAATCTTTAACTCAGTCATTCGAGTATGTTATTTTACATATCTCCGACGTAGGTCTGGAGAGTAGGACATTACATGAGAGCAGAAGAAAAAGGTGTAGTTTCTGCAATAAAATTTGATAAATTTTTATCTCTGTTCATCAAATGTGGGACATTGCCATAGTACATGGTCAATATCCTGAGTTTCATAACCGCATATATATCATTGTTACATTTTTCCTTCTTGATGAAAGCCAACGCAAGTTATAGTATCCTGAAGATGATCTAAATTTAGATCGAAACGTCAATACACTGTAAAATTTTTGCAAAAAGTCTTTCCTATTTTGGTTTCTCGCGATCGAACCTTCGCGCCGATACCAATTTGTAAATTGAAGTACACTTCATTAGAAATGTAATTATAGCACGATTATTTGCCGTGGAAGCGATGGGAGGAGTTTTGAAAAGTAACTCGCGTTAGAAAAATGGGCCCATTTCTATCATTGTCCTTGGCTCGTGAAAACGTAATTAACGCCGCGAAGCTTAATTTCATTTCTGTTTTACTGAATAAATTACTTTGACTTCATCCATTTTTTTTCTTCTTTAAGAAAACACTTCTCTGCAATTGTTCAAAAGTACATTAACCTGATATACCAATTTGATGTTTTCAGCTATCCTTGGACAAGAACGAAATGCATGCAGTCTCAGCACGCCCCCAGAACGTGTATGCCCAAAGTTCGAGTAATTAAAATTTTTTAATTACAACTTTGTTCTAACATGCAGTGAATGTAAAGAATAAACACGAACGTACAGTGTGTTTCTGCAAGAGAGAATTTCGCGATTGTTCTGCGTTTATTATTCACTTCTAGTGAAAGGAGATAGAATTTTTGCTTGTTAATTATTTATCAGAGCTTCTGGTACGTACTACGAATAATCGAGATTCGCGAAACTCTGCGTTACTATAAAAAGAAACACACAAATATCTCGTGGTAGGAAACGTGGCAATCCAACTAATTGTACGTGCAATGCTTTTACTCGAATATTATTCTACGGTGAAATGGAAATGTGAGAATTGTATAACTTGAAGAAATGAGAATTTATTATTGCATTGCTATGAATAAGTCATCGTAAATTTATTGATATTATTTTCGTCTTGTATAAACTTTTAGAACGTTCAAAAAATGCTCAAAATTCACTTAGAAGTTTCTTGAGTTATTAATATAACTATAAATACTATAAATACAATATCATTTATAATATTCATTAACTAAACAGCCAACAAAAGCCTTGCTTTGGAGCCTAATTAGCAAACAAATTAGCTTTAAATATGAAAACCCAGCCGGAATCGATAATTCAAAGTTAGTACAATATTCCATTGTGCCCGACAGCTTAGAAACAAGAAATTTCGATTACGCGAGAAAATATAGGACGGAAGTGTGAGTAATAATTCGAAAGATAAAATATTTTTTCGTGTTTATTCGCTCGGGCTGCAGAAGACCACGTAAAAAATGAAAAATTACCGGGAAATGTGATGGAACTGCAATATGTAATCAGAGTTGGATCCAAAACAATATAGAAATGACGAGGAAAAAAGAGCAGAAGGGAATGTAACTCGACTGGAATAATTATGAGAACCACGCTGGAATATTTTCCATTACCCAATGGAGTAGCGACAAAATAGGTAAAATATTGTTGACGCGCGGACAGAGAGAGAGTATAAATATTATTTCAAATTCATGGCCATGAAGGTAGAGATCGCAGAACGACAATGGCGCAGACACTTTGAATATTAAAGCGGACTGTTGACAGATCGGAAGCGGGAGATCTCGATTTTGTCAACATTCGACTAATTTGTGGATTCGATCTGCTAAGTCAATACTGTATCGGTTAATCTACGACGATTTTGAATATTATTTCAGAAGTCGTTCATTTGAAATTGATTTATAATTAAATATTTATTCAATAGTTTAATTTAAATTTAATTGATTATTAATTTCAATAATACGTGGCATGTATATATACTGTAAACAATATTAATTCTGTAACTTCATTGATTGGCAGCGTCACCAGATTACCCCCTCTCCGCCCCGTACCGATTTAGTCACGTGACCGGGCCGTGGCGGAAGCGTGGGGGAATAGCGTCGTAGAAGGGGAAGGTAGAATGGAGCTCTGATTTAACTCACCACTCGGTTTCATTGTGACTGTTATTACTAGACTGCAGATCACGCAAATTCCCATTTTATAGAAATCAGACGCAGGGAAAAATATATTTTGCCGACTGGAAACTTGACTTCAGGTAAAAATGTAAGAAAAAGATTTTTTCGCGGTGCCATAAATGTATAAAGATACACGATCTGGTTATTGCCTTGATAAGTCGGTCTTAGATAAAGTAAAATAATATTTTCTACGTTAATAAATGCAGTAGACCAAGAGCACTGCGGAAAAGAATAAAATTTTCAGACGATTCCGCTTTTATTTGTTCCCGAAAAGTCATTTCATGGGTTTTCCTGTAGTAACAAGTTCAGTAGGTCAAGAATCCTGCGAAAGGGATAAAATTCTCTGGCAATTTTTATTTTATTTCTGTCGAAAAAGCTATTTTATTCGTTTTCGGGAACTATACAGCGGCGGTTTTATTATCACCGAGAGAAATCTTTCATCGATCACCGGAATGAGCTAACGGGCCAATGAAGGTCAACAGAACCAAGGGAACGCTGCTGGCGGAAACAAAATAATAAATTTGCCGCTAGGCCCCGATAGAAAACGGGATAAAGGAACGCGGCTTATCGTATGAACAGAGCCTAAAGATAACTGCAATATTTTTTTTTTAAGACAGATATCGGTTTGAGGGCTAGGCGTGGTCCGACCTCTTGAAATAGGACGTCCGCGTTATCGGCGTTATCAAACGGTGGTGATTGATGGTGCCCCGGCTTTTATAATAATTACTCGATTATCCTCATATTAGACCGTAATTGTTTACCGCAATTTGGGAGCTAAATATAAAGGGAGGGCCGCGATCGGCTCGTGTTTCGAGATGGCGAGTTCTTCCCTCTTCCGATGGTGGCTCCCTTACTTTAGATTAATAGCGATTGCTAGACTAAGGCTTTTATGCATTTAAGGAGCTCCTCCGGATTTTCACTTTCGACAAAATCGATCACTTTCATTTCATTTCTTTAAGTATAAGCGTCGTAGAATACGTGTACCAAAGATTTGTTCGAATTCGTACAATTAACGTAGTTTTAGGAGTTCGAAGAGTGCGACTGTTATTTTTTTAACATACTAAAAACAGAACATTTTTTAAAAATCAATAATCCGAGTTCAATATCGTTTTATAAATAGTCAAGATTTTTCATTTCATTCGGTTCAGACCGTACATTCATACTTCCTCATTTTTTCGATCAGCAGAAAGAATCGTGGCAACCACAATTACCCAATAAAATTTGTTTACTGCAATCTAGGCAGAAAATTCGTATTTTTCATAGAAATCCGCAGTCCAACGAATACTGACAACACAGTTCTGCAACGATTGAGTCATTGGCTTGGAAGAATAATAAACGATAATGTACAGTATTTTTATTCGATCATCAAGGAAAGGAGATAGGAAATTTCGTCACTGAAAATTTAATAATATTCGATTGCTGTATAAATTTTGTACGTTATTCCGTTCACATAAACAGTCTATTAGTGAGCTACCCACCGCAAATAGGATCATAATGAGGTAAATGGATTTTGTTAAATTTCCGCTGTTAGGAATTAATCTCTGCACGTAAATTTTTGCATAGAAATCCAATTTAATAGAGTAATGAATCTTGGTACTATTATTTGAAAGATTTAATAGGAAAGAAGACTTTTTTAGTTATTTTATTGAGTTGAAAATAATACGGGAATATTTTCAAATTCTCTAAATGGTTTTTTTTAATTACATACACAAATTACTACAGTGACTCCCATTAATATTCGGACACTTTTAAAAAGACAATAACCTTGAGATTTTTTTTAGAAACTAGAACAACCGGCTGTTTACGTAACGTGAAAAGAATTTTTGAAAAATTCCAATTGGTCAGAATTGCAGGGAAAATACTAAAAGTTGTATTTTGCAATTTTTTTATGTAGGCGTATATTGAAAATTTAGAATACACGTTTGGTAGATCTGTGTCAATTAAAAATATTCTGAAAATTTCATCGAGATCAGCCAACGTTGCCATGAGCTACAAACGTTTAAAGATGGTAAAAATTGTAATTTTTCACAATTTTCGGCCTGTAACTGCAATGATTCTTACATCTTTCAATGCCTGTCGTTTAGTATTTCTAAATTTTCAATATAGAACCACACAAAAAAGTTGTAAAATTCAACTTTCAGTATTCTCTTTAATACAATACCGACCAATGGCAATTTTTGAAAAAATTTCTTCTCACATAAAGTAGCAAACGAATGTCTCTCTCTCTCTCTCTCTCTCTCTACACAAAAAAGTTGTCGTTTTTTAGGATCGTCCGAATATTAATGTGAGTCTTTGGGAGAAATTGACGTTAATAAAATGCTTATCAATTTGATTCTGAACTGATCGTAGCGTCAATGAACCAGCGCAGGAAAAATTAACGCGATCCCGTAAATGTAACGAGGATACCTGAGAATTTACTTTAACAGCTAACGTCTGCGTAATTGTAACGAACGAAGAAACTGGGAGAAGTGGTAGGCTCGAGCTTAAAGAACAGTGGCCAAGTTGAAAAACAATTTTCAGGCCCCCCGTCCTATTCTATTCGAGTCGTTTCATGGCGTGCAAGCTCGTTATATACAATCCCAGAGTGCCCATTCTACTGTGGGCTAGGGAATTACAGAATGTAAAAGTACAACAAAAGCTGCGACCCGGGAATGGCGGAGGAGCGAAGGCCACCAAAGTCTCTGGTCCCGTCATAAATCGCCCCGGTCGACGTGCAAGCGGTAATAAAGACAGCGTATGCTATCGATTCGTTTCCTTTCGGCTGCTGAACGATTCACGGAAAATAGACACGTTGCTTCCTGGCAAGTATTTACCTATTTCAACGTTATTTCCCGTCTCGAATACGCTGTAACTTTGTTCAACGAAACCGAGACCGGATTTTGTCTGAAGTATTCGCAAAAATTCCATTTTCATTGGTTCCTGCAAATATACAGTGACTCCGATAATTGATCACACACACTGTAGATCGGAATAATTTTTTTATAAATGAATCAAACTACTTTAATTCTTCTATAAGGTTAGAAGGACTAGTTTAGTGAATGACGTCTAACAATCATGTTGAAAAAATGCATTTGTTCGAAATTGCAATTTTTCACGAATTTTTGTCTATAACTGCCATTTTTACCACGTTTGATCGTTTATAACTTCTAAACCAATTTCGATGAAATTTGTCTACAAAATAGATTTTTTAAATTTTCGTTATTGCCCCAGATAAAAAGGTTGTAATACTTTTACTATTTTTTTTTTTACAGAAAGTTTAATATAAAGTGTGTGTCATCAATTATTGGAGTCACTGTATATTATTAATAGACAGCGAATCTTTATGAAAAATAAAAATTTTCTACGTGAATTACAACAAACTGGAGAGTGAAGTATAAATTGAATTTCTTTCGTAATATGTTTAATAGATTGAAAATAATATGACAGCACTTATGAAGTTTTCTAATGTTTCCACTGTTTTAGTTATACTTAATCATTTTTGTGATAAATGCATAAAATCCGCTGTCTAATTATTAAGTTTATTAATACCTGCACTATGGGTGACGAAATGATTTTCCTAGATTTAACGCTAAACCTACCACCACCGCTCAGATGACTGGTTGCAGATTGTTTATTTCACGATTATTGAGATTATAAGAATGCTTTCGTGATAAATGATTAAATATTTAGTAGAGTAGATATTATAATATGAACCGCACAAAGTTCAAATAAATTTAATCTTGTTATTTTTACAAGGCAAAATCTACCGGCCGCTTGTAAGGCTCGGTAGGTTTAGCGTTGAAAATAAATTTTTAGTTTAACAACGGTAACTTTTCAATTTCTATTTCATTAAGTAAAGTACTTTGATATCGTAGAGTTTTTGAGGTTGTCGATTCGGCAGTGAAAGTGTTAAACAAAATCCGTACTGACTAAATTGTTACAAATTTCAAAATACCACAAGACTGAGATGCAACAAGTAGTAATGAAATACATATAAATATAGTTAATTAAAGAATATAAATTCTACGAAAAAAAATTTTTGCTCATTGAAAATTTCAATTTCAATTCAATTTGAAATGTATGTATAATAATTGATCAGTGGATGTTTGTTCGCAGGCAATTTATTTTCATGGAAACCGAGTATTCAGCAGGATACGCACACCGCAGTGGAATAAAACGGGGACGCTATTTTTGGGGAAAAAAGAATGATTTCATGATTCCGAGGGGAAGCTAGTTTTTCACTTTAAAGGCCTCAATTTGAATACTGCTCGCCGGTGACACTAGTATATCCGCTTCCGCGCCGGAAGTCGACCTTTCCTCCGGTTCTCCGATCCAGCCCGGCGACAAGTCCCTCTGATCAGGACTCGTCAGTCAAGGTGGATCAGTTGAGGAACAGGGAACGTAGAATAGAAGAGACAAGAACCGTTGTTCTTGCAAAGATACGTCACGGCGGCGAAAGTGGATCCAGAATGGAGGCGGAGTGGTTGCGGATTGAAGCCGCAAACCAGTCCGCAGTATATTCTTATGTAGGCCTACTGGAAGCAGAGTTTCGGCAGCTTCCGGGGAAAATTTACGAGCTTCGAGCTGATGGGGTTTCCGTGCTTTGCCCGAACCTGCCACCTAATATCTTTACTAGGGCACCCTCGATCTCTCTATCTCTCTCTCTCTCTCCCTCTCTTCCTCTCTCCCTCTCATCTTCTTCACCCTTTTGCTTCTCTCGAACGCCCCCGCCGCTCGTCACACGTACATAATCGAGACACACACCGATACCGAGCTTCCTTTTATTATTTTACCTCAGGACCACCGAGTAGTTTCGCACCTTCGAGCATGATACTTAACCGTCGCATCACGGACCGTGAAAGCCACCAGCTAGATCACACGTGACCTACGCCGGACACCACAGCGGACGGTCGAATTATCAGGTAACCGGGGAAACTTCCCAGAGGCGAAAAATGTTTTGAATTATGTTATCACAAGGCTACGGATCTGCAGGCAAAATAAACATTCTCTGCATACATGTTCGAGAGATAAAAGCCAGATACGCATTTACTTGTTTTGTTTAATAATTTTTTTTAACGCATCGAAAATAGTTCAATTATCTTGATCGTTCTACCGTTTTAGATTGTGCAAACCCACTTTTTCTATACGCATAAAATATATTTATGCTTATTCAATATTATACTATTATTATTGGACAGCAAAATCTGGAGTGAAATAGAAATTGATCATCTTCCCTAATATGTTTAACAAGTTGGAAATAATATAACTATATTATTAAATTCACCCAATGTTTTTAATGTTTTATCATACATTACGTCTACTCATTTTTCTCATAAATGCATAAAATCCGCTGTCTAACTATTGTAATACTATAATATGATTTTTAAAGATTGATATTATGATCAATCTTTACTACAAAATGAGATATGAGTTTATTGTATGTAATTGTACAGATTTTATTTTAGTAAATGAATTGAAAAATTTCAAGGTATGTAGAATTGATCTCCAAATAGAAACACGCGTTCTTTTTTAACAGGATTTCCAAATTTTCTTTCTGGACGCAACTGTGCTTAATAAATAGCCAGTAATTATTTTTGAGAAGAACAGAATAATGAGGAGACTTTTGAATAAAAATAGTCGTGCGAACATATTTGTAAATAGAGCGTCACTTGAGAATTTAATTAAATTTAAATTAGACCATTTTTTAAAATTTAAATTTAAACTAGACCATTTTTTAAAATTTAAATTTAAATTAGATCATTTTTTAAATTTAAATTTAAATTAGATCATTTTTGTCCAAAGTTTTCGATTCTATAATCAGCAGCGATAAATTTACGACAGTTTAATTTGATAGCTGTCATTGTCAAATTACAGGCTTGACTCTCGTCCGACAAATGCTAGGACATTTGGCGCAAACTGCAGCTGTCGTCGTACCGTTTGTAAAATGTCAAGCAAAACACTCGCACAAAAGAGCCACGTAATAATGCTAAAACGTTACTAATTACTTCGTTTATATTATCATTTCTACAGTCTAAGCTGTGACGAAGCCGTTTGTGAAAAATAGATAATTTAACTATTAAGTGGTCTCATCCAAGAATTATATCTTAATCTATTTGCAATGACTTGTGATTTATGAGTCATTACCAGATTGCAAATCTTTATGCAATCTATTATTATGAATCTTTATAAATAAGAATTATCTGCATCAATTGTAAGAAATAGGAACCAACTGGAAATTTAATTTTTATTTAACAATTTGAATAGGTTGAAAATAGTAAACTCCAGTCATCACAATGATAAATTTATTATTCAACTAATTTTTTAGCAGTTTTTTAGCATTTTTTAACAGACAATTAGTTGAACGATATATGTTCTATTTCATGAAAAGTAAAGAATGGAGAGTAAGAAAATAATTCATGTGAAATAAAGTTTCAAGTCACGTTTACGTACTGCGTAATTGTATCGAAATGATTAAAATAAGTACGAAATTATAAGGATGCAATCACCTAAGACAACCAAGGCGTTCATCCCTCCGGCGAAAAGTTTGCCGCTCTCCAACTTCTGCCCATCGTCTCCATCAATCAAACTTATCCGTTTACGCTAATTAATTTTACCCTAATATTAAATTTTACTTAAAAGTCTGACTCGCAGCTTAAGAAGAGAAAAGAATTACGAAAGAAATCTAAAACACTTGGAACTGAAAATTCCAGTAAGCTTTAATAAACATTGTCGTGCAATATTCTTCGAGAATAACTAACATGAAAATATTTTTAAGTAGATAATTTTTTTTAATTAAATGGTTTATCGTATAATATGATAACATTATTGGCACGGTAAATGCTGTTCTAGGGAAGTTGGACAGTACATTTAAGTAATAAAGTTCACAGACCAACAACAAAGTTAATGAAAATATAAAAGATTTTTCATTAATGACAAAACTGAACAAATTTTACACAGAACTGTGGACACGGTAACACTATTTTTCACCTACTCGAATTATCAATTTAATAAGTTTCTGACAATTGACTGAGAAGATTTTCATTTCACATAAAGATCCGCAATCTACAAAAAGAGTGATAAATATCGAAGAAACTTCAGCCCGTTAGAGACAATTTCAATCAATAGATAATGGAAAACGATTCTCTTGATATGTGAAAATTATTTCCCGAAGTAACTTGATTTTAATGGACTAGTCGGGTTGGAAGTTTCTTTACAGCCCGCGGCTACGTTCAATAAGTCTTCCCCTTTTCGTAATTTTCCATCGATACTTTCTTTTACAGCGTATTTCAACGGCCACGGTGTGATTCGGAGATAGCCGAGTTGAAAATTATACGAAGCTCATCGCGTAATTAACCGTTGGCATCAAATTATCAAGATTGATTTCACGATGTTTATTATGCATCCATAATAAATAAACTGCGGATCTTTATAACGGAATAAACATTCTCTGAATTGGTTACGAGGTACTGAAGGAAATAATTTGTTTCTTTTCAATATTTAACATTTATAACTTGATGACATACCGATACTGTCAAACTCTATTTACATATGTTTTTAGCGTTCCGTGTTGCTCACTTTACCGTAAATGCACAAAATTGTGGATTTAGTAGCATAATAATTCAATGTAATAAAAAAATTTAAAAACGCGACCTTTACATTTTGCTTTGCAAATGTGAGCAATAATAATTTTTAAAAATTATTTACACATTAACTAGTAAATTAATCTTCCCAACGTCACCAAAAAACTCAAATCGTACGGTCCAATTTTAAAAAAGTTATGCGGTTTTGAAAAGTCGACGAATACATTTTACACTCACTGTAGTTAAGATCTTGAGCGTCATTGCCGCAATCGCATTTGTAATCATTTACTATATAATGTAAACGCGATAGGCATGCAGCTAGATGGTAATGAATTTATCTTTTAAAAATCACAAAAAATTACACAAATTTTTTCTTTACATTTTGGTAAAAAAATGTTGCAAATGTTGTACAAAGTTAACGTTACAATAGCAATACACAGAGAGTACCATTGACGATTTCGATCGCGGGTGTGTAGGTGGTCTAAAGAAAATGCGAAGTTCCAGTTAAACCGGATGTAAAATATCCGTAAAAAGCACGGTAATTCTAGGCAGTCTGAGACGATACGGCGAGCCCTCTTAAATGCTATTATCAAATTTAACTCCGTGAAAATACAGGTTCGGGAAGGATCAACGAATCAGCCCGCTCACGCATTCAACACCATTAGTTCCTTTATACCGGGTCTCCGCCCCGGCCCGGGGGCATAGAGGATCGCTTCAGATCAAGTCCCGCCGACCCGTCCCGTCCCAGCTTGTCCCCCCCTGAAATTATTTTGCACCGAGAAGGCGACAAAGGTCCTTCCACTCAGACACCGTGGCCGAAGAAGGAGGCGAATCCGAAGTCGATATCGAGTAGTTCCTCCGGCTTCTGTCTCCCTCGCTGAATAACATGCATTAGCCTTTCGCCAGATTAGAGAGGAGCCGGAGGAGTTTGAGCGGGCTGTGTCGTCCGGCCAGCTGCATCGTCCGAGAGGAAAAGAAAAAAAGAAAACCCGAAGGAGGAGGAAGGATCCAGAGAGATAGAGAGAGAGAGAGGAACTGGACCGAATCGAGAACCGAGACAAACGGAGGACAGGTATCGAGAAGCGGAGAAGGGATCGAAGGACGGACACTAGGGATTAGCATATTATTTACGCGCGAGCTCCGAGGCGCAGACAATCCCGAAAACAGTTGGCTGGACTTTAAATCTCCTTTTCGCGTAATACTTGGCGCCCCCGGGTCCTCGCCTCATTAAAGCCCTGTGTCTGAGAGATTTTCTTCTGGACACACCCTCCTCCGTTCCCTCGTACGTCTCCTCTCTACCTGGATACGTCATCATCCAACGCGAGAGAGATGAGAGAAAGAGAGACGTCTCTCTTCGTCTACCCGGAGCAGTTTCTCAGCTCGTTGCGTCCCTCGGTAGCGAGCACGTAGCAAGGAAACCCACAGCCAATGGGAAAAGAAAGTCACATTCATTTCGAGTCTAATTTACCGTGTGGAAATCGCGGTGAATGCCATTAGCGCCGCCCCGTGGATTCTATGTATACCCAAGAACCTTTATGCTACGTGCCTGCCAGGTGGAAAGGACGAAGGAGCCTTTGGCTCGGAGCCCAGGGACACCTGGAATTAACGTGCTCCGCGTCCCTCTTAACGAGGTAAATAGGATTATATTATGAGATGTGCCGATCGATTGTTGCGGCCCCCATCCGCCACCAACCCTCACCGTCCCTTCCCCCCCCTTCTTCTTCCCTCGCCCCCGGAGGTGTGTCGTAATTTATTAATTGCCCGGGGTGGGATTAATACGCGAACGTTTGGATTAATCGTTCGTGCTTAAGCAACGATACATTCCGCCCGGACGGAATAATATCGTTTGCTCTTTGAAGCGAATCGAGCTGCGACGCCGCCCACGGTCGTCTCGACGCGAAAAAGTGACAACGATTAGACGGCTATTGTGTAACGCGGTGGGACCAAACGTATAAATATTTTGGAAAATTCAGGATAATCGCATTACCTCTACTCGAATTGTTAAGGGAGAGAAAAGTTTTATTTTAGTAAATGGGCACCCGGGTAGCCGCAAACACAAGGGTTAATTGAGGGTAGAAATGGGAATCAGTTTTACCCGATTTTATACACCCTCCGTCCACCCTTTTAACGCGCAAGTAACAAATAAAATGGCGAATGTCCGCTTGAACGACTCTTGAAAATTCATAGCAGATTGATCCAGCAATTATCGGATTCGTTTAACAGGAAATTCTACGATTGCGCCGAACTTTTCGCCGTAGAACTTCATTAAAAAGAAAGCAGTTCCACTATCTACCGGGAATCTTGAACCATCGATAAACTATAAAATCACGGATTACTGAAAGTAGAGGGGATAGGGGAAGAAAAGCAACGACGCGGCGCGGCGGCGACGCGTGGACGGGGGCTATAATAAAACTGATCAGGAAAAAATGTATCGATTCGCGACCTATAATTATTTTGAAGGGCTGCCTTTGATCGTGTTTCGGAGCACCTCTGGCAAACGGCCGGCACCATCTGCGGAAGACACTAGTTCAACTTTCTTTCAATTGGAATCCGTGATTCTGCTCGGAGATAAAAAGGATAAATTACTTTCCTAGCGAGTGAAAAAATTCAATTAAAAATGAGGAAACTGCGGACGACAGATGGATTCAAAGGACTAAGCACACATCTGCGGAACCCACCTCCCCTTCCACATTCCCGGACCAGCAGCCCCCCTACCCTCCGCCCTCGTGGCTTCAGGTCGGACGGCATCGAAAGTTAAACGTCGTCGTCGATGCCGAGTGCGCGCGGGGGGCTCTCGCAGAGATTTACAAGAAATTCCTATAAATATGCTGTCCGATAGTGTCCTTGGAAGATGGGTCCTCCATGTGAATTTTATATGATCTAGAAGTGATCTTCACTGTACGACGCTACGTGCTCTCTCTCTTTCTCTCTCCCGTCGATCGCGATATTGATTTTTCATGGAGCCCGGTATAATTACCGGATTGTTCGGTGAACCTCCGACTAAAACGATCCGCAAAGATCATATTGGATTTTCTTGACGTCGCGGCGAGCGCGCAGCCTGACAAGAGAGCGTGGTTTAACGCTCGGGTACCAGCCTTATCGTTGTGCGATTCATTATTGAGAACCTTACGAACGACCATTAATAATATCCCACGGACGCGGTAACAAGCTTTTGCACTAGACCAGCGGCTGTAAAAAATATATGTGTAACGGAACGATATACCCAAATAATGTCTACCGGGCCGTTATTAGAGCGCAAAACCCACCGAGGCTTTGTTTCGCCGTAAATAGATGCCGAAACGCGACCGAAAACTTTATCCTAGAACAAGAACTTCCGCTGAGTGCGTTGATGTCACTGAAATCCAATTTACAAGATTCGAGCTGGTTATAGGAGCTGGTTATTGATTTCGTGTTAATGCGAAAGTATAGATGGTAAACGGACGAAGCCGCGTTTGTGCGAAGAAGTTGCGAGTGTTCTTAATACGATCTATTGTAAAATTAATTAGCTAGAAAATCGTGTTATCGAACGACGAGTGAGAAGCGATGGACACTCGTTTGTGTATATCTCGGAAATTGATAGAGCCGCAGTGCATCCCTGTTTTATACACCTCCGTCCACGTGTCACCGGATTCATATTTGGATCGGACAATTTTTTATTATCAGAGGATCTATAAATGTAAATGGTATTTGTTGATTTTTTTTTGCAATTTACGTCAAATATCTGACCAAAATATCTTGTATTTTCAAAATTTTTTAATTTATGCGGGGTGATTGCTTTCCAATTCGACTTCTAGAACTGTCCGTAAGCGCTGTTTCGATTTTGGATACACTTCTTCTATTCTGATCATTCCACCATTGCTCAATCTCTTTTTTCTATATTTATTCAAATTGTATATATTTTATTTACAATACTGACTGTATTTGTATATCGTACAATAGATACATCTAATCGAAATAGAACAATAAAATCAAGCTGGAAACTTTTGTTGAAAATAGGTAAGTGTCCGGTGACTTCTGGACGGGGTGTATCATCTCATTTATTTATACCAGTCGCATCAACATCTAGATCATTTCTTCAGATTTCCATTTTTCCACATAGTTTCACAAAACTTGTGAAATTTTATTGATTTTTGAAAGAGATACGTGTATGTACATGTAAATATTATTGTCGAACTCGAAAATTGGTAAAAATTGAGAACCGCAGCATTATTCGTATTGCCAGATAACATTAAGTGACGGACTAGCGTAAAATTAACTGGAAAGGATACTATTAAATTTAATAGTGCTCAGATTCACATGTTAACAGGTCGATCGTGAAATGTAATTAACATTAATTCACGAAATACCACACCCATACTCTGCACCTATAGAACACGATGAAATTTCGTGATAATTTGAATGCGGAATTAGTAAATCAGTTTCCATATTTTACACGGCACACGAGTCGGCAAATTCAGTTCTCGTGTATCATTTAATGTGTACGATAGATGTCACTTTTCGGAAGAGTATAATACACATGCAGAAAGATTGATGAATTCGCAAAATTCTTTATCATTAAACGTCATATTTTATAAATGGTAGCAGTCGTACGCCAATTTTATGACATTTCAATTTAATCTTTAAAAGATCATTTTTATAAAAGCTAAATATGTTGTTTAACGCATTATTGTATTAAATTTATACAGTACTTTTATAATAATTTTGAATAATTTAATATCTGACTGTTTATACAATAAAGTAGTTGAATTGTTGTAACATTAACACTACTATCATATAGTAATATTCAATACATATTCGATTACTTTAAACTATTGTACTTATTCATTCAAAGTGAATATTTTATTATATATACAGGGTGTCCCACCCGATTTTGACATCTTGATTTCCTCGCTATTGTTACTCGTAGCAAAAAATGTTTCAGCGGAGGCTTGAATGGTATCGAGTGGAGAACATTCTGATGTAATTAGTTTTTTCGTGAGTGAACGCGTTGTTTTTTTAAATGGAATGAAAAAATATTTCAATTAAAATAATTCTAAAACATCATTACTGTCGCACTAAGACGTTAGCGTTCATTTACAGGAATGTTGCGGCAGTAATGATGCCTTAACACTAAACCTACCACGGTCAGATGACCGACATTTATTATTGTAATTATTGAAAGTATTAAAAATTCATTTGTGGAAAATAATGGAATTAATTTTCTTCTCCAAGCATCTATTTTATATTGAAAATTATGGACAATCTGAATAGTGTTACCGAATGGACTGTTTTACAGAATTAGTTATTTGCATATCTTAGAAAAAGTCATACAAAATTTTAAGAAACAAAATGTATCTAAAATGAGTTATAATTATAAGAAATGCCACACAAGTCATTCTGACCCTCTTGGTAGTGTTAAATAAGAGAATGCTAACTAAAATGGTAGTTATTACAATTCTGTATCGTCATGTTGAGAAAATAATGACTCGCTGTACAAATATAATTGTCGCGAGACCGTATTATCGAATGTAAATGTTTTATTATGTTTGCTAAATAAGAATGCGACGGCGGCGCGACGTATCGACTTCCAGTCGATCTACTACCGGGAGAAATGGCGCGCGAGTCTCGGAAGAATCGGAAAAAATTTCAAGAGCAGCAAGTTCAGCCATCGCGCGATATCTAGAGACGATGAAAATTCCGACAGCATCCGGCGAACTATTACTTTTCGCAAGTTTTCGATCCTACAAGCACACATCACCTGTGAGTAAATCAGAATGGGATCAAAGGATCATAGGATCCCGATAGACTTGTCCCTACCTTCTCGCACTTCAATCCGTGACACCTTTGTATACCCTTCGGTACCCAACACCGGCGACAAACAAATCTCGCAGAGTTTCGCTCATTCTCGACGCGATACTTGAAAATCACGGTTCCTCTGACATAGTGTATGTATGTATGTATACATGCATATGCACGATTTCGTACCGTGAATACGTTCCGCGGAATAAACCGAAAAAGTCAAGGAAATACTAGATTTTCTATGCAACAATCACGGAAACGTCACTGTCCGTCTTTCTTTCCAATGTTAACCCTTTGCACTCAGAGCTATTTTAACTTGAAAATTAAGGGGGTATTCTACTCTAGATTTTAATTTTTCTGGTCTTTTTAAGGAAGTTTTCACAAAAAGAATATAAGTTTCTTAACATCAGCATTTTTCATACATATTTATTTATGTTCTACGAGTGTTCACAACTTTTTTAAAGTGAAAATTATCAAAACTGACGGAGTTACATGTCGTTGAACAAAACTCGTTTAAAAAAAAAGTGTCCTACTGGCTGACACGATTCCGGTCATTCTGCTTATCTGAAATGAAAAAATCAAAAGGATTCTTGATTAGTATGGTTGTGATTACGGTGTGAACCAGAATTATAGAAGAAAAAAAAATTTTCTTATTTTTTTTAGCTCGCTAAACATGAAAAAAAGTCAAGAAAATCGATATTTAAAATTCAAAGTGCCGCCATTTTGTAAATTTTCACTCTTTTTCTTTCATTCTAGTTCACACCATAATCACAATTATCCTGATTTATTGTAATTTAAATCGGTTAAAAAATGTTTGAGTTTCTGAATTAATGGTATGCATCTTGTATGCAAAACAGCGACGGTGAACGAATAAAAATTCGCGGTAGAACGTATTCGCAAAATACAAATCGCGGAGAACAATTATAAATAATGTATGATACTGTTACTTTTACGGTATAATGGAGTCTGAAGTTCCGGGCGAGAATCATTAAAGATTCATTTTGGACGCGGCTCTTAATCAGCGTGGAATGCTACAATAATACATACATTTGCATGCGGTGCGTGTACATGAGAGAAAGGAGGGAACTTGGAGAGAAAGATTGAAGCCAGGAAAACAGAGGAGGAACCACGTGCAGAATCTCAAAGGATGATTTTGAAATACGTGTGAAATGTCTACAGTAGAATAATGTTAAATCAATATGAAATGAGTAACAACATAAATATGGTTTGTCTGTTAATATTAATTTTGCAATTTTATAGAAGCTTCTGTCTAGAGAATTATTTAAAGTTTCGTGATCTTTTTATTTTTAAATAATATCCGATGGATGTCTCTGCAAAGAATATAAATTTATAAAAAAGATCAGATAAATTCCACAAAACGTGTGGAGTGTTTAAAAAATGGGTCCAAAATAAACTCAAATCTCGTAATCGTAAATATTTGAAGAACGTTAATTTTCTTCAAGTTTTTAATTTGTTAACACGTACAGAATGAGAACATTCTGTCGAAAATATAATTGTTTGAACGTTCGTTTCGCGCGTTTACACATATTTGATGAAACATTGAAGATACACCGAAATCGCGGCTCACTAACAACGCAATTCAATTAGACTGCCGATTAATTAATGTGAGAAGCGTCATGCATTCCTGCGTTTGAGTTTAAGACGCCTGAAGGGAGAATTCCTAAACGTCTTATGCATATAAATGATCTTTCTAAGAAACAAATATTTGTTACATACACTTTTTAAAATATTACTTTCTGCGTTTGTTGTGTGTAACATACTATATCCTTTGGATTAGTTATTTACCGATATTATGATAGACGACATATTTATATTACGTTTGTATGTTAGAATTACAAAATACACGATATATGAACTATTAATATACATACATATATGCATAGAAAAAAATATTTTAGCAAATTGCATTTTTCATGTTCAAATATTCAATATCTCTTTAGTATATAAACTCACTCTTCCATCGATTATTGAACAACAATCCGGCTTAATATTAATAAAAGAATGAAAGCGTATCTAATTCGTCAAAAATTAGTTCATTAAAGATTACGATTAATCTTACCGATAAACTATCAAGCTTCATTCATTCTTTTATGAAAAATCAAGTGTTCTCATACGCTAGTGTGCGTGTGAAATTTGAAAGACGAAACTGGATAAAGAGATATTAGGGCACGAATCTTCGACACGGAGACCGGTGGATTCGAATATTATTCACACTCAATTTAACTTATTGAGAGCGACTAGAAGCTGTTTGATGGACCGAGGTACAATAGCGTAACAATTAATCGCTGAATGGATTATCTCAGTACTCCGTAATATCCTGTCATTCATCACACTACTATGTGTATTATCCTTGAAATCACTGAAAATATCAGACTTTTAATTCACTGCATTGTTCCTTAAGACTCAATTTCATATATTCAAATTTCTCTAAAAATTTACGTTTTGAGATTTTTATTTTAATGTATTTTATTTCTCATACCATTCAGCATCTATTGGAAAACCGTATCTTTTTCTATTTGTTTTTTTGCTAATTCCAGAAGATAAACGCATATTTGGAAAATAGATTAAAATTATGTAAATAAAAAAACCGCTATGAAAAAAAGTATATATACATTAAACTAATGTATACACTAAAATCTAAATTATCAGAGAAAAATATTATATTCGCAATTATAATATTTTACTGTACAAGTTACATATTAATTGTTAAAAGGATGACAAGAAAACGAATAACGATTACAAACATTATTTTATTCATTTGTACGTATTTTTATTTTTATTGTTACAAAGAGCTTTACATAACTGACAATGTGGAGAAATCGGAGTATAACACAGCGACATTCTTTCTCTCCCATAATAACTATTAATTTCGAATTTTCCTTATGCGACATTATTCATAAATAAAATTGGTATTTGGTAAACCCTAAACGGTAAGAATAATACTAAACGAACACCTATCCAGAATTTTTATGCGATGTTTAACGATTTAAGTCAATTTAAATTCATTTTAAGCTACGTTCAATACAAGCAGTGCAATGTAAAAAATTGAAAATATATTTCACAAATTTAATGTGTATAAAGTTGTTAATGGAGACATTTCTAAAATTTGTTAATTAAACTTCATCGATGCATGCTCCCGTTTTAACCCAATCGGTAATATGATTTATGTTAAATGCATAAATAATTTATTAAGTTTGGTGAACTACAATTCATTGGTAGAAGGGTCATTCAAAGCATTCAAATTTGTTAACTTGCTTCGAAATTAACTATTACCTCACACGCCGGCTGATCTCTTATTTATTTAGTGAACTCTGTAAAATATCGAAAACAGAGAAATGTAAACGCCAAGGCGTAAAATGTTTTTACAATTGAATTGTATCGTAATTACAATTAAAATTATACTACTGACTTGCTGCACCGTAAACAATTATATAAAATGTCTTATTAAAGTTCACAACTCAGAATACTTTCTTTTATGAGTTACTTACTTAGATTTTTATATATAACCATGATACCAATAAAAGCAAACGGAATAAGTTTTATCATTATACTCTGATAAAAACGACTTGAACATTTTTTCCCCCAGATAAAAGATAAAAAAATATTCGGAGTGGTAAAACCAAGTGCGAATTCCGCAAAACATATTTTAAGTTTCTTGCCTGTAACTTAATAATCGTGTAGTTTGTTCCATAGAAGAACGTAGTTATCTGATAAAAATTACAAGAACATATTTAAATATAAAAACTACCGTATAAGATCGTAATTAAGTTCGACTCGTGCCATTTTAAACATGACACTTGCATACTGTATAAGGCAAAATCCATCCATTCCTCTCACGTACATTGTTATACGCTCGTTTATATCGATTTTACATCATCATTAGAGGGCTATTAACAGACGATCCCCTGATTAGCAAACTACAAAAATGTTCATGTATTTTGTACTAGACTTAGCCAACTTCGACCTTCTGCGGTGACTGATGTTGGGAATCGAATCTGTACTAATCGAACTGCATTCTTGTCGTCCCCTCCCATATCTTTGTACTCTGAGGTAGTTGGTACAACTATTGTTTCTCCATCTTCACTTTCGTTGTAATTGTACACTTCTTCTACTTGCTCTGTGTCCTCCTCTTTACACTCAATTCCCTCATTTTCGACAAAAGTCATCTGAAATATGCAGGTAAATCTTAAACCACTGTAACTTCATCTCAGTTCCGTTATCATTCTAAGCGTTGATTATGATTGATGATGTAAAGTCAGTCACATAATTGATGGTACACACTTGTAACTCAAAGAATCCACAAAAATGTCCGTAGACATTGAACGTATTCAATTAATAGCATTTACCTCTCCATCAACAAGATGACCTACTTCTTCGTCCGCAACATTTTCTTCCGCAGAAATGTTTAATACGTCTTCTTCATTATACATTTGATCTTCATTCTGTTGTTGTATAATAACATGATCTTTTAGCTCAGTCACATACAATTCAGCTTCATCCAACTGGAATGCAAGGAAACTATTTAACTCTGCACATTATGATCAACAGCTTCCAAAAACGTGAAGTGCATTTAATTACCTGATCATTTTCAGGTTCGTCCATTAGCAGCTCAACGTCGCCTTCAGGGATTGTTATCACTTGATCGTCTTCGGTAGTGAGCCGTGGTTGATTAACCACAATAGTATCGTTTAGATGGCCCTGAGAAAGCACAATGAACATCAGCGTTAATGTGGTCACGCAAGTATACAAATTTATTGTCTCAAGGTAGCGGATTAACTCACCTGAGTTTGCATGTGAGCATACAACAAGGGTTTTCTCATGAAGCCCATACCGCATACCAGACACTCGTACGGTTTCTTATCACTGTGTATGAATCGATGCGCGTTCCTATTGTCTCTGCTATTAAATGCTTTACCACAAACCTAAAATTCCACAGTGTCACATTAAAGAAAGCCATTATGTTAACACTTCAGGTACCAGAAATACATTAATAAGTCTTTAGTGGCTTAACTATGTCTGAATAGACTACAAAATCATAATAAACGAATTCTTTAGATAGGTGGTGAACTAATAAAATACTACGTTAAATTTTAGGGAGAAAACGAAATATAAAAAGCAAATAATAAATTTATGACTTCAAAGTTACACAGCATTATAGAGGATTAAACACTATTAACTCGTTGCCGGTAGGTAAAATATTAATTATACACTACTACATAATTTTCGGGAAACGTACCTCGCATAGATACGGTTTCTCTCCCGTATGTATGCGCATATGCTTTTTAAAGTGTTCGGGGTACACGAACGTCGCCGTACAAACTTCACATTTATACGGTCTTTCACCGGTATGCGCTGCTTTTATGTGATAATCTAACAATCTGCGTCGTTTGAATCCCTTTCCGCAGTCGTCACATTTATATCTCTTGTCGTTGTAATGCGTTGCACGTTTATGCGATTGCAAATTTGACCTTTGACTAAAGAATTATGGTAATGTATTTTAAAACTTATTCGTATTGATAGTCGATAATTGTATGAATATACCTAAATGTAGCCCCGCAAAATTCGCATTGGTACGGTTTCTCTCCAGTGTGTGTCCTTTCATGATCTCTTATTTCAGCTTTGCGAGCAAACGCTTTACCACACATTCTACATATGTAAGGCTTGTATCCTGTGTGCACTATATTGTGCACCTCTAAATTGTGCGGTGAGCCAAAAGCCTTTCCTATAAATTTACAAATTTCATAATTTTACAGAAAAGTCGATGTACAAGGAAAAGTAAGAAACAATTAAATAATTCATACCGCATTGATGACAAATGTACTCTTTTACACCGTTGTGAGTTCTTTCATGCTGATTAAGATTTTGCTGACTTAAAAATGATTTATTACATTGTGAACATTCATAAGGACGTGGTCGAATTTCGTGTGTTTTTATGTGTGCTTTGTATGTATATTTGGAAGCAAAGTCTTTGCCACAATTCTCACACACATATGGTCTCACACCAGTATGAGTGTTGATGTGTTCTTCCAACAAGTTTTTAGAACTACAAAAATAACAAAAAAATATGCTGTAATAATGATAAAATATTTGGAATTCAATCTAGAAAATATCCTTGGATGTGTACCTGTATCTTTTACCACAAGTTTCGCATGGCCAAGACTTTACTTGTGGATAATGTATCCGTTTATGAATCCTGAACAAACGCAAATTACTAAATATTCTATTACATATTTCACATTGAAAATCACCATCTTCCTTAGCAACGTGATCATCAAGATGAAGAGAGAGTTCGGTTCTCTTCTTGAAATCATCTCCGCATATATCACAGATGTATAAACGAGTTTCATGCACACTTTTCATGTGTGCAATTATAGATTTTGCATCTCCGACAGTTTTGTCTTCTTCGTTTGTACATAACAAACAAGTGTATGTAGAACCATCTCTACTTATAACCTGAGAAAAGATAAATAATTCTTAATAATTGTTCAAAGAAGTTAACTCACATAATTAGTAATTTGCTGCGAGAACCTGAAAATGTCGACTACCCGATGGTAAGGACGGGCCGGGACAAGTCGGGTTCTCTTTGAGATTCTCAACCCGTACCGACTCGACATTTTCGGATTCTCGCACACCTCTAGTAACATCTTACCTGTTCCTGGGTTACATCAAGTTTTGATGAAATTTTCGATCGTTTCATCCTCTTCTTTTCTTCGGTACTACTTGTTTCAGGCATTGGTTCAATGTTAAGTATCATTTCTGCTTCGCAAGGAGGTTCCTCCTCTTCTTCCTCCTCCTCTAATCTTTCTTCCTCTCCTTCCATCTCTTGCATTTCTTCGTCATCCTACAAATAAATTATGTAATTTTAAAGGAATACAATAGAAGACCTTTAAACATGACTTTGTCATCCAGCTGATATTTACTTTCTCTGTATATTTTAGTTCAGTGTCTTGGCTTTCTGTATTTTCTATATAATCATGGTCGTTATAATCTTCCTCATTTTGCATGTCAGATACTTTCTGTACAGTTCTTTTATAGTTATTGAAAAGTTCTAATTTTACTTCTGTTAGTCTACTTTCCAATTCGTCAACCTGTAAGTATTATTGGTTTAGTAATATTGTTTCTACTATGATATCACTATTAAGAATAGTACTTTTGTAATTTTATTCACCTCATTAAATAATTTGTAGCATTTTTTACATACAACAAGAGAGTGTACATTCTCTTCATTGAGATCTGTTTCTAAAACAGCACAAATAATATCTACAAGTGGTTTCTCCGATGATGTAAAGGCATTTTCATTAAAGATACGTATACTATTCCTAGTAGACACACCAACTTTACTGTTACATATTAAACAGTGGGTGCTATCTTTCTCCGAATCAGCCGTCATCGTTTAGGCAACTGCAAGAAAAATATATTATAATAAAATAAATCTAATAGAAGTTATTTATTTTCTATGGTTAATTCTGTGTTTATTAAGACAAAACTACATAAGTCACATGTTTCTATGTTTAGTGTTCTAAACATCATTTCATTATTGTTACGGAATTTATATAATTTTCCCAATTGTCTCAATTAGCCTAAATAAGACTGTAATATTGTTACAGAGAGTCCAGCTACAATATTGAGTAATCATCGGATACAAATTTTGCAAGTAAATATTCTGAAAGTTAGTTTAATTAAGTATAAGACATTATAAAACATGAACATTTTTGCTCTTCCATGTAATGCATCAGTTAAACTGAAATCTTTGGACTTATGATTATTTACATGAAATAAATTCTGGATTTCTGTTTGATTGCATTTTTATTTTGAAAATGAAGAATTGTGTTGATGCATAATTTGTCTTTTGGAAACATAAATACTTTCTCCCATGCCCCAATTGAAGGAATAATCTGAAATTTTTTAAAAAACGTGACTTATTCTGTTTTGTCCTATAGCTCTAGAATTAGCATGCAGCATTATATAGTACACGAATTGCTAAAAGGTGTGAATAACGAAATATTAGGAAGTAATTAAACGACTAAAATTAAACGCGCATTCGATTGTACCATTAGCCTGCAAAGGAACGGCGGCTGTGATGCTCTGCATCTTGCGGAATGTTTCGTGGCTTTCATCATAGCATGGTACGAATTAGAATCGGAGTGATACGAAATTTCGACTTTCAGAATGGTCTCTTCTTATGTAACATCGTGTAGCGTGAGCTGCGATGTAAGCAAGACAACATCCATCGTCTTGCGAGCATCGTGTATCGTCGAACAATAACGTATTCGTCGATACACTCTGCGAAACAAAGAAACAATAAATAAATGCGGCCAGGCGTCCAACGGACAATGTTTGTCCACGGTATGCAACGAAGCATTCCGTTTTTCGTCGGTGTCGACAAGTAACCGCTAAAATCCAATAACCCTAACAATAACGTGCCACCGATGCCACGGTAAACAAAATATTTGCCTGTGTTCGTCGTCAAAATGAAGCATTATAATAAACGTAAAAAGTTGCCAGCACTGACTTGAAATTTTCGTTTCTCTGTTCGAACGATTGGCAGCGAGCGAAACGGCAGACCGATCTTGATGCCAACGCCATTTAGGTCTTCATGATAGGTAGGGATGTTGGTCGCGAAGAAACCACCACGAAAATCACACAACTATAAAATCGTTGCCACTTTTTCGAATCCAAACGGGAATTTGATGTTGCCCTCGGCTTTTCAGGTGGAGGCACACCGATTGCGTGTACAACGCGTTGAATGCCCTCTATCGGATCTTTTCTACGCAGCCATATTTTACACGGAAATTTTCAGCCTTCCTGAATTATGCGCAGAGCTGGCTAACATTTTCGAGGAAAAATATTTCTAATACTGTTTTAAATCATCTTTGTTCCACAATTCGAATAACATAATATTTTAAATAAACAGTAATATTTCCGCAAATCAAATATATTTAATTTTAATGATCTGAAACACAACGAGATAGAATACTTTTATTTTGATAAGCTAAACCGTAAAATAAAATGTCTTTGTTTTGGTAAACGAGAACATAAAATCAAATATTTCTTGACGATGAAAATCGATCGAGGAAACAGGTAATATTAAAATTCAAGAAACTATATGATGTTCTTGAACTTGATTTTCTCCAAAATTATTTCATATTTTTTATTTATTTTCTCAATGTAAAATCAAGAAGTCACCACCTCCGCGGTTGTATCTAATACTGGGACAGCTTGTGAACGTATAGAATGGATTAAATTTACTTATTCCTGTCTAAAGACAATATTTATTCGTACGACAAAATGTATTTATTTGAATTACGTTAACGTAATAATTATTATTCAAATTAAAGATGACAATACAAATGCTCTTACTTCCTAATACAATATATTTAAATAGATTGCTTTATTTTTTCTCATTACGTCAACTTGTACACAAATGAATTTTTATTATGATAATGAGTATACATAAGTACATGTATACATGTATATGTATATCTAATCTCGCAGAAGGTAAGTACCACACGTAAAGTATTTTATCTCACTTTATCAGACATTTTCCATGATCCAATCAAAACACTTCATTTATATTTACATTTTTCGTTTGAATCGACCTCCAATTTGCAATGTTGTTTATAAAACAGTTTATTCTACGAATCGCCGCCAATTTTTAAAATAATGGTACGATAAACTGTGTTATGTAGTACATGTATGTGTATTTAGTCGCGTAACATATAGAATATCAGATTTCTCTTCTCATTTTTAACTTTTTTGAAGAGTTGTAAGTGTTTCCTGTAATTTTCATGTTTATACAAATCTTCATTAATTATCTTCATACAATTATTGTCTTTAATTTGTTAATACTAATAATATAGCCTAATATAGATTCGTGTACTTTACACCATTATAAAAATGCCTGCTAACTTGATCTTACATTAAAAGAACAATAATGATAATCGATGAAGAATTGAATATGCAAAATACGAAAAAAATACATAGAATTTTGCAACATTCCATCAACTAATACTTAATATTTAATCGACCTAATTGTAAATAAGAATTGTGAGATTCTGTCATGGTGGACGATGCATGGAAATCTTTGCTGCTCATCGAGAAGACGATCGATGAAAAACAGTCAGCAACATGCGCGCGATCTAACACTTATTTTTGTGGGATGATTTCTATAGTTACCTAACCTTTTAACAACATATGTATTGCTTTGTGCCTCTCACTACTAATTTCACATTCATGGTTGCGTTGTTTCATAATTTGAATTATCCGTTGACAGTGGATGGAAACAAAAACGCGTGACTATTGGCACATGTTCGATCAACTTTTAATGAGATGAACAAAAATGAGTCTACAAGTAGATACGGACCCCTCATCGGAGCAATTGATGAAGGGACAAGTAGCGCTAAATTTTTGGTAATAAAATTTCATTCATTACTTACAATGAGATTTCTTTGTCCTGTATTAATTAGATACAGTTTTATATATTAACATGTACGTTTATTTTAACTTAAAATATTTATTAAAAGGCGATCTATTGAAATTTAATAATTTTCTGAATTACAAACTATACTACTTATAACTTTTGGTATACGGAAAGAAATAATTACAAGGTATTATTTTACTAATCAAAAGAATTCAAATATTAATTTGAACATTTCAGGTGTTCGCTGCAAATACAGCAGAGGTATTAACGTATCATCAAGTTGCCATATCCCAGTCATGTCCAAAAGAAGGATGGGTCGAACAAGATCCTATAGAAATCCTGAAGGCAGTTAAGGAATGTCTCTATCAAACCGTATTCAATTTAAGACAACTTACCATAGATCCCAGTGATATAGTTGCAGTCGGTATAACAAACCAAAGAGAAACCACAGTTGTATGGGATTCTGTTACAGGAGAACCATTATACAATGCTATAGGTTGTATATGTATAAGAATTAAACTTCAATTTATTTACAATCACAACACTGACTAAACAAAGTATTCAATTATTTTACAGTATGGATGGACATGAGAGCCACTTCAATAGTAGATGACATATTAAAAAAGATACGAAACCGAAACAAAGATTATCTGAAACCACTTTGTGGTTTGCCGATTAGCCCTTATTTCAGTGCTTTAAAGTTAAAATGGTTGTTACAGAATGTACCTCGCGTTCAAGAAGCATTAAAAAAGAAACGATGTATGTTTGGCACAATTGATTCCTGGCTGATTTGGGTAAGTTCATTGGATTCATTTATTGATTGTTAATTCTTTTGTAAAATCTAATTGTTAATAAACTTTTATCGGTCATAGAACTTAACCGGAGGCTCAGACTTTGGTGTTCATGCTACCGATGTTACTAATGCTTCAAGAACGATGTTAATGAACATCACAACTTTAAAATGGGATCCAACTTTGTTATCATTTTTTGATGTACCTTTGGAAATTCTACCAGAGATCCGTAGCTCATCCGAAATCTATGGTTACATTCAGGATGAGATCTTGGCTGGAGTTCCAATATCAGGGGTACAGACTTTTACTTAAGAATAGGAAATAATATTCGTATACTATCAGATATAATAAATAGATATATTTTAGTGCTTAGGCGATCAACAAGCAGCACTTGTGGGTCAAATGTGTCTACAAAAGGGTCAAGCAAAAAGCACTTATGGCACTGGTTGTTTTCTTTTATATAATACTGGAACTGCTGTAAGAATAGTTTTAATATTGATAGAAATATTCTCTGATAAGTAAAGTACCAAAACCACATTTTTAAGATTGTAGATTCATCTCATGGTTTGTTGACAACAGTCGCTTACCAATTAGGACCACAGGCTGCTCCTATATATGCTCTTGAAGGATCGGTGGCAATAGCTGGTGCTGTTATCCAATGGTTAAAAGATAATCTTGAAATACTGTCAGATGTAAAAGAATCTGAAACTCTAGTTGAACAAATTCCTACTGAAAATCGTATTACATTTGTGCCTGCATTTGCTGGATTATATGCTCCATATTGGAGAAAAGATGCAAGAAGGTAAATAGAACAATAATACAACGATTTAATTGATTAATTGTATGATGATATAAAAAAACCTTAAATTGTATTATTATCACATATCTTTTGCAAAGTATTGTCGTTTCAGTGTTATATGTGGAATTACAGAGGACACGAATAGTACTCATATCGTGAAAGCAGCATTGCAAGCTGTATCATTTCAGACGAAAGATATTTTACAAGCTATAAGAGAAGACACGGGATTAACTTTGTCGAAATTGTTAGTAGATGGAGCAATGACGAACAATAACTTATTAATGCAAATGCAAGCTGATATTTGTGGAATGCCAGTTGGTAAGAGAAGTGTTGTGCATCGACAGTCGAGGACAAAATTAAGTGGGTACCCTTTAAAAATTGGACAAAACGACTCGAGTCTTTTTTTTGAGAATATTAATTAAATTAATATTAAAAAGTTATTAGTTGTAAAAAGATGTCCACTTAATTTTGTCCTCGACTGAAGGTTTATTTATTTATTCATATGAATAATCATTCATAATAAATAAATATGTTATTAAATCAACATATTTACAAGAAAGTCAGGCCATTAATGTGTGAGACTACTGCACTTGGAGTTGCAATAGCTGCTGGAAGTGCAGAAGGCATACGTAAATGGGACATGAAAGGTGATGCAGCTGTACCAAGTGATGTTTTTCTACCTTCGATAACAGAAAATGGTGAGTTCGTTAAATCTCCTTGTTCTCATTCGATACTTAAAACACATTGTAACATTGGATACAGAACAGGACATATTGTATACACAATGGAAAAAGGCTATCGAACGGAGCTTAGGTTGGGAACCAATGACAAATACCAATGGTAATAATGATAGAAATAATTGTTTAAATTTAATTTAATCAATTGCTTTAAACAGCGGTATCATTTATTTTCAGATGACATAAAGAGTATTCATAAGGCAACTGCTCCCGGTATTTTTATTATTAGTACAATAATTTTACTTATGATTGCTAAATATCATGCTATGTTGTGATTTAACGGATACAGTACTATGTACTGCATTTTTCTCAGATAATGCATTTAGGCAGGTCCTGTTTGCTATGAAATCTTGAAACAGATTGTTGTGTAATATAATTATACTTGTCAGTATACTGTATAGTAGTAATATAAGTGCAGAAAACGAAAAAGGATGCAAATAAAGGTGCCATAATGTTGTGATAATTGTGGTGCTAAATTAAATATCAACAACCAAGGGAATGATGTTTGGCAGTAACACGAATGTCTAATCTAGTTGTTTGGATTCGTGTTATTTAAATCGGATGGCTTAGTTTCGATGACTGGAGCTCTTGTATCAGCTGCATTTTTATTTGTTCTTTCATTCTCGATGATCTCTACTACTTTATTTGCTGTCGCATTTGCATTCGATGTGCCCTAATTCACAAAATTTACCAGTAAGTGTACGAAGTATCAACTAGTAAGTGAGCTTATAAATATGATTGATACAAATCATTACCATAAAAGTATCAGTAGTAGATGTTTGAGCTGTGACGTGGGCTGCAGCAAGCCAGACGTCATTTCTTATATTATCAATGCGTAATCGGGTTCGTTGCGGTACAAGAATACGAGAAATAAGAGAACGACAAGCTTGGGACACTGCTGGCGTTTTTGGAAATGAAACTTTACTTTCTACTTGCTATATTAAGAAATGAAAGGATTATTACAACAAAAAATTTATTTAAAAAATACTATCGTCATACGAAAGAAAATGTTAGATGGCACGATTTTATATAGCTTTTTTTAATGTACCTGGGTACCTTTAGAAGTTGGTTATAATTTGTGTCGTCGAACGGAAGTCGACCATAAACCATTGCATATAGTACTACACCCATGGACCATACATCGGATAATTGAGGCAAGTACGGAATTCCTTTTAATATTTCAGGTGAAGCGTAAGCATAACTTCCACAAAACGTTTCACTCAATGGAGAAATTCCATTTCTTGGTATCATTTGTCCTCGTGCAAATCCGAAATCGGATAATTTGATGTTAAAATTACTATCCATTAAAAGATTCTCACATTTTACATCCCTAAATGAAATTAAGTAATTATAATTTTATAAAAGTATTATACATTAAATGCGAGAGAACGAAATATTTTATGAAATATCATAACATTGATTCGAAAGGATATAGAAGGTTTTAACAATTTCGAAACCGTTGAATATAAGATTTCTTCAACAATTTATTATTTATTTTTTACCTATGCACTATACCACGTCCGTGGCAATAATCAATTGCTTCCAACAATTGCCGAAACCATCTACGACTACGCAATTCATCAATGTATGTATCACGTTTTATTATATCCAGCAAGCTACCATTTTTAGCATATTCCATAATAATGTATACGCTAAATGTAAATAATTAATAGTCAGTCGGTAGTATACATTTACGTGTATATTAAAAGGACACTAACCGATGAGTTGTTTCAATTGCTTGTAAAAAACGAATTAAATTCGGATGCTTCAGACCTTTAACTACTTCAATTTCTCGCGGCAAAAATTTTCTTAAATATTCGCCGGGCGCTTGAAATTTTGAAATGATTTTTACCGCTACTTGACAAGCATGTCGATCAGATTTCGCAACCTTCAGATTACATATTTAAATGACAATTTGCGTTAATTTTTATTAAACGGTTTATTATAGGATAACGTACTTTCACGGTAGCATAAGAACCGGCACCTATCGTTTTTCCAAGACAATAACCATGTGATTCAAGAACAGTTAATTTCTTCCCTTTTTCTTCATCATTCTCGTCATTGTCGTGTACTGGAGATTTATTATTTGTTACTGAAGCAGTTGCCATTTAAATGTTCTTAGTTGGTCAAATTACTACAACGGCATTTTTGTAAATGTGTTTTTAATAATTTTTATTTTATTTCGGATATGTTTGTTGCCGACATTTTACTTGTTAATTTAGGTGTCCGAAAGAATTTTGTTAAAGAGTAGTTATTATTATTAGTTGCATGATGAATGTTTGGTTGTATGCTTATGATTGAAATTTGACATTTCACGAAGCAACGAAAGATCGATTGTGAACACGTGAAATACGATCCGTTATTAGCCTTTTTAAATAATTTTACATATTTATAAGCATGAAAAAATATATTCAAATACGTGTAATATGTAGCAAATATACATACAATTAGCTGCAATTAGAATAAACAACGGCGAATTAAGTATTATAAGAAAGTTCTATAGTTTATTTATAATTTAAAGATATATAAAATGGCTCGATTATTTGTTCATTATCGATACTAATATACTATCTAAATACATGAATAATACTAATTTTATCTATAAATCAATTTCGAATTTATACCACATTTATACACATACATGTCCAACTATCTAATACATAATCAATGGTTGCAATGAACGCTTTCAGTATTTCGTGGTAAACACGGTGTTTTGTCAAGTGTTAACATTGATTGAGACGAAAATACAAAAGAACAGTAATTATGGCAGATGTTTTAGATATTGATAACGCGGAGGAGTTCGAAGTTGATGATGAAGGCGATCGTAAGTTTATGTTCTTTATTTTTATTTTATATTCAAGCATTTATTTTGTACGCATAACCTCTTTCGGCGCATTGTCAGTTTTGTTCCCGCGTATTTAAAATATATTTCATTATAATAGTTTTTATTTACTTAACATTTTGTTTATGTGTGTTATTTTCAGAGGGAATTGCCCGTTTGAAAGAAAAAGCGAAAAGAAGGAAAGGTAGAGGACACGGTGCGGAATTAGTTTCCACTCGTGACGATGTTGGTCATTATGAGTCAATGAATATTGTTGAGGAGGATGATGATGAACCAGGCCCACAAAGATGTAAGATATAAATTTAAAAAGTTATACTCTAGAGTACTATTTTTACAATACAATTTTGAACTCAAATTCAATTTTATAGAACATAAATTCATTTAGTTACATAGTATTATTATCAAATACATATAGTATTTATTATAAACCTTAACTTTTCAGTTCTTATTTCATTAAATAAATTACTGTAAACATGAAAGTAATATGTTAAGACATTTTGTAGTTACAAAATATATTTTCATATTGTAGCTGTTGAAGGCTGGATTTTGTTTATAAATTCGGTACACGAAGAAGCACAAGAAGATGATATTCAAGACAAATTTTCTGAATTTGGTCAAATAAAAAATTTACATTTGAACTTGGATAGAAGGACAGGATTTTTAAAGGGATATGCACTGGTAGAGTACGAGACGTTTAAAGAAGCCCAAGCAGCGAAAGATGCATTAAATGGAACAGAAATTTTAGGACAACCTATTTCTGTTGATTGGTGTTTCGTGAAAGGACCAAAGAAGTATAAGACAGTTTTTATTTTTCAA